>JAUNZO010001740.1:0-125200 GCA_031894775.1 Chloris gayana
GCGTCAGCTGGAATTTCGGTGGACTCTCCGGACGACGGTGTGTCGGCGACTTTTGACGTCAACAGAAGACAAAAGAGAGAGACGGTTCTTAAATAGTAAAAAAGAGGAAGTAGGCCTTCTCAACCCACCAATGAATATGGAAAACACAATTTGACATCAATATTTTAAATCTTAGTGTTTTTCAAGCAACCGTGCTGTTTTCATATTGGACAAGTGTTGAAATACAACTAAGAAATCAACCTCTAGATTAAAAATGCCAGATTTGAATACCGCTAATTATTTTTTCAATTGTAGGGGACATACTTGTCGATAGTGAGGCACAAATGGTGACTTCGAAAATATCAAGATCTAGTATATCCAGTCTTACACAGGGGCATGTTTATTGGGCCAAGAGCTCATTACAGTTTAGATAATACTAGTTTGCTTTGTCGTTGTATGAATTGAAGTAGCAACAGGACTAAACTCTTGGCCATATGAATACCCTGTAATGGAATTGGCAACTATGATCAAACGTGTTGTCTCCTACGATGATCAAGATTGGCAGCGTGCTTTGGCCGTAGATCTTCAATTCAATGAGTTGCTATGGGTTGAAAAGAAACGGAATGAGGGAGTTGTGGATGATTCGATGTGTTCACGGCTTTTGGCGGAAAAATTACGCTAGGCTTACATTAGCATGTGTTTACCCTCCTGGATTAGGATTATTTTCCCTCCGAAACAACAGCCAACCCGCTTAATCCGGTAAATTGACGGGGTACTAGATGTCCAGCCTCCAGCGTTGATCTCGTGATGAACAGCCATGAGTGAGTATGGCAAAGCTTGCCATAGGAGGCGGAATGGCAGAGGATACGAATCCGTCCCTATAGGCCGAAGACTACCTCAGGTTTCCGGCAAGTAAGATAATGTAACACTGTAGTGTAGTATAATGTTTGCACACTTTTTGCCATTGTTTTTACACTAAAAGATGCCTATCTAAAGAAATCATCCTGGCTCTGCCCGAAATCATGTGCCAGCCCAAAGAAATCATCCTGGGTCAGCCATGACGGCGAACCAGGGCAGCTGGACACCTCAAGGGCTCAGAGTCCGGATTTGGACTCTACATGAACTTAAGATGGTATATGAGATATAACAACTCTCTATATATTGCATATTAATTGGCTCAAAAACGTGGCAAAACATACGGCGCCTTTTAATTTCAATAAAAGTGTTTATTGAATACGGTAGTCAACAGTGCAACGCTCATTAGAGAGTTAACTAAGGTGGTGAACAATTAGGGTTGCAGGCAACACAATTGTCCCTGCACTCGTCCATCGTCAGGTGACAATTCTCTTTTCGGCTCATATCCGCGCAGCAATAGCATGTCACGTCTAGAGGACTGTAGAACCCGCACCTTCCAATGACGCAAAAAACCAAGTGGATCTTTCTTTCATCTAAAGATGTGGAGTTGGCAGCAATACCCACAGAACTTCCCACGCCTAGCAGTTGAGGACGACCTGTTGTGTTATTTAGAATGGATTTAAAAAATCAGTACATGTATGATGTGTATATATATTTCTTGATGAGACTAGGTGAAAATAATTGAAATATACTTACACGTTGCAGGCAGAGCAAGAGACCCAAGCAGTAGTAGAACAAACAGAAATCTAGTCATCATGTCCTTCAGCAACGTGTATTTCCTCATATTGGAACCTTGCGATTGACTCGAGTAGAGGTTGTAATCGATCTATTCTAATATAAGCAACAAAAAGAGGAGTTTCCGAACGTGAGCAAGGAGAACGAACACCTCCGCCCTCTATATATAGAGAGATGATACATAGAAACCTTCTCAGGGTTTTCAGCAAATTAGTTTGGAAAAAAATAATTGGCAGTGAATACGAGATCAGAAATACCCTTGGCTGTACACAGAAGTAGTTCTAAAAATGATTACCGCACACTCGAGATGGATATGTTAACTGATTTATTGTAAAAATGTACCAGCTAAATAGAAATCAGAAATTGCATGCCTATACAGTCCTGATTTTCGTACAATATTATGATCCGTATTAATTGCCATGAAAATCGTCCATAATTTTCCTTACCCGTCCACCGTACACTTCTTTCAGGTAAGCATTCAATTTCCCATGATTTTTGTTCCCCAAAAATATTTCTTTCCATACTTTTCTTCTGTTCTTATTGGGTCAGCCCACCTTTTGAAAGAAGGCCTCCTAGCTCATGTGGGCTCCTTATCAAATCTGATCTCAATATGCAGTAGGGTTCACCTTTATAAACAGTTAAGGAGACACCCTATTTGTTATGCGGGAATACAAAGCAATAATGAATTTGTCTCCTCTATTAGGTGTCTACTTTCATATCTCGTTATCGTCTAGATCTACGTGTCTACGATCACGTCGATATCTTAACACGTTGTCAGCACGCTCTACCGAGTAGAAATCCGGCGAGAAGATCTATGGTATGTGTTATTTTTGTTTGCACCAATATCTTCGCACATTGCAGCTAACATCTATCCAAGTTGTGTTCTTTGTGAGGTCAAGTTTCCAACAGATCTTGTAGTACAGGTCAAAGAAAAAGCAGGTTTCGCAGATCAAATCGCAGATGAAAAGCAGATCGACAAACCAAGAAAAATAGGTTTTAGATCTAGGTCACTAGGGTTTTGCATCAAATCTCGAAGATCAAGAACAGGTCAAGGTCTCGAAGATCGTCAAGACTAGCAAATAACAAAAGAGCAGGTCAAGAAAAGCAGGTTCATATCTAGATCTCGCAGATCCAAATACAATCCAGATCAGAAAAACAAGCACAAGCAGATCAACAACAGGCACAGATCTCGTAGATCCGGATCATAAAAACAAGCAAAAGGCAGACGTGATTTGAATAACCGTGGGGGTTCTTTTGCAAATTTTGACAATGGTCCGAGTGTTCGACACATAGCCGTTTAAGCAATTTTAGCCCGGACAAGATATGTCCGGAGGGATTTATGCTGCAAACCGAGTAGGATCAAAGACACATTGGTCTCGCCTGATTGGTTAATATTGATTCAATTGCTAAGCCCTTGGTGCTAAGCATTCTGCTGATTATATTCTTAAAAAAACTCGAGTTAAACATGTTTATTTTAGGGGCTGATTTGATCAGTTAAGGATTATGCTTTTAGTGAAATTTCATTAAGGAGAAATATCAATTGTGATAGTTTTCAGCGGTCTTGACCGGTCGGGAAGAGTGTTCTAGGCAGAAACTGTCGAGAGGTATGAAATTAGTGGCCAATTTTGGTTGGAAATTCCTGAAATAAGCGTAAACTCTTCGAAAGACTCTTGCATTATTTGCGAGAACTCAAATGATACAAGAGTCGGGAGTTACACCTAATTAGGTGCAGCTGACCGGTGCACCACGTTCAAGAGCGGTCATTAAAGATTGCGGAAGATAGAGAATAATGAAGAATTAACAAGTAGACTCTTGCATTATTTGAAGGAGTTCAAATGATCCAAGAGTCGTGGGCTATACCCAATTGGGTGCACCGACCGGTGCACTAGTGAGAAAATATTTCAAATTTTTGCACACCTAATTAGGTGGTATGGAGAATAAAAGACTAATTTTTTGGCTTTTAGAAGCCAAATTGGAAGAAGTATTCTGGAAAGATGGAGTTCTTTTTAATTTCACACTGGAATTAGCCCAACATGCGAGAGGACTGGTCGATCGAATTCAAGGCAAAATAAAAAATTACTCGGGGTCTGTTGTCGAGTACTTACCCTAGGGGTATATATTGTTCAGGAGATTATTCATCAAGGACATGGTGGAGCATTGAAGACATATGACCGGTCGGAAGGGCCTACGAGTGGAGATCGACCGATACAAGATAGCGGAAGGTTCCATATACCGGTATAGAAACATCGGAAGAAGATTATACCGACTTAAACATGACGTGATCCTCAAGACAAGAACAAGACCGGCCGAGTAAGACTCGAATAGATAAAGAAGCTTAGATATAGAGTTTTCTTATGCATGAAATATTGTAACCGACTAGAACTCTACATGTAACCCTGCCTCTCCGGATATATAAGACGAGGTAGGGACCCCTCGAACACGATCTATACTTCATACAGCTATACCAATCTGCTAAAGACAATACGAAATATACGGGACGTAGGGTATTAGTCTCGATCGAGGGCCCGAACCTGTCTAAAACCCTTATGTGTTCTTGTGTTGCAGCATCGATTTCTTGTTCCGTGCCGGGCTAGGTAGATTATTGCCGAGATAAAACCTCGACAAAATTGTTCATAGATATTGCATTATTGAAGTTGTCAAGGAATGCACATGGCTCAAGAAAATGTCAAGTTGTATATTGAATACATTAGAGTGACATATATTCCATTCCCTGGAATTATCTTTGAAGATAATAGAGCTTGTATTGCACAAATATAATCGGAATATATAAAGTTGGACATGACAAAACATATGTTACCTAAATTCGTCCACGTGCATGAATTGCAAGAGAAGGGAGGGCTTTTGGTAACACATGTCCTGTTCTTGTGACAATCTCGTAGATATGTTCACAAAGGCATTACCGACCTGCTCTCTCAAAAAAATGTAGGCATTGCATTGGCATGAGGCGACTTAGAGAAATGCTTGGAACAGCGAGAGAACTTCCCTAAGTAAATCACATTCCCGGAATTAAAGGATTATCACGAAGATAATCTATGTCGATCATGCCGACTCATAACCATTAATCATGAAGATTAAGGGTATGTATAAGAGATATATATGTATATTTTATTCATATGTGTATATATATATATATTTATATATATTTATCTATTTATTTATATACATGTGTATATATATATTTGTATATATCTTATATTATATGTATGATATAAATAAATATATAAATATAAAATATGTCGAATACTTACCCTAGGGGTATATTTGGTACAAGAGATTGTTCATCAAGAATCGGGTGGCACATTGAAGGCGTATGACCGGTCCGGAGGGCTCATAGAGTGGAGTCCGACCGGTACAAGATAAGGGAAGGTTCTATATACCGGTATGGAAATATCGGAGGAAGATTATACCGACTCAAACATGACGTGATCATCAAGACAAGTACAAGACCGGTCGAGTAGGACTCGAATAGATAAGAAAGCTTAGAGATAGAGTTTTATTATGTATGTAATATTGTAACCGACTTGGACTCGCATGTAACCCTGTCTCCCCGGATATATAAGGCGAGGCAGGGATCCCTCGAAAAACATCCGAAGACACCATACAGCAATAGCATTACGCTAAATGCAATACAAACATACAGGACGTAGGGTATTACTCTCGATTGAGGGGTCCGAACCTGTCTAAAACTCTTGTGTGATTTTGTGTTACACCATCGAGTTTCACATCCGTACGGGGCTAGGTAGTTTATTGCCGAGATAAAGACTCGATATTTGGCACGTCGGGAAGGGGTCTCGGCGAGATTTCGACGAGCTCGATGGCATCTACGTTCGACGTCAACTTCGCTCCCGGCTTCGCAATTCGCTTCGGGTCTTTGGACTTCGAGGCTAATTCCGCCAGAAAACTTCAGCTGATAAATCGTAATCGCAATCTGGTCGTCGCTGCGAAAGCGCGATCCCCGGATGCGATCGTGATCTCTACTCGAATTCCCGACCACTGCGGCGCTACCGTCAAGACGCGACAAACCGGACCGGTCAAGGTCCCGCATGGTCAAGCTATTCAAGCTGCGACCATGAAGGCTACGAAAATTGTAGCGTATAGCGGCTCACCCGAGCTCGAAAGTAACTTGGAGGAAGGCCCTCAAACTTTCTTCCGAGTAATTATTGCTGGTCCATCCGGATCCGGCGGAGCGGTGTTGACGGAGCCGAACGCAGAGGAAGCCGCCGTGAAGCAAGCAGAGCTGGATCGCTTAGACGCAGAGCGACGTGCGCGTGAAGATCTTGTGGAAGATGGAAATCTGCACAATACGGAGGAGCACCGGTGACCGATCAGCTAGCGAGCGGTCAGCCCGTAAGCGGTCACCCGGCGACCGGTCGACCGAGCGATCGGCACTGGAGTCCATACCGACCCACGTGATGGATCAACCGACGATACTTCACCCGCACATATCGGAGGACGTCGCGGAGGGAGACATCGCAATCGCCATACGATTCGAGCATTGGACACCAACTCACTTGAGGCGAGTTCAACGGGGAACGCGTCTATGCAACCCCACTCCACAATATTGTGGGAATTCGGAACATCCTCGAGACTATTCCCGAGGAAATTCGGTGCACGTCCGGTCCGAGGTGAGCAATTCAGTTGGCCAATGCAGCCGCGATTCAAAGCGAAGAGCTAGAGTTCGAGTGAGGGGTCCGGAAGATCTCGCCCGCACGCTCAAGTCGATCCGACGGAGCGTCTTCGAGGCACGTGAACTCCAAGAACAACTCCTATTGCTGCAACACATGAGCGAGAGTCCCGATTAATGGGAGCCGTGACGCTAGGAACACGCTGATCAACCGTCACGCGGAGCGCGTGAGCGATCAACGCCGGCAAGAGGAAGAAGAGCAGCGGAGGACCGGTGATGTAGACACTCATCCGACCGCTCCAACACGGACCTTGGCCAGGAACGACCAGGGGGGGGGATAACAACAACGACAATGCGCGGGGTAACGATGGTAATCGTGGCTCCGAGTGACCAACATAGGCGGGACGATTGGCCCCGCAGCAATCACGAGGAGCCGGGATCGTGAAGGTGGGAACCGTGAGCGAGAAGACCGTTCACGTAATAACCATAGGAGTCGTGATCGAGATGGTGGCAACCGCGACAGAGACGACGGCAATCGCGATCGTGACTACGGGAACCGCAATCGAAGCGAAAGAAATCGTGAGCGCGACAATCGTCGTAGTGATGGCAACGAGGGAGGCGACCATCGCCGAATTGAGGATCGCAATCGGGACAATGACAACCGTGACGTGCAAGTGCATGAGGTGGTCAACAACGACGCTAATTGACAGCCCGAGGATCGTACTCGTCGGTATGAAGACGGTGAAGAAGAAGATTGCGACCGCAACTATCGCCATTACCGCCCACGGTCTCCTGCACCACCCTTCACGGACTTCGATGATGAATACTCCAGAATTATAGCGTTCACTCGGGATTTGCGCTTCTGCGTTTTCCCGAAGAACTTTAAACCGGTCGGCATCGACAAATATGATGACAAGACCCCGCCTGCAGAGTGGCTTCGTATGTACTCGACCGCCATCCGGTCTGTAGGTGGTGATACCTTCGTGATGGCAAATTATTTGCCAATGTGCTTGGAACAAGCTGGACGTCCGTGGTTAAGTTCTCTTCCTCCGAATTCTATGGGGTGAACTTACCAAAAAATTGGTGGAAAAGTTTCATGTTACCTGTGAGAAACCAGGAAATTTCTTTGAGCTCAACAAGATCAAGCGAAGTATGATGAGTCCCTAGCGGTGTATCTCCGACGGTTCTACAACAAGAAGGCCATGATCTCCAACGTCCCGGATCAGCAAGTTATCTCCGCGTTTCAAGCTGGAGTGCGCAGCGATGCCCTGGTCCATAAGATTGGTCGGCGCAACCGGAATCTCACATTAACCGCGTCGGAATGCTTCAAGATAGCTGATGAGTACGCGGCATGCGAGTCCAATGTTGTGAACTTGCGTGGTCATAAGGGGAAGGAGCCAAAGCAGGACCGGGGGAACCGGTCTGGGTCCAAGACCGGCAAGCGTAAAGCCGATAACCTTGTAACGGCCGTGGGCCGGTCTCATGGCGGTGATCGACCGGCGCCTCCTTCGAAAAGGGGGCCTCGTGAGCGTGTTTCCTTTGAGGAACTCCTGGAACGGCCGTGTATGATTCATGGCGACAATCATAAGGCCAAGGAGTGCTATCCGCTTCGACCCTTTGCTTCCTTTGCGTTGAAAGCGGCTCCTGCCGGACCATCCAAGGACGACAAAGGCAAAGGCAAGAAGAATGATGACGGCAAGGGTGATGATCATGACGATGATGATTTCGATGAGCCGATAAAGGAGGTGAACTTTATCTGCGGCGGTCTAGACGCCTATGAATCGAGGCGCAAGTAGAAGCTTGCATTCGGAGAGGTCAATGCCGTTGCTCCGGCTACGCCGAGTATTTACGTTGGTCGGAGATACCGATCACGTATGATCGGTCCGATCACCCGAAGCTCTCCCTAAGCCTGGTCGGTATCCACCGGTGTTGGCGTCGATCATTAATCAAGTCGGATTGAAGAAGACCTTCGTTGATGGTGGCAGCTGCTTAGACATTCTATTCGCCAAGACTCTTCCCGAGCTCGGTCTTTCCGTTGAGGACCTGGAGCGCGATGACGTCACCGTTCCATGGCATCGTCCCTGGAAGGAACAACTATCCACGGGGCAGATTACTCGCCAGTAACTTTGGCACTCGGGAGAACTTCGGAAAGGAGTACATTACGTTCCGGGTGGCGGATATCGACTCCGCCTATCACGCCATACTTGGACGGTCGTCGCTCGTCAAATTCATGGCTATCCCGAATTACCAATACCCGATGCTGAAGATGCCAGGCCCCAAGGGGTCCTTTCGTTCCGGTCCGATATAAAGACCGTTTATGCGTGCGAAGTGCACGATGCCGAGTTGGCCACTCGAGGCCAATTCCGAGCTAGAGCGCGGTGACATCGAGTCGGCTGCTGCAAGCTGTTGAGTTGACAACGAAGCGCCACTTGAGGAGAACCAACCATCGAAGAAGGCCACTAAAGAGAAGATCAAGGCGGACGAGGTGGCATCCAAGATAATGCCGCTGGACGTTTCGGACCCCTCGAAGGTCAGCCATGTTGGGTCCGACACTGGAGGCTAAATAGGAAAGCGCGCTCGTTCTTTTCCTCTAGAAAAATAGGGACATCTTTGCATGGCAGCCTTCGACATGCTTGGGGTTCCTAGGGAGAAGATTGAGCATGAAGTCAAGGTGAAGCCAGAGGCCAAGCCTCGTTAAATAGAGGCTCTGGAGGTTTGCTCAAGACCGCAAGGAGGCTATTAAGAAAGAAATTACTAGATTGTTAGCAGCTAGGTTCATTAGGGAGGTGTATCATCCTGATTGGTCGGCGAATCCAGTCCTTGTACCGAAGAAAAATACTAAAGAATTAAGGATGTGCGTTGATTATACTGATCTCAATAAGGCTTGTCCCAAGGACCCTTTTGCGCTGCCTCGGATCGACCAAGTTGTTGGTTCGACCGCTGGCTGCGAACGTCTTTGTTTTCTCGACGCTTATTCGGGTTATCATCAGATTTCTTTGAAGGTTGAAGACCAAATCAAGACTTCTTTCATCACTCCCTTTGGAGCTTATTGCTATACAACGATGCCGTTCGGTCGGACTAAGGCTGGAATGAATTAACAGCGCGGTATGCAACGCTGCCTTGATTCTCGGATCGGTCGGAACGCTGAAGCCTATATAGATGATATAGTGGTCAAGTCCCGGAAAGCTGAAGATCTCCTCTCCGACCTGGCAGAGACCTTCAGACAATCTGCGGAACTTTTCCATAAAGCTAAATCCGAACAAATGCGTATTTGGAGTTTGGTCTAGAAAGTTGCTTGGGTACCTAGTATCCTAGCGAGGAATTGGAGCGAACCCGAAAAAGGTTCAAACCTTGATCGACACGAAGCCACCCAATTCTCCGAAGGATGTTCAAAAGTTGATCGGCTGCATGGCTGCGCTGAGTCGCTTCATCTCGAGGCTGGGAATCGGAGGTCTTCGTTCTTCAAGTTGCTTAAAAAGCAGGATAAGTTTCATTGGACTGATGAAGCTCGGGTTGCGTTCGACCAACTCGGGGGCTACTTGAGCGGTTCGCCGGTCCTTGTACCGCTCGAGCCCGATGAAACCTGTCGAGTCTTTATCTCGCCACTAAACTATCTAGCCCCGTACGGACGTGGAACTCGATGGTGCAACACAAGAACACACAAGAGGTTTTAGACAGGTTCGGGCCCTCGATCGAGAGTAATACCTTACGTTACGTATGTCTATATTGCCTTTAGCGTAATGCTATTGTTGTGTGGTGTCTAAGATATTTTTCGAGGGGTCCACTGTCCCGCCTTATATATCCGGGAGGCGGGGTTACATGCAGAATCATAGTCGGTTATAATGTTACATAGATAGGGAAACTCTATCTCTAAGCTTTCTTATCAATTCAAAGTCTTACTCGGCCGGTCTTGTACTTGTCTTGACGATCACGCCATCCTTAAGTCGGTATAATATTCCTCCATTGTTTCCATACCGGTATATAGAACCTTCCTCTGTCTCATACCGGTCGGGCACCACCCTGTGGGCCCTCTCGACCGGTCATATACTTTTAATGGGCCACCATCTTCTTGATAAACAATCTCTTGTACCCAATATACCCCTAAGGGAAGTATTCGACAGACAGCCCCGAGTAATTTTTGATTTTGCCTTGAATCAAACCGACCAGATCTTCTGCATGTTGAGCTAACTCCAGTGCGAAATTAAAAAATACTCCACACTTCCGAACATAACTTCCTTCAATTCGGCTTCCAAAAGCCAAAAAATTAGTTTTTTATTCTCCATACCACCTAATTAGGTGTGCAAAAATTCAAATACCGCTGGTGCACCGGTCCGGTGCACCCAATTGGGAATAGCCCCCGACTCTTGGATCATTTGAACTCCTTCAAATAATGCAAGAGTCTACTTTATTGATTCTTCGTTATTCATTATCTTCCTGTAGTCTTTACATACCGCTCTTGATCATGGTGCACGGTCGGGTGCACCTAATTAGGTGTAGCCCCGACTCTTGTATCATTTGAATTCGTACAAATAATGCAAGAGTCCCTTGAAACGATCTACGCTTATTTTTAAGAATTTCTCGACCGGTCTTGGTCACCAATTGCATACCTCTTAACACTTTCCGCCAAAAGCATACTTTTCGACCGGTTCGGACCGGTCACAAATCACATATTCCTGGAGATTCACACCAGGATTTGATGTCAGACCGCTAAAATCGATCATAACTGAAATTTCGCTTAACAAAATTTCACCCAAAACATAATTCCTGATCGATCAAATCAGCGGCTTATTTTGCTTATTTAACTCGAGTTTTCTTAAAGCCTATAATTAGCCGAATGCTTGACACCCGGAGTCGAGGCAATTCAAATAATTTTCAATCAATGAGGCAAGACCAATATGTCTTCGATCCAGTTGATTTGCCACATAAATCCCTCCGGATATATCAATCTGGACCAAATTCCTTTAATCGGCTAAGTGTCGAACACTCAAACCGCCATCACATTATACAAAAGAACCCCGCGATTATAAAAATCGCGTCGGCCTTTCCCTATAACCTAACGGTTACAGCGCCTTGATTCTCGGATCGGTCGGAACGCTGAAGCCTATATAGATGATATAGTGGTCAAGTCCCGGAAAGCTGAAGATCTCCTCTCGACCCGGCGGAGACCTTCGACAATCTGCGGAACTTTTCCATAAAGCTAAATCCGAACAAATGCGTATTTGGAGTTTGGTCTAGAAAGTTGCTTGGGTACCTAGTATCCTGGCGAGGAATTGGAGCGAACCCGAAAAAGGTTCAAACCTTGATCGACACGAAGCCACCCAGTTCTCGAAGGATGTTCAAAAGTTGATCGGTTGCATGGCTGCGTCGAGTCGCTTCATCTCGAGGTCGGGAATCGGAGGTCTTCTGTTCTTCAAGTTGCTTAAAAAGCGGGATAAGTTTCATTGGATCGATGAAGCTCGGGTTGCGTTCGACCAGCTCGGGGGCTACTTGAGCGGTTCGCCGGTCCTTGTACCACCCGAGCCCGATGAAACCTGTCGAGTCTTTATCTCGCCACTAAACTATCTAGCCCCGTACGGACGTGGAACTCGATGGTGCAACACAAGAACACACAAGAGGTTTTAGTCGGGTTCGGGCCCCTCGATCGAGAGTAATACCTTACGTTACGTATGTCTATATTGCCTTTAGCGTAATGCTATTGTTGTATGGTGTCTAAGATATTTTTCGAGGGGTCCCTGTCCCGCCTTATATATCCGGGAGGCGGGGTTACATGCAGAATCATAGTCGGTTATAATGTTACATAGATAGGGAAACTCTATCTCTAAGCTTTCTTATCAATTCAAAGTCTTACTCGGCCGGTCTTGTACTTGTCTTGACGATCACGCCATCCTTAAGTCGGTATAATATTCCTCCATTGTTTCCATACCGGTATATAGAACCTTCCTCTGTCTCATACCGGTCGGGCACCACCCTGTGGGCCCTCTCGACCGGTCATATACTTTTAATGGGCCACCATCTTCTTGATAAACAATCTCTTGTACCCAATATACCCCTAAGGGAAGTATTCGACAACAGACCCCGAGTAATTTTTGATTTTGCCTTAAATCAAACCGACCGATCTTCTGCATGTTGAGCTAACTCCAGTGCGAAATTAAAAAATACTCCACACTTCCGAACATAACTTCCTTCAATTCGGCTTCCAAAAGCCAAAAAATTAGTTTTTTATTCTCCATACCACCTAATTAGGTGTGCAAAAATTCAAATACCATTGGTGCACCGGTCCGGTGCACCCAATTGGGAATAGCCCCGACTCTTGGATCATTTGAACTCCTTCAAATAATGCAAGAGTCTACTTTATTGATTCTTCGTTATTCATTATCTTCCTGTAGTCTTTACATACCGCTCTTGATCATGGTGCACCGGTCGGGTGCACCTAATTAGGTGTAGCCCCGACTCTTGTATCATTTGAATTCGTACAAATAATGCAAGAGTCCCTTAAACGATCTACGCTTATTTTCAAGAATTTCCTGACCGGTCTTGGTCACCAATTGCATACCTCTTAACACTTTCCGCCAAAAGCATACTTTTCGACCGGTTCGGACCGGTCACAAATCACATATTCCTGGAGATTCACACCAGGATTTGATGTCGAGCCGCTAAAATCGATCATAACTGAAATTTCGCTTAACAAAATTTCACCCAAAACATAATTCCTGACTGATCAAATCAGCCGCTTATTTTGCTTATTTAACTCGAGTTTTCTTAAAGCCTATAATTAGCCGAATGCTTGACACCCGTAGTCGAGGCAATTCAAATAATTTTCAATCAATGAGGCAAGACCAATATGTCTTCGATCCAGTTGATTTGCCACATAAATTCCTCCGGATATATCAATCTGGACCAAATTCCTTTAAGCGGCTAAGTGTCGAACACTCAAACCGCCATCACATTATACAAAAGAACCCCCACGATTATAAAAATCGCGTCGGCCTTTCCCTATAACCTAACGGTTCTCGGCTAACGGTTACACGAGTAAAGGACCCAAACTTAACGACCGGGCCCTGTATCCGGCCCAACCAATCTCAGCCCCCGAGCCCAACTCGCGGGTTTATAAAAGGAAACCAAGGGTCGACCTAGGTCAAACCTATCCCAAACCTTTTTCCCATCGCGTGCCCGCACTCGGCCTCCACGGCTTCCGTGTTCTTCGCGCTTCTCGATCCAATCCACACACCAATCCTTCCCTCGCGCCCTTAGCCAGCACAACCCCCAATCCTACAAAAATGAAGAAGTCTTCGAAATCCACCTCTTCTTTCCGTCGCATTCCACGCGATCAACTTCCCGTCGGAGTTCGGGAGTTCCCTCCAAGCAATTCAACTGAAGCAAATCTCAATGCTTTGGTCGCCGATGGAGTTCTCCCCTAAAGATCCTCATCCGGTGGAGCGCTCCCGACCCTAGCGACATTCCCTGGGGGATCGGTGCTCGACCAGCAGGTCACATTCCGTTCCTTTTTCCTCCGAGGTCTTAACCTCCCTTGCTGCTCATTCTTTCGCGGCCTTCTCTTCTTCTATGGCCCCGAACTCACCAACCTCAACCCCAACTCCATTATGCACATCGCCTTCTTCATCCATCCGTGCGAGGCATTCCTTGGTATTCTCCCCCACTTCAATCTTTTCCTTTATCTCTTCCACATCCGACCACTCCCCTCCGGCAACAACCGCCGAGGTTGTCGGGGGTGTTGGTCTGTAAATTCGTGAAACTAAAGAATACTTCAACATCCCGCTGAGCAAAAGCATTTCCAAGTGGAAAGATGAGTGGTTTATCCTCGATAACCCTCGGCCTGCACTCCCTCCCTACAAGGCAAAAGCATTGCCCGAGGGAGAAGCTTATTGAAGATCCTCAAGTCGCCGTTCTGCTCCGGATGATTAATTCCCTGAAGAGAGACAAAGGAGTCACGGCTGAAACTATCATCGGGCGCTTCATAGTCCGCGGCGTGCAACCTCTACAACGCCAAGCAGCTCCTGGATGGCTTTTCGGAGAAAATGGTAACTCCGGTGAAGGCTCGGACCGCCTAAGCTTGGAGCGAGTGACCACCGGAATCCGGAAGCTGCTCGTTGGTGCGGACAACAGCGGCTATGACAAGGTCCACGTGCCCTTCAGCTACGAAAACCTTCGCTCGTCGGTAAGACCGCCTTACTTAGTACTTTACAATCATTCCGAGTGCATTTTACTTTACGCTTATCGACCAACTACTCCCCTAAACGGGAGCTGGACCACTCTAAAAGCCACCCCCGCTTCCAACTAGCGATACATGGGGGAGAACTATCAAGATGTGGCTACAACAACCAACACTATTCCCCCGACACTGGATCGTCCACCAGGACCACCGGGTCCGGTACAAGAACTACCGAGCACATCCGCCACTCTAGCGACGGACACCGGGACGAGGCTGAACGCAAGGAGAGCCTTCGCTGTGAGGGCTTAGGGAAAACACCGGAGGGCCGCTTGGGAAACTGTCCACGGGAACTCCACCGAACACCGCCAACGACCCTCCGGCCAAAATCCAAAGGAAACCAAGGACCACCACTCCTCCTTCCCAGGACCGGTATTCAAATCAACCCGGTCTCCAAGAAAACCACCACCGGTCTAGAGAAGAACAGCGGTGAAGGTGGTACCTCCAAGAGGAAAAACACCATCCGTGCTCCCCAAGCACAATCGATGCTAAGAGGAGCGCTCAAGGTTCCGAGAGCGGCTCATAAGGACCTCCCGAGCAAGAAATCGAAGCCCCGATCCGGCTTCATTAAAGCTCCTAGGTAATTTCCCTGGAACATCATAATATGCCCGTTCATTACTTCGTTTTATTATCTTTTCACCAACTAACTCTTCTCTCTTTCTCGGTGTACCACCAAACCTCTAGGCCTCCCTCGGGAGCATGTTAGGGAAGGCTCCTAACACGGTCCAAAAGACGAGCAGCCCCGAGGCCTCGGAGAAGACTCTTAAGGCGACCAACGGCGCCGACCACCACTCGAGCACCGGTTGGGAAGACCGCTACTAGCACTCGGGAGCCCCCGGCGGCTTACGAAACTTCAAAGAAGACTCCTGAGGCACCACGGCCTCGGGACTCGCAAGCCATTCGACGTCTTCGTCCGGAAATCCCACACCGGTCGAAGACGACATCACCACCAACGACCCGGAAGTAGCCCCAGAGCCACAATCGGCGGACGTAGCGGGCACTTCCGGCGCCTCCACTCATCCCGCTCGGATCTGCTGAGTCCTTCCCAATGGGACACCATCAACCGGTCTAGGCGAGAAGACATCCATCGACTCCCTCGCTCTTCCACTCGGGCGGTCCCTGCCGAGCCTAAGCTCACGGGGATTGTAATTGGCGAAGCCTCCGTTGATGAAAACAGCGAAGCTTGGGAATTCACTTCCACCGCCGGGTGGAATGAAGAGGTTGAAGAAGGAGCTCTTCAGCAATTCACCGAGAGTGGTCGAGTACGTACAAGTTCTCTTGCTCATATCTTCAATTTTCTCGAAACTCTCGGATCTCTTATCCATACTTGCCACTCTTAACCAGGTCCTCTTGAAGAGCTCTAAAGCAAAAACGAAGATTATCCGCCGCCTTCAAAAGGAACTATCTAACAAGGCCGAGAAGCTTCAAGAACCGGAGGTGTAGACCGCCTCCTTGCGCTCCAAAGAAGAAGAACTCAAGCGCAGGGAGCGGAATGCGGGAACACCCACCGGATCATGGAGGATAGGCGCAAGGAAATTCTTCGCCTTCGCAGAGAACTCACAAGTAAGCACTCTTATATCCAACTCTTGGTCGTGATCATCCATCCGACCGGTTTTCTTCCCTTTTAGCTCAAGAAAATCTGGTAGCAACTTACAAAGAAATCGAGAAGATTCTCAATGAGAAAACATTGCTCCGGACCACCGCCCTAGAAGAGAGCGCCAAACGTGAAGCAGCAATGGCGGCGAGAATCCAAGAGCTAGAGGGCGATCCGACCGCCAAAGATGATATCTCGAAGCAATCACTTGACTCGGCAAAGACCGTCCGGTCTAAGCCGGATCAAGTGATGAAGCACAATGAAGACCTCCGGACCACACTGAACCGGGCACTCGAAGCAGCCCAAGCCGCACAAGCGGATAAGGAGGCAGCGGTCGGAGAAGCTCACGCCTCCGCTCGGCGAGGCCTCAAAACCAAATAAGACGAAATCCAAGGACTGCCGAGAGCCAAGGAGAAGCTCGAATCCGATGCCGCCACAATGAAAAGAACATTCCAAGACATGGATTTGTCTCGCGAGAGTGAGTCCATTATCTTCGCATTTCTAATTTTTCTTCATAATTCTTCCTCGGACCGGTAAACCGGTCTGAATCTTCATTTTTCTTATATATTTTCTTTTCCTATGCTCCAGAGCTCGCAGCTGGAGCCAAGAGGCTCATCGAGTATCTCGGCGGAGGAGACATTCTCCAGAATGAAACCCTCGGCTGAAGAATGCTCTATGGGATGCTCCCTGGTGGATTGAAGACCACCTGCGGGATGGTGGCTGCCTCGGGTGGAGCACAAGTTGCTGCTACCATCCAATCCTAGACGCCGGTTGAACAGTGCGACCTCAACTTCGTCAAGATCGGAGCGCACCCGGCACAAGCGAAGACCGGTTCAATGAGTTGAAAAACTCATTGATCAACACCATGTCCCATCTCGGTCAAAGATCTCCCGGTGAATCCCACTCCGGAGCCGCTTGATGAAGCCATCACCATGCCCATCGCCGGCGAGGCCACCAACGAGGAGGAGCGAGTCTAATTCTCCGGATTTCAGCGCACTGGCGGATTCCGAGGAGACAACTTCGGACCCACTCGTGGGTGCCCCCAAGACCGGTGACGTTGGCACATCGGGCAGCGGAGGGCCCGACGCTTAGGTCGTAGGGTTACCTGTAGGGACACATGTACGAAAACTATGTAATTCCATACTTGGTGTAAATACTTGTATTATTTACCGCGTAATCTTTCAATTTTCAATTTCTTGACCGGTCTTCGAACGTTCTTCCAATATATAATTACTATCCTCGCGCAATCATGCAGCGTCAAATAATAATCATATACCGAATTAATTTTTAATACCGGTCATTAACGAAAAGCTTTAATCTTGCTGAGATCGATAACATCCGAGACAAAACACGATGGTTAACTCGACGCAACCAAGCCATGAAATGACCACTCGCTCGCAATGGCACTGGGTGTAGCTCATGGGGGCGGTCTTATTAACAAGATCTTGTGGCTCAAACGTTAAATCAACCTTAGAATTCAAGATTTCACAATTTTAACTGACTACTATCAAATAGTAGCCCCCGGCTCGGAAGAATAATTCAAAATTAATATTCCGAGACAAAAACTAAATATATGCGAGATAGACAAAATTGATATATTTCATATTATCAAATAGCTATCATCGACACGAGTATTACAAAAGCTGAAAATACAAAAGATGCTAAGTGTAAAAACGACATAGCTGATCAATGTTCCAAGAATTGATGATTTCCTCTTCCTCTATGGTCATAAGCCTATAAGCCCCGGTCCGAAAATTCATGTAATCACAAACGGACCCTCCCGGACCGGTGACAACTTATGCCGGTCCTTAGTAGATCGAATCTTCCGGAGTACCAAATCTCCAATTTGAAAAACCCTTGTCCTCATGTTGCGGTCATGATATCGTCAGTAAACCTTGATGGTATTTAGCCGCTCGTATGAGGGCTTGCTCACGCAGCTCATCTGCGGCAAGCAATTCCGTTTGACGCTAATCGTCATATGCCTGCTCATCATAATTCCGCACTCGGCGGAGACCAAATTAACCTCTCGAAGGAACATCGCTTCGGATCCATACACAAGAGAGAAAGGAGACTGCCCGTGTCACGACTAGTGTTCGTACGCCGCCCCAAAGGACCCAAGGCAACTCCTAAACCCACTTGACAGACATAAGGTTTCAAGCGGTAAAAAATTATTGGCTTTAGACCGGTCAAGATCATGCCATTTGCTCGTTCCACCTGCCCATTGCTTTGCGGATGTGATACTGACTCATAATTGATCTTGATGCCCAAATCTTCCGCAAATTGCTTGAAATTTTCTGAAGTGAATTGTGGTCCATTATCCATGATAATGCAGTGTGGAGTTCCAACACGAACAGAAATATTTTCCAAGAACTTGATCGCCCTCCGTGTTGTTGTCTTGGTTACTGCCTCGGCTTCTACCCACTTGGAGAACTTGTCAATGGTGACAAACAAATGAGTGAAGCCTCCCGGCGCCTTTTTGAATGGACCAACAATATCCAGCCCCCACGTTGCGAACGGCCAAGTCGTAGGTATCATACGTAGCTCATGGGCAGGAACATGTGATCGGCGCACAAAAAATTGGAAGCCTTCACATGTCCCGACCACTTGTTTAGCGTCTTCAAGCTGTCGTCGGCCGATAAAATCCTTGTCCGAAGGCCTTTGCAACGAGAGTATTCGCCGATGCGTGATTGCCACGGATTCCGCCATGAATTTCTTCCAATAACTTGAGCCCATCTTTGGTAGAGATACACTTCATCAAACTGTTGTGTCCTCCACGCTTGTAAAGGTCATCGTCAACCAGCAAATACTGCCGCGCTTGTATTTCCAACCGCCGTCGAGCGGTCTTATCTTCATGCAATGTCTCTGTTCGCAAATACTCCATGAATGGAATGCGCCGATTCTCACTAATCATCATAACTTCATCTTCTGCAGCATCTTCGTTAGTAATTACCGGTGCCTCATCCGTCGGATCACTCGATCATCGATAGGACCGGTGGATCGGTCTCGTAACTCCAGCGCAGCGGTCTTCCGAATTATTTTGATCGAAGGCTTCTCCAACACTTGAAGAAAAACTCCTAGAGGTACTTGCCTGCCTAGAAGATCCCATCTTTGCTAACTCGTCTGCTGCAGAATTCTTCTCACGCAATATATGAGTAAAGCGTAGACCATCAAACTTATCCTCAAACTTCCGGACCTCCCGGCAATATGCGATGATGTCGTCATCATTGGCGTTCCACTCCTTGTGGATCTGATTAGTCACTAGAGCCGAATCGCCATATACATCCAAGCGTTTGACTCCCAGCGAAATTGCCACCCGAAGCCATGAAGGAGGGCCTCGTATTCCGCCGCATTGTTGGATGCTCGAAGTGCATCCGTAGCACATACCGCATAGAGTCCTTCTTATGAGTCGGGAGTACCACTCCAGCACCCGCGCCTGGAAGCTGCAAGGAACCGTCGAAGTACATCTCCCAATACTCGAATCTATAATAGCTGGCGGAATCCGAGTTTCAAGCCACTCGGTGAAGAAATCCGCCAAATCTTGCCCTTTGATTGCCGTCCAGGGAGAAAAGGTAATCTCATACTGGCCAAGCTCAATTGCCCACTTAGCAATTGTACCGACCGCTTCACGATTCCTCACCACATCTCCAATAGCAAATCCAGTCTTCACCTCGATCGGGTGAACTTGGAAATAATGCTTAAGCTTCGTGGAAGTGATGACTATAGCATAAATTAACTTCTGAATTTTTAAATACCGCACCTTAGATTCTGTCAGGACTTCACTAACAAAATAGATCGGGTGCTGTACAAGCTATAGATGTCCTTCCTCCCGACGATCAACTGCAAGAACCGTATCGACCACATGAGTGGTCGCTGAGATATATAATTAGATTGTCTCATCGGGCTCGAGGCGGTACAAGGACGGAGCGGACTACTCAAGTAAGTTTTGAGCTAGTCAAACGCAACTCTGAGCTTCATCGGTCCAATGAAACTTATCCTGTTTTTTAAGCAATTTGAAGAACGGAATACCTCTAACTCCCAGCCTCGAGATGAAGCGACTCAGCGCAGCCATGCAACCGGTCAACTTTTGGACATCCTTCGGAGAGATAGGCGGCTTCATGTCGATCAAAGTTTGAACCTTCTCCGGGTTAGCTTCAATTCCTCGTCAGGATACTAAATATCCAAGCAGCTTTCCGGACCGAACGCCAAACACACATTTGCTTGGATTTAGCTTCATGAAAAAGTTCCATAGATTGCTAAAGGTCTCTGCCGGGTCGGAGAGAAGATCTTCATCTTTCCGAGACTTGACCACTATATCATCAACATATGCCTCGGCATTCCGACCGATCCGAGAGTGAAGGCAGCGTTGCATACCACACTCGGTAAGCCGCGCCGGCGTTCTTCGAGACCGAACGGCATAGTAGTATAGCAATAAGCTCCAAAGGGGGTGATAAAAGAAGTCTTGATTTGGTCTTCAACCTTCAAGGGAATGCGGTGATAACCAGAATAAGCGTCGAGAAAACAAAGACGTTCGCAGCCAGCGGTCGAATCATCAACTTGGTCGATCCGAGGCAGCGCGAAAGGGTCCTTGGGACAAGCCTTATTGAGATCGGTATAATCAACGCACATCCTTAACTCTTTAGTATTTTTCTTCGGTACAAGGACTGGATTTGCCGACCAATCGGGATGATACACCTCCCTAATAAACCTAGCTGCTAACAATCTGGTAATCTCCATCTTAATGGCCTCCTTGCGGTCTTGAGCGAACCTTCGGAGCCTCCGCTTAACGAGCTTAGCCTCCGGCTTCACCTTGAGTGCGTGCTCAATCTTCTCCCTAGGAACTCTCGGCATGTCGGAAGGCTGCTATGCAAAGATGTCCCTATATTCCTGGAAGAAAAGAACGAGCGCGCTTTCCTATTTGGCCTCCGGGTCGGACCCAACATGGGTGACCTTGGAGGGGTCTGAATCGTCTAGCGCTATTGTCTTGGATGCCACCTCGTCCACCTTGATCTTCTCCTTAGCGGCCTTATTCGATGGTTGGCTCTCCTCAAGCGACGCTTCGTTGTTAATTTAACAGCAGCTGCAGCAGCCGACTCGATGTGACCGTGCTCTAGATCGAATTGACCTGACTGGCCAACTCGGTGCTGTGCACTTCGCACGCGTGAGCGGTCTTTATATCGAGACCGGAACGAGAGGACCCCCTTTGGGCCTGGCATCTTCGAGCATCAAGTACTGATAATTCGGAATTGCCATAAACTTGACGAGCGACGAGCTGTCCAAGTATGGCGTGATAGGCTGAATCAATGTCCGCTACCTGGAACGTAATGCGCTCCTTTACGTAGTTCTCCCGAGTGCCAAAAGTTACCGGCAGATTAATCTGCCCGGTGGGTAGCTGTTCCTTCCAGGTACGATGCCATGGAACGGTGATGTACTACGCTCTAGATCCTGAACAGAGAGACCGAGCTCGGGAAGAGTCTTGGCGAACAAGATGTCCAAACAAGCTGCTGTCATCAACGAAGGTTTTCTTTAATCCGACTTGATTAATGATCGACGCCAATACCGGCGGATACCGACCGGGCTTGGGGAGAGCTTCGGAGTGATCAAACCGGTCGTAAGTCATCGGTATCTCCGACCATCGTAAATACTCTACCGTAGCCGGAGTAATAGCATTGACCTCCCTGAATGCAAGCTTACGCTGCGCTTTGATTCATAGGCGTCGGGACCGCCGTAGATAAAGTTCACCTCCTTGATTGGCTCATCGAAATCATCATCGTCCTGGTCATCACCCTTGCCATCATCACCCTTCTTGCCTTTACCTTTGTCGTCCTTAGATGGCACGGGAGGAGACGCTTTCAACGCAAAGAAAGCAAAGGATCGAAGTAGATAATACTCCTTGGCCTTATGATTGTCACCATGAATCATACAGGGCCGCTCCAAGCAATTCCTCAAAGGAAACGCGCTCACGGGGTCCCCTCTTAGAAGGGGGCGCCGGTCGATCACCGTCGTGAGACCGGCCCACTCGTTGCTACAAGATTGTCGACCTTACGCTTACCGGTCTTGGACCCGGACCGGTTTCCCTGGCCCGGCTTTGGCTCCTTCCCCTTGTGTCCACGCAAGTTTACAACATTAGACTCGCCTGCCGCGTATTCGTCTGCTATCTTGAAGAATTCGACGCGGTCAACGTGGATTCCGGTTGCGACATCCGATCTTGTGGACCGGAGCGTCGCTGCGCACTCCAGACTGAAACGCGGAGATAACGTGCTGATCCGGGACGTTGGGGATGAAAGCCTTCTTGTTGCAGAAACGTCTCAAGTACGCCGTCGAGGACTCATCCGGCTTCGCTTGATCTTGTTGAGCTCAAAGAAACTCCCTGGTTTCTCAAAGGTAGCATGAAAGTTTTCCACAAGTTTTTTGGTTAGTTCCCCCAAGAAGAAATAGAATTCGAGAGGAAGAGAACTTAGCCATAGACGTCCAGCCTGTTCCAAGCATATTGGCAAATAATTTGCCATCACGTAGGTATCATCGCCTGCGAGCTGGATGGCGGTCGAGTACATACGAAGCCGCTATGCAGGCGGGGTCTTGCCATCATATTTGTTGATGCCGGCTGGTTTGAAGTTCTTTGAAAAAAAAAGCGGATGCGCAAATCTCGAGTGAATGCTATGATCCCAGAATATTCGTCATCGAAATCCGTGAAGGGTGGTGTAGGAAACCGTCGGCGGCAATGGCGGTAGTTGTGGTCGGAATCCACCTCCTCGCTGTCCTCATACCGACGAGTACGATCCTCATGCTGTCGGTTGGTGTCGTTGTTGGCCGCTTCGTGGACCTGCACCTCGCGGTTGTCATTGTTCCGATTAGGATCCCCATTGCGATGAGTGCCGCCTCCCGTGTTGCCATCACTACGACGATTGTCGCGCTCACGATTTCTTTCATTTCGATTGCGGTTACCATCGTCTCGTTCTCGATTGCCACCGTCTCTGTCGCGGTTGCCATCGTCTCGATCACGATTGCCACCATCTCGATCACGGCTCCTATGGTTGTCACGTGGGTGGTCATCTCACTCACGGTTCCCACCTTCACGGTCCCGATTCCGGTGGTTGTTGCGGGGCCGATCATCCCGTCTTTGTTGATCACTGGGGCCACGATGACCATCGTTACCCCGCATATTCCCGTCACGATTCTCATTGATCCGGACTTGCAAGTCCTGATTGGGCTCTCGTCGTGTGCTGCAGTGATCGGGGTTGCTCTTGGAGTTCTCGTGCCATGAAGACGCTCCATCGGACCGGCTTGAGCGTGCGGGACGAGACCTTCCGGACCCTTCATCGTACTCTAGCTGCTGAGTTTGAATCGCAGCTGCATTGGCTAGTTGAATTGCCCGCCTTACTCCGGGCGTGCGCTGGATTTCCTCGGGAATAGTCTCGAGGATATTCTGAATTCCCACAATATTGTGGAGTGGGGTCGCATAGACGCGCTCCCCATTGAGTTACGCTTGAAGCTGGTTCGTGTTCAATGCACGAATCGTGTGGCGATTGCGGTTTTCCCTCCACGACATCCTCTCGTTGTGCGAGGGTGAAGCTTCATCGGTTGTGCCATCACGTGTGTCGAGACTTAAACTCGGCACTAGTACTACCCGGTCCCTCACGAGCGTGGAATTCGATGGTGCAACACACGGAACACACAAGAACGCGCGATTTTAGACGGGTTCGGGCCCCTCGAATCGAGAGTAATACCCTACGTCCTGTATGTTATGTATTGCCTTTAGCGATTTGCTAATTGCAAGATGTCGAGAGAGTTTTCGGGGGTCCCTGCTCCGCCTTATATGTCCGGGGGAGCTAGGGTTACAAACAGAGTCCTAGTTGATTACATGAATTATATACATGGAACTCTATCTCTACTTTCTTTATTGATTCGAGTCCTAATCAGACTATAAATTGTTCAATATCTTGCTCCTCAAGTCATTGTATACCGGTCTTAGTATCCGCTTTGTTTCCATACCGGTCTACGAGGATCTTCGTTATCCCAGATCGGTCGAAGACCGATCTGTTGCCTATCGCCATCGTCTTTATCTTCCTTAATTTGCCACCATGTCTCTGCGCATCCATTCCTTCATCATCCGTATACCCATAAGGCAAGTATACGACAGCAGCCCCGAGTAATTTTTGATTTAACCTTGAATAAGACTAACCGAGTCTTCCGCTCGTTGGTCTTTATTCATGGTAAAATTGAAAAGAACTCCAATCTGCAAACTAGTTTCTTTTTTCTTCACTGGTGCTTTTCAAGAAGCCCAAAAAATTTATTATTTTTTCACCTTTCATATTACCTAATTAGGTAATCGTAGCTTATTCTTCTCACGGTGCGCCGACTAGGCGCACCCAATTGAGTATAGCCCCGACTCTTGGATCATTTGAACTCCTTTCAAATAATACAAGAGTCCACTAGTTGATTCTTCATTATTTCCTCCAATATGCAATCTCTATTGACTGCTCCTTTCAATTTCCATTATTTTCCACTTCCCACGATCTTCACATACCGCTCTTAGATACGGTGCACCAGTTAGGTGCCCCTAATTAGGTATAGCCCCCGACTCTTGGATCATTTGGGAATCACAAATAATGCAAGAGTCTTTATTGAGAGATTACGCTGTATTATTTCCCATCAAATCACATTCCTCTTAGCAAGTTTTTGCCAAGAACATATTCTCCGGACCGGTCATACCAGTCGAATTTCTTATCCCCTATATATTCTCATAAATTTCACATAATAGACAGCCTAAATCAGCCTGGCCTCATAATTCGCTTAGTGAATTTTCACTAAGAACTTAAATTCTGGTTGATCGGACCAGTTTATTCCCTTTATTCTCACAGCGACTCGAGTCTCCAAAGCCTATAATCGAGTCGGATGATTAACACCCATAGCCTAAGGCATCCTTTATCACCGAGCGATGTAAAATCTAACTCTCTCATACTCGCTGAATTGTAAAATTCAACATAACTTTTAATTCTCGTCTGAAAATTTCCATATTTCAGACCGCCTTATTGCTTTCTTAAGAGCACGACGGCTCATTCTTATGACCGTTAAGTCATAATTAACGCAGACAACAAATCATTAACTTCCTTATGGCCGTTAGGTCATAATTGCATAGTTACGACATTCCTTGGGCCTCTTAAAAAGGCCCAATAACTTTTCAGCCCCGGGCCCATCCCAGTGTCTATAAAAGAAAACGAAAAGTCGACCTAGGTCAACCCTGCTCTCGAAGCTCATACGCGCCCGCCATTTGCTTTCGTTCCATTGCGTTCTCCTCCCTCATTAACGAATTCCAAGTTTTCCTTTTCCATCTTCTCAAGATGGGCAAGAAGAAATCCACCACTGCTCCCTCATCTTCTTCCTCCGTTCCTCGCGATCAACTTCCGTTCGGGGTCCAAGATCTTGGTCCTAGCAAGGTTACGGAATCCTCCTTGAAAGAAGCGAGTTAAAGATGGGTATCTTCCTCCTCAACCCATCTTAAACTGGAGTGTTCCTTCCCCGAGCCAAATTCCCTGGGGTATAGACCAATCTCAACAACTCGTATTCAAAGCCTTTTTCCTCCGCGGCCTTGACCTCCCCTGCTTGTTCTTTCTTTAGGGGTCTTCTTTTCTTCTACGAGATGGGAGTTAGGGAATCTTAACCCTAACTCCATCCTTCGAATCGCATTTTTTATTCATTTGTGTGAAGCTTTCCTTGGGGTCCTCCCCCACTTTAAGCTATTTTAATATCTATTTCAAATCCGCCCGCTTCAGTCATCGGACCGCCAGGCTGCGGTTGGCGGTGTAGGAATCCGATGCTTTGGAGCGCGGATGAATATTTCTCCTTATCCTTGAATAATAGCATAGCTCACTGGAAAAAAGGCTGGTTTTTCTGCGACAATCCTCAACCATCTCTTCCCGCTTTCAATGCAAAGGTGGCCAAGAATTTTCCTACCGCAGAAACCAGGAAAAAACTCAAGGAGGATGATGAAGTTCTTGCACTTCTCGCCTGTATCCGATACCCGAAGGACGTTAAAGGTGTAACCGCCGAGACAGATCCTCCGGAGCTTCATAGTGCGTGGCGTCCAACCACTCAAGAAGCAGGAGCACCTCGCTTGGCTCTTCAATGAAGATACCGCCATGCCCTTAGACGGAACTCTCCTACCCGACAAGGATCGGTTGGAAGTTCGGATTAAGCAAATGCTGCAACCAAACCCCGACCTATCCGGATGCACAAGAGTGGGGTTAGCTTTTAGCTCAAGCAACCCTCGTGACGCTGTAAGTTTCTTTTCCTATTTCTTTAAATTTTTATTGCTTATCGCCATCATTTACTTATAAAGATTTAATCTTTATAATCGCAGAAAATGGATAACTACGAAGTCATCCTCCTCTTCCTCCCGATGACACTTAGGGGAGGACTACGCCAATAATGCTGCTCCGCTTGCTTGTTCAAGTCGGTCCGACTAAAAAATTATCGGACCGGTCTTTTCCTCTTCCTCCTAGTATAGCCCCCAAGATCACAAAGTCCGGGACCGTGGTTCAAGCTCCTAGTACAAGAAGACGTACTACTTCCTTGACCATCGGCGGACCTCGCTGCTCCTCCAACTATCCCTCTTGTCGCTCCCGGCGATACTCGCTCGGAGGCACGAGAGGCTTGAAGACCGCCGGCGGGAAGAAGAAGCCGTGGAAAGGGATCGCCGAGCGGCTCCGGCCATTCTTGAAGCTTCACTGGGAAAACTCAAGGCACTTCCGCCTCGGTCGACCCTTTGTCGAAAGTCCCTAAAAGATCCCGGTATGGTCACCGGACCGGTTCTTCTGATCGTTGGAGATTCAGCTCCAACTCCGCAAGCCAATCCAGCGGAGAAAAGAGCTGCAGATAGCGGTGGTGGGATTACCCAAGGCCCATCCAAGAGGGGCAAAACCTCCACCGGCTTCAAGAAAGCTTCCTCGTAAGTTATCCGGACTATCATAAATTTTCTTTTTTCCGAACCATTCCATCTGTCAAAAACTCCTTAGGTGCCTAAGCTCCTCATTCTAATCTAATTAATATTGCTTTTTCTTACAGAATTCCCTCTAACTTCCAAGCTAGCATAGCTAGCTTTCTAAGAAATAAGTCTTCCTCAAAAGCTCCTCCTTCCGATGTCCCCGCTGCTTCCCCGACATGCCACGGACCGGCTCCACTCCTAACACCTCTTCCGCTGTCCCTGCTACTCCAAGCGTAGCAGCTCACGATGCGGCTCCTACACAGGAATTCCCTGCCGTCTCAAGCTTAGAAACGGAAAATCAACCATCCAACGTTGAAAACCCTTCTTCCGGCAACCCTTCTCCCGAGGCCACCCTATTCCAAATCCCTCCGGAGCTCTCATTTGGACCGGTCCGGATGGAAGAGATTCCCCGCCGTGCCGGGACAACTCGCAAATCTCCTGGAGAACCCAAACTGGCAAAAATGGTGGTTGGAGAGGTAGAGGTGGACAGCTCTAGTGGAGCCGGAACCTTCACCGCAACAGCTCAATGGGACGCCCTCCGGGAAGAAGAGGCCTTGAAGAATTTCTCGGAATCGGCCAAGTATATTCTTATCCTTTAACAATTCTTCTCAAGCGATCTGCTTTTGATCACCAAATTTTCTCACTATCTTCTCTCTCTTTTTTTATCTCTTCGTTTTAGGTTCTTTTGAAAAGCTCCGAGGCCAAGACCGCTATTATCACCCGCCTGTAGGAAGAACTTTATACCAATCAAGAACGATTGGTTGAGCTAGAGACTCGGACCGCCGGTCGAAGGCAAAGGAGGATGATCTCCGGAAGAGAGAAGCCAACTTGCAAAATACCCATCGAATGATGGAGGAGCGCCGGAAAGAGATCTTAAAACTTCGTCAAGCGAATCAAAGTAATATTCTCAATTTTTCCCTTTATATCTCATATATATATATATATATATATATATATATATATATATATATATATTTTAACGAGACTCCTTTGCCGACCGGTCTTTCTTTTGACTTCAGCACTTGAGAACCTTGTTGCTGCTCACAAGAAAGCTGAAGAAATTCTCGCTGAAAAGCAGCGGCTCAAGAGCTAGCACTGGAAGAAGGGTCTCGTGTTGAAGAACAACAAGCAGCCCGGATTGGAGAACTCGAAGATGAACTGACCGCTAAAGATAGCATCCTGGCTCAAACCCTTCGCTCCAACAAAATCCAGGAGACCGAGAATGCCAACTTGAAAGCCGAGCTTGTTGAAGCTTTGGAGGCGGCGAAATCAACTCAAGCGGACAAGGAAGCTGCCCTAAAGGCCGCTCAAGAATCCGCCCAACTTGCGCTTCGGGCAAAAGATCACGAGATTCAACGCTTGAAGAAAGTTGAAGCCAAGCTGGTGGCGTCGAATACTAAGATCAAGGGCAGGTTCAGAGCCGCCGAGATCCGGCATAGGCGTAAGTACCAGTCTTTCTTGTTCATCTTTATGTCATCTTTTGAAAATACCGGTCTTTTCTCCTAAACATCCTTCTCGTTTCCTTAGAGCTTACTACGGGTACCATTCGTACGCTGGAATATCTCAATGGCGGTCAAACTATTGAACCCAATGAGATAGATCTTGAGTCCGCCATCCGGGCCATCCCGAGGAGGATCGGAGAGCATTCAAGACCGGTCGTTGCTTCAGGAGGTGGACATATCGCCGCCATAATTCAATCTTGGACTCCGGTCGAAGAATGCGACTTCAATTTCATCCGGGATGGTGCCCACCCTAACACCATCGAAGACCGGTTCAATGAGCTGAGAAACTCACTCATTGGTACCGTTTCCGAATTGGTGGAAGATGTTCCGATCGATCCGTCGGGCATCCCTCTAAATGTAGCTGCAGCAGCTTTTGCCCTAGATCAAGATGCTCGGGATGCTGCCACCGCCTCCGGACAAACAATAGAAGACGCCTTCGAAGATCTTGACAGAGATTTGATTGTAACTTCTTCGATTCTGAAGAAACTCTGGATGATAGGCTCGAAGGAAATCCCAAGACCGGAGACACCGGAACCTCAAGTGGTCCTGCTGAGAAATCTTTGTAATAGGGCTATCTTGTAATCAAAACTCTTAGATCATTACACTGTTTGCTTATAAATTCCAGTCACTTTTCTTCTTATATGAATACTGGTTTCACTATTATGCTTACTAACTTGTTTGCTCAAAATATGATGGTTATTTCAACTTGATAATTATGATCCAATTTTGGCTCTAATCAGCACAAATCACAATTCATAATTATAGTTTACTTTAACAAAATCATATAGTATGAGTAAAAAAGCCGGTTTGTAAAAATTTCCCAAACTGTTCTTTAATACAACAGTTTAACAATCGGTATTCATAAAAAAGAATGCTATACGAGTATCTTTTCCTGAATACACCGAGTCTTAAACGCAAGCTCATAATTTCGATAGACTGCCCTTATCACAGCAATCCATTAACTAAATGACTGGTCTTATTATTCAGGAATAGCAACATATCACAGATTGCTCTTATCATAACAGAATATCACAGACTACTCTTTATCATAGTAGCCCCCTGGCTCAATAATTTAATTCAATTAAAGTATGGAGACACAAAAAACAAACACATCATTATTAGATAAAATTACTTTCTTATAATAAGAAAGAAAACTTTACAAGAACTACCCTTTAAGTATAAAACCGACGAAGTTGATCAATATTCCAAGAATTTAGAATTTCTTCCTCCTCCAAGGTCATAAGCCTGTAAGCCCCTGGTCCGGATACCGATTTAACCAAAAACGGTCCTTCCCGGACCGGTGACAACTTATGCCTGTTCTTGTTAGATCGAATCTTTCGTAAGATCAAATCTCCTATTTGGAATTCCCGCGTACGAACATTACGATCATGATAGCGACGCAATCCTTGCTGATATTTGGCAGCTTGAATCAAAGCTTGATCTCTCAATTCTTCCGCAGCAATTAGTTCAACTCGACGTTGATCATCATATTTTTCTTCATCATAATACCTTACCCGAGCTGACACCATATTCACTTCGATAGGTAACATGGCTTCAGATCCATATACTAAGGAAAAAGGAGATTGTCCCGTAGCTCCGCTAACATTAGTACGCAAACCCCGGAGCACCCAGGGCAATTCTTTAACCCATTTTTCCGCATAAGGTTTCAACCGATCAAAAATTCTTGGCTTAAGACCGGTCAAAATCATTCCATTAGCTCGTTCCACTTGTCCATTGCTCTGGGATGTGCCACCGACGCATATCGCACCTTGATCCCTAAGCTCTCAAGCATAATCTTTGAAGAACTCCGAAGTGAATTGAGGTCCATTATCAATAATAATACTGTATGGAACCCCAAATCGTACAAAAATGTTCTGCAAAAACTTAATTGCGCGAGCCGTAGTCGTACTAGTAACTGCCTCAGCCTCAATCCACTTGGAAAACTTGTCTACTGCTACAAAAATATGTGTGAATCCTCCCGGTGCCCGCTTAAAAGGCCTCACTATGTCCAACCCCCAAGTAGAGAAAGGCCAAGTCATTGGAATCAATTGCAACTCCCGAGCTGGAGTATGAGGTTGTCTTGCGAAAAACTGGCATCCTTGACAATTCTTAACCACTCTATGCGCATCATCCGTCGTCGTAGGCCAATAAAATCCTCGTCCGAATATCTTCCCAACCAATGTCTTAGAAGAAGCATGGTTTCCACAAATCCCCTTGTGTATGTCTTCAAGCAATTGAATGCCATCGAAAGCCGACACACACTTCATCAAAATATTAGCTCCACGCTTATATAATTCTCCTTCAAGAATCGGATAATTGCGGGCTTGTACTTCCAATCTTTGCTTCTCCACTTTATCCTCCGGCGTTTTGCCGGATTACAAATAGTCAAGATACGGAGTACGCCAATCGGAATCAATAATCATAACATCCAATGGCTGAATATCACCAGTATTGCTTACGGTATTTTCCGGCAAACCCGTATTATCGGATCGGTCTTTCAAGACCGCTTTTTCCTCCTGTCTTTGCGAGGCCGCCTTATCTTTGATTTCGGTAATAGTAACCTTGGGCTCCATCTTTATAGATGGTTTATCCAACACCCGAAGGAAAACGCCAGGAGGAACCGCTGCCGCGAAGATCCCGATCTAGCCAACTCATCCGCAGCAGAATTATTTCCGCGCAGTATATGAGAAAATCGCAAACCATCAAATTTATCTTCTAATTTCCGAACCTCTTGACGATAAGCGATCATATGATCATCATGAGCATCCCAAACCTTGTTAACTTGACTAATCACTAACATTGAATCTCCGTAAATATCCAACCGTCGGACGCCCAACGACACGGCCACTCCGAGTCCATGAAGCAAGGCTTCATATTCCGCCGTATTGTTTGAAGCTCGAAAGTGCATTTGCAACACGTATCCGAGCGGTTCCTTTTGCGGAGTGAGAAGTACCACGCCAGCCCCGCGCACGAAAGCTGCGGGGACCCATCAAAGAACATTTCCCAATACTCCAATGCTTGAATCTCCCGCGGCACTTGTGTTTCCAACCACTCTGTTATGAAATCAGCTAACGCTTGTCCTTTAATAGCCGTCCGTGGAGAGAACGTAATTTCATACTGGCCAAGTTCTATAGCCCACTTAGCAACTTGACCAATCGCTTCTCGGTTGCGAACAATATCTCCGATGGCAAACCCAGTCTTAACCTCAATGGGATGCGCTTGGAAATAATGCTTCAGCTTCCGAGAAGTTATCACTACAAGCATATATTAACTTCGCAATTGGAGATATCGTATCTTAGACTCGGTAAGAACTTCACTTACAAAATAGACCGGATGTTGCACCAATTGCAGGTGTCCTTCTTCCTTCCGATCAACCGCCGGGACCGTGCTTACCACGTGGGTTGTTGCGGAGATATATAACTGGATAACCTCGTCGGGCTCCGGCGGAACCAACACCGGAGGGTTACTGAGATACTCTTTAAGTTGATCAAGCGTTGTTTGCGCTTCGATAGTCCATTCAAACTTATCTTATTTTTTGAGTAACTTGAAGAACGGAAGTCCTCGTATTCCCGAGTCTTGAAATGAAACGGCTAAGAGCCGCCATACTGCCCGTCAACTTCTGAACATCCTTCAAGAAACTCGGGGTTGCATGTTAACAATTGTCTGAATTTTTTCTGGATTGGCTTCAATACCCCTCCACGATACCAAATATCCTAGTAATTTCCCGGAGCGAACTCCAAATACACATTTTCCAGGGTTTAATTTCATGGAAAAGTTCCGCAGATTACCGAAGGTCTCTGCCAGGTCGAGAGAAGATCTTCAGTTTTCCGAGACTTGACCACTATATCGTCAACATAGGCTTCTGCATTCCTTCCCAATTGCGAATCCAAACAACGTTGTATGCCGCGCCGATACGTAGCTCCGGCATTCTTCAATCCAAATGGCATAGTCGTGTAGCAGTATGCTCCAAAGGGGGTAATAAACGCGGTCTTTATCTGATCCTCAACCTTCAGCGGTATTTGATGATATCCTGAATAAGCATCAAGGAAACTAAGACGCTCGCAGCCGGCGATCGAATCAACAACTTGGTCAATTCGAGGCAGCGCGAAAGGGTCCTTGGGGCAAGCTTTGTTGAGATCAGTATAATCAACACATATTCTTAATTCTTTAGTATTCTTTTTTGGTACAAGCACTGGATTGGCAAGCCAATCTGGATGATACACCTCCCTAATGAACTTAGCTGCTAACAACCTAGTTATCTCTTTCTTGATAGCTTCCTTACGGTCTTGAGCAAACCTCCGGAGCTTCGTTTCACCGGCTTCGCATCAGGACGCACCAACAATGCGTGCTCAATCTTCTCCCTAGGAACACCCGGCATGTCGAAGGCTGCCATGCGAAGATATCCCTATTTTCCTGGAGGAAAAGAATGAGCGCGCTTTCCTATTTATCCCCCAAGTCAGCCCCTATATGGGTGACCTTGGAGGGGTCCGACTCATCAAAGCTGGACAGTCTTAGAAACCACCGCATCGGCCTTCAATTTCTCCTTTGCCATCTTTTTGATTGGAACTTCATCCTCTATCCTTGCCTGAATTTCCAAAGCTTCACTGCTTCCCCGATTTCTCGACGTTCAACTTCCGTATTGGCCCGAGATGCCAACTCCGTGCTATGCACCTCACAAGCATAAGCGGTCTTGATATCACCTCGAAATGACAAAATCCCGTTTGGCCCAGGCATTTTCAACATCAAGTATTGATAATTTGGGATGGCCATAAACTTTGCCGGGGCCGGTCTTCCGAGGATAGCATGGTACGCTGAGTCTATGTCGACCACTTGAAAGATGATATTCTCCCTTTTGTAGTTTTCCTTCGTCCCGAAAGTCACCGGTAGAGAAATCTTCCCCAAAGGGTAACTATTCCGTCCGGGTATTATACCATGAAACGGAGAAACACTGCGCTCTAAATCAGCTACGGTTAAGCCAAGCTCGGGCAAAGTCTTAGCAAACAAGATATCCAGACAGCTTCCCCGTCAATGAAAGTTCTTTTCGGTCGCACCTTCCGAACAATAGGGGCAAGGATGAGTGGATATTTTCCAGCTTATGGAAGTACCTCCGGATGATCTGCTCTCGCTGAATGTAATGGGGACCTCGGACCACCGAAGATATTCGGGAGTTGCGGGTGCAACAGCATTGACCTCCCGGAACGCCAATTTTTGCCTCCGCTTTGATTCATAAGCGTCTAGGCCTCCATAAATCGTGTTCACCTCTCGGGCTGGTTCTCGAAAGCCTTCGTCATCCTCATTGTCTTCACGATCTTTATCCTTGCCCTTGTCATCCTTCCGATTCCTGTAGGCGATCGAGGTGCGACCTTTAAGGCGAATTGGGCAAATGGCCTTAACAGGAAGCACTCCTTTGCTTTATGATTTCCACTATGAATCATACAAGGGCCATCCAGAAGCGTTTCAAACGACAATCGTTAGCTTGGACCTCTCTTGGGAGGTGCCGGTCGATCTCCTCCATGAGACCGGTCGACAGCTGCAACAAGGTGATCAGCCTTGCGCTTTTTGTCGTTCCTTGATCCAGACCGGTTGCCTTGGTCATGCTTCGGTTCCTTCCCTTTGTTCCCGCGCAGATTGACTACATTCGATTCTCCAGCGAGCATAATCGTCTGCTATCTTGAAGCACTCGACGCCGTCATGGTGAGGTTTCGATTTCGCCTCCCAATCTTGTGAACCAATGCTTCACTTCGGACGCCGACTTGAAATGCAGCAATCACTTGCTGATCGGGAACAATGGGGATTAAGGCCTTCTTATTGCAGAATCGTCCGATGAAATCGGTGAGGGTCTCGTCGGGCTTACGCTCGACTGTTGAGGTCGAAGTAATTCCCTGGTTTCTCACAAGTTGCCCGGAAGCTTTCTACGAACTTTTTGGTAAGATCTCCCCACGAAGAGATGGACTTCTCGGGCAGGGATTGCAACCATAAGCGTCCGCCTGCTCCATGCACATCGGTAGATAGTTAGCCGGCACGAACGTGTCTCCTCCCGCCGATCGAATAGCCGTAGTGTACATACGGAGCCATTCGGCCGGAGGCGCCTTTCCATCATACTTATCAATGGCCCCAGGCTTAAATCCCCGGGGTATTTGCAGATACGTAAATCTCGCGTAAAGCGGGAATTACGGAATATTCATCATCTTCCGGACCGGTCCGGATCGGTGATGGAGATCGACGGCTAGGGCGATGCCGATAATTACGATCCCTGTCATCGTCGGAATAGACGTAATAGCGGTCATCCTGGTACCGATCTCTCGAGCCGCCCTGTTCATCATTATTCACTAGCTCCGCGTGCCGCGAAGCATGCGGGGGCGGAGGTGGAGGTGCCGCTTGACGATCATTGTTCGCTGGTTCTTCATGCTGCAATGGAGGGGGAGGTGGAGGCGCAGCTCGATGATCATTGTTTAAACGCCGGGGTTCAATGTCTCTGTCCCTGTTATGTCGCCCTCTTCGGTCCCTAGTGTCACGGCGATCATCCCTTCCGGGTCGTTCATCTCGATGAGCATGCCTGCTACCATGCCCTCGATGATCATTGCGTGGATAATTTGCATTGGCGGGCGGCGCTGAGGCAGCCGGCCCGCGTCGCGGAGAATTGTTCAAACGTGATCGTGGCGGGGCGAGATCCCGTGGACGATCATCGACATGACCGAGTCCGTCGTCTCTCATCTTCTTCATGTCTTCTACGCTCCTCCGCCCTCTCCGCATGGCGATCAATCGGTACGTTCCGAGCATCACGATTCCCGTTGAGCGGTACACGCAAATCATGGTCCGGAGCCCGTTCATGTGCATCCGCAATCGGGGTGTGCCGGGGTCCAAGCCTTCCTCCGGAAGAAGCTCCCTCGGACCGGGCCCTTGCCGGTCGTTCCGAATGAGAACGCGAGCGACCGGAAGATTCCGCTCGATCATGAACGAGCTGGTTTGTTTGCAGAGCCGCCGCGTCAACCAAATTCGGTGCACGCCGCAATCCCGGTGTAGCATTGAGGACATCTTCTGGTATTGTTTCAAGAATTTGCTTCACTCCTACTATATTATGAACAGACGACGTGAAGACTCGAGCGCCGTTCATCTCTACTTCCATGGAATTTAAATCCAAAGCTCTCATCGGAAGATCGATGACGTCTCCCGCTGCGACATCCTCGTCGATTGTTATATCCAGGAGAGTCGTCCGGGTCTCCGGACCGGTGCAGTAGCGGGCCCGTGGCAAGGGGAGCGGTCGCAGGGCGCTTCCTCCGGCCAAAGCAGCCGCACTCGCGCGCGGGTCCGCAGCCAAAGGTGGCTGAGGTTGTTCATCTCTATTTGTTTCTTACGCTTCGCGACGATTGCGTTCAGCCTCAACTCTCGCCATCCTTGCTTCTTCTTCGGCAGCTTCCTCGTCGGTGAGTTGATGAATGACTGGTCCTGTCATGAATACTTGAAAGAAGACCGGAGCGTCTTCCTCGAAGTTACTTGTCCGGCTCGGTAGAACAGTTTATCACCGTGGCCCGAACTTCGGTCCGAGACGCAGGCGTAGGGAATCCGATGTTTCACGCTAAAGCTGCGTCGGACCCCCTAAATCTTGAATCGAGTGATCGACCGTGGCAGGTGATCGCGTTTTTGGAGCAGCGGCCCGGCAACGAGTCGGATTCTGCAAAGTCAATTTCCCATCCGAGTCGGCTTCGAAGTCGAGGGACCCGAAACGGATCTTGAAGCCCGGCTCGAAGTCGACGACAAACGAAGTGGCCATCGAACTCGCTAGGAACTCGCCGGGACCCCTTCCTGGCGCGCCAAATGTCGAGACTTAAACTCGGCGCTAGTACTACCCGGTCCCTCACGAGCGTGGAATTCGATGGTGCAACACACGGAACACACAAGAACGCGCAATTTTAGACAGGTTCGGGCCCCTCGAATCGAGAGTAATACCCTACGTCCTGTATGTTATGTATTGCCTTTAGCGATTTGCTAATTGCAAGATGTCGGAGAGTTTTCGGGGGTCCTCGCTCCGCCTTATATGTCCGGGGAGCTAGGGTTACAAACGGAGTCCTAGTTGATTACATGAATTATATACATGGAACTCTATCTCTACTTTCTTTATTGATTCGGAGTCCTAATCAGACTACAAATTGTTCAATATCTTGCTCCTCAAGTCATTGTATACCGGTCTTAGTATCCGCTTTGTTTCCATACCGGTCTACGGGATCTTCTGTTATCCCAGATCGGTCGAAGACCAGTCTGTTGCCTATCGCCATCGTCTTTATCTTCCTTAATTTGCCACCATGTCTCTGCGCATCTATTCCTTCATCATCCGTATACCCATAAGGCAAGTATACGACAACGTGGGTTGGTATGGAGCCCGGTCGATCGCCTATTTGTCCATCCGGTCGACCGGTCGGAGGTCGACTCGCTCGAGCGGACCGATCACCGATGGTCTTCCAAGTATTGCGCAGATTCTTATCGTCTTCTAGATCTTCTTGCGCACGTCGCTCCGCGTCCAAGCGCTCTAATTCAGCTTGTTTCGCCGCCGCCTCCTCGGGGTAAGTTCCGTCAAAAGAGGTCCTCCGGTACCAACGGGCCCGACCATGAACACCTGGAAAAAGGTTTGAGGGCCCTCCTCCAGGTTGCTTCCGGGCTCGGATGAGCCGCTAGGTGCTACCGATCTAACAATCTTTGTGGTCATAGCTTGACTAGCTTGACCGCGGAGGACCTTGATCGGTGCTGGTTTGTCGCGCCTTGACGGCAGCGCCGGACTGGACAGGAATCCGAGTAGAGATCACGATCGCATCTAGTGATCGCGCTTCAGCGACGGCGGCGGATTGCAATTACGATTCATTAGTTGAAGTTGTCCAGCGGAATTAGCCTCGAAGTCCGGAGACCCGAAGCGAATTGCGAAGCCGAGAGCGAAGTTGACGTCGAACGTAGATGCCATCGAGCTCACCGGAAATCTCGTCGGGACCCTTCCTAGCGCGCCAAATATCGAGTCTTTATCTCGCCACTAAACTATCTAGCCCCGTACGGACGTGGAACTCGATGGTGCAACACAAGAACACATAAGAGGTTTTAGACAGGTTCGGGCCCCTCAATCGAGAGTAATACCCTACGTCCTATATGTTTGTATTGCCTTTAGCGTAATGCTATTGCTGTATGGTGTCTAAGATATTGTTTCAGGGGTCCCCGACCCGCCTTATATATCCGGGAGGCAGGGTTACATGCAGAATTCTAGTCGGTTACAATGTTACATACATAAGAAAACTGTATCTCAAAGCTTTCTTATCTATTCAAAGTCTTACTCGGCCGGTCTTGTACTTATCTTGACGATCATGCCATCTTTAAGTCGGTATAATATTCCTCCGCTGTTTCCATACCGAGTGTATGGAACCTTCCTCTGTCGCATACCGGTCGGGCACCACCATGTGGGCCCTCCCGATCGGTCATATACTTTTAATGAGCCACCATCTTCTTGATAAACAATCTCCTGTACCCAATATACCCCTAAGGGAAGTATTCGACAAAACCATCCGAGTTATATATCTCAACGACCACTCATGTGGTCGATACGGTCCTAGCGAGTTGATCCGCGGAAGGAAGGTCATCTACAGCTCGTGCAGCACCGGGTCTATTTCGTCGGTGAAGTCCTGACAGAATCTAAGGTGCGGTATTTGCAAATTCGGAAGCTAATTTATGCAATAGTCATCACATCCAGGAAGCTTAAGCACTACTTCCAAGCTCACCCAATCGAGGTGAAGACTGGATTTGCCATTGGAGATGTGGTGAGGAATCGTGAAGCGGTCGGTACAATTGCCAAGTGGGCAGTTGAGCTTGGCCAGTATGAGATTACATTCTCTCAACAAACGACGATCAAGGGGCAAGCTTTGGCGGATTTCTTCATCGAGTGGCTTGAAACTCGGATTCCACCAGCTATTACGGACTCGAGTATTGGGAGATGTACTTCGACGGTTTCCTGCAGCTCTCGGGCGCGGGGGCTGGTGTGGAGCTCCTGACTCATAGAAAGGATTCAATGCGGTATGTGCTACGGATGCATTTTAGAGCATCTAACAATGCGACGGAATATGAGGCTCTCCTTCATGGGCTTCATGTGGCAATTTCGTTGGGAGTCAAGCGTTTGGATGTGTATGAGGACTCGGTCCTTGTTATCAATGAGATCAACAAGGAGTGGAACGCCAACGATGACAACATGATCGCATACCGCCAGGAGGTCCGGAAGCTCGAAGACAAATTTGATGGTCTTCGATTTACGCATATATTGCGTGAGAAGAATTCTGCAACAGATGAATTGACAAAGATGGGATCTTCAAGGCAGGCAGTACCTTCAGGAGTTTTTCTTCAAGTTTTGGAGAAGCCTTCGGTCAAAATAGTTCAAAAGACCGCTGCGCTAAAGTTACGAGGCCGGCCAACCGGTCCAAACTGATGATCAGATCATTGCAGCGAGATGAGGCACCGGTCATTACTAATGAAGATGCTGCAGAAAGTGAAGTTATGATGATTGATATGGATTGGCGCTCACCATTCATTGATTATTTGCGAGTTAGAGATGCTGCTGGAAGACAAGACCGCTCAACGGCGGTTGAAAATACAAGCAAGGCAATATTTGCTGGTTGAGGATGAGCTTTACAAGCGTGGAGGGCACAACATTTTGATGAAGTGTATCTCTACTAATGATGGCCTCAAGTTATTGGAGGAAATTCATGGTGGAATCTACGGAAATCATGCATCTGCGAAGACCCTCGTTGCAAAGGCATTCGGATGCTAAGCAAGTAGTCGGGACATGTGAAGATGCTAAGCATCTGCGAAGACCCTCGTTACAAGGCTTTTATTGGCTGACCGCGGTTGAAGATGCTAAGCAAGTAGTCGGGACATGTGAAGACTCGCCAGTTTTTGTGCGCCGATCACATGTTCCTCGCTCATGAACTACGGATGATACCTATGACTTAGCCGTTTGCAACTTGGGGGTTGGATATTGTTGGTCCATTCAAGAAGGCGCCTGGAGGTTTCACTCATCTTTTTGTCGCCATGGACAAGTTCTCCAAATGGGTAGAAGCCGAGGCGAGTAACCAAGACGACGACGCAGAGGGCGATCAAGTTCTTGGAAAATATCTTTGTTCGTTTCGGAACTCCACACTCGCATTATCACGGACAATGGACCGCAATTCACTTCGGATAATTTCAAGCAATTTACGGAAGATTTGGGCATTAAGATTAATTATGCGTCGATATCACATCCGCAAAGCAATGGGCAGGTAGAACGAGCAAATGGCATGATCTTGACCGGTCTAAAGCCAAGGATTTTTGACCGCTTGAAACCTTATGTCTGGCAAGTGGGTTAAGGAGTTGTCCTGGGTCCTATGGGGGCAGCGTACGAACACTAGTCGTGCAACAGGGCAATCTCCTTTTTCCCTTGTATATGAATCTGAACCGATGTTGCCTTCGAGAGGTTAATTTGGTCTCCGTCGAGTGCGGAATTATGATGAACAGGCATATGATGATCAACGTCGGATGGAGTTGATTGCCGCAGATGAATTGCGTGAACAAGCCCTCATAAGAGCGGCTAGGTATCATCAAGGCCTACGACGGTATCATGATCGCAGCATGAGGACAAGAGTTTTTCAAATTGGAGATTTGGTGCTCGGGAAGATTCAGTCTACTAAGAACCGACATAAGTTGTCACCGGTCCGGGAGGGTCCGTTCGTGGTTAAATCAATTTCCAGACCAGGGGCTTATAGACTTGTGACCGTGGAAGAAGAGGAAATCCCCAATTCTTGGAACATTGATCAGCTATGTCGTTTTTATACCTAGCATTTTTTTGTATTTTCAGCTTATGTAATATTATGCTCATGATAGCTCTTTGATAATATGAATTATATCAATTTTGCCTATCTGCATACCTTTTGTTTTTGTCTCGAAACATTAATTTTGAATTATTTTTCCGAACCGGAGGGCTGCTATTTGATAGTAATCAGTTAAATTGGTGAAATCTTGAATTCTAGGAATGATTTAATATTGGAGCCACATGATCTCGTTAACAAGACCGCCTCCATGAGCTATACCCGAGTGCCATTGTGAACGAGCGGTCATTTCATGGTTTGGTTGCGTTGAGTTAACAATCGTGTTTTGTCTCGGATGTTATCGGTCCTAGCAGGATATAAAGTTTTTTGTTAATGACCGGTGTTGTGAATTAAATAATTCGGTATATGATTATTATCTAACGCTGCATGTCCGTGCGAGGAAAGTAATTATATATTGAAGAATAACATTCGTAGACATCGAGAGTTTAGTAGTAAATAATATAAGTATTTATATTAAAAGCAAAATTACATGTTTTGTACATGAATGTTTTTACGAGATACTACTACAACCTAAGAGTCGGGCCCTCCGCTGCCGGATGTGCCAGCATCACCGGTCTTGGGTGCATCCACGAGGGAGTCCGAAGTCGTCTCCTCGGAGTCCGCTAAGGCGCTGAAATCTAGATAATCGACTGGTCCTCTTCGTTGATCGCATCGCCGGCGATGGGCATGGCAATGGCTTCGTCGAGCGGCTCCGGGGTGGGGTTCACCGGCAGGTCCTTCACCGGATGAGACACGGTATTGATCAATGAATTCTTCAACTCATTGAACCGGTCTTTCCTTGTGTCCGTATGGGCTCCAATCTTGACAAAATTCAAGTCGCATTGCTCCACCGGGATCCAGGATTGTATAGTAGCCGCAATTTGCGCTCCGTCGGAAGTAGCCACCATTCTGCAGGTGATCTTCGATTCGGCGGGGAGCATCCCATAGAGCATTCTCGAGGCCGAGGGGTTCATTCCGGAGAATGTTCCCCCACCAAGGTACTCAACGAGCCTCTTGGCTCTAGCTGCGAGCTCTGGAGTGTAGGAAAGAGAAAAGGAGTGAGGATTGCAGAATTTAGACCGATTAATCGGTCCGAGAAAGAATCTTGAGAAAAATTGACGAACGGGAAGATGAGGGAACTTACGCCTGCGAGACAAATCCATGTCTTGAAATCTTCGCTTCATTGTGGCAGCAGCGGATTCGAGCTTTTCCTTAGCCCTTAGCAATCCTTGGATTTCATCTTCCCCGGTTTTGAGTCCTTGTCGAGCGTAAGCGTGTGCTTCTCGACCGCTGCCTCCTTATCCTCTTGAGCGACTTGGGCAGCTTCAAGCGCCCGGTTCGGAGCGGTCCGAAGGTCTTTATTGTGCTTCATCACTTGATCCAGCTTAGACCGAGCGGTCTTTGCCGAGTCAAGCGACCACTTTAAAATGTCATCTTTGGCGGTCAGGTCGCCTTCCAGCTCTTGAATCCGAGCTACCATTGCTTCTTCACGTCCGGCGCCTTCTTTTAAGGCGATCGTCCGGAGCAACATCTTCTCATTAAGTGTTTTCTCGATGTTTTTGTATGTTGCTACCAGATTTTTTGAGCTGAAAGGAATAAAATACCGGTCATACAAGTGTTCAAGATGAAGAATTGAGTATATAAGGGCTCACCTTTGATTTCCTTATTAAGGAGAAGGATCTCCTTGCGTCGTTCCTCCATAATTTATTGGGTGTTCCCAGATTCCGCTCCCTGCGTTTGAGCTCTTCTTCTTTAGAGTGCAGGGAGGCGGTCCGCACCTCCGGTTCTTGTAGTTTCCGGGTCTTATGGGATAATTCCTCTTGAAGATGTTTGATGATTTCGTGTTAGCTTTGGAGCTCTTCAAGAGGGCCTCGTTGAGGAATTGGAAAGGCAGTTAGATGATCCAGGGATGATGAAGTTAAGATTGCGGACGGAACATGAATATATACCTTCCTTCGGTGAATTGATGGAGAGCTTCCTCTTCTTGTTCTTCGCTCCACTTTGCAGTGGAGGTGAACTCCCACGCTCCGCTGCTCTCGTCAACGGTGGCTTCGCTGATTACGATCCCTGTGAGTTTGGGCTCGGTGGGGACCGATCGGGTGGAGGAACGTGGGCGTCTTGGGATTTCTTCCGCCCGGACCGGTTGAGGTCGACCCATTGAAAATGATCCCGAGGTCCGGGCAGGATGAGTGAAGGGGCCGAAGTACCCGCTTCATCTTTTGAAAGTCGTGGCTCGGGGGTTACTTCGGTTCCTTGGTAGTTGTGACGGTCTCTTCGACCGGTGTTGGTCCACCGGTCGGAGCCGTCGGGATTTTTGTGAGTCTTGAGGATGTGGTGCCTCAGGAGTCTTCTCCGCAGTCTCGGGGCTGCGGTCTCGCTGGGTCTTCTCAGGTGTCTTGGCCAGCATGCCTCCCAAGGTAGTTTGCAAATTAGAGGGCACGCCGAGAGGAGAATATGAGTTAATTAACGGAGAATTGATTAAAGAAGAACAATGAGCTGCAGAATTATGGAAGTTACCTAGGGGCTTTTACGAGGCCGGAGGATGGCTTTGCCTTCTTTTTTATTGGCTCTTGAGAGCCACTGCCGGATTCTTGGGCGCTTCTCTTGGCAGCGGTCCGTGCTCGAGGAGCAGGGACGACGTTTTCTTCAGAATGCTGCTTTGAGCACCGGATTGTGCCTTTTGACCGGTAGCAGCATCTTGTACGATCGAGTTGCCTTGAGCGCCGGTCTTTTGTGTACTCTTCTTAGTGCCGGTGCCTATGCGGACACCGGTCCGAGGAGGAGGAGTATTCCTACGCTTGCGTGGCACTTTGTCCAGGGGGTCTACGGTTTGAGGTGTGCTTGTTGAGGTCCCATGGACAGCCGCCCAGTGCTGCCTTGATGTCCTTATCTCTTAGCTCGGCTTCCCGGCGCTCCGGTTCCTTGCGTTCGGCGTCGGTTCGGGAATCCCCGCTTGTGGAGCAGGAGTACCGACCGCTCGGTTCCGGACCGAGTGGTCCTTGTGGACGATCCGGGGCTTGGAGGCGCGTTGGAGGCGAAGTGTCGATTTCTTGGTAGTCTTCTCCCCATGTGTCGCTGGTTGGAAGCGGGGATGGCTTTTAAAGCGGTCTAGCTCCTGTTTAATAGAGTAATTGATCAAAAAATTGAATATAAGAAATAGTGGTATTAAGCAAAGCATGCTAGTAAGGCGGTCTTACCGATGGGCGAGGATTCTCGGAGCTGAAGGCCACATGGACCTTGTCGTATAGCCGCTTACATCCACACCGGAGAGAATTTTCTCGTATACGGATGTTCATCCGGTCTAAGCCGGGGTGACTCGAGTCATCACCGGAGTTGCCATTCTCCTTGAAGAGCCATCCGGGGTGATCTAGCACTTGAGATGTCTGTACTCCCCGGACGATGATACTCCGGATGATTGTTTCAGCGGTGACACCTTTGTCTCTTTTCGAGCTTTAATCATCTAGAGTAGAGCGAGAAACTTGGGGATCTTAATTCAACTTTTCCCTTAGGCCCTTGGGGATCCAATTGGCACGTTCTCTTGCAACTTCGGCTTTGTATGAAGGAAGTTGTCGGGTGACAATAGTAGCGACGCCACGCGGCGCAGCTGGACAACCAATTGGATACTAACTACGAGAAGGCTAAGACGTAAAAGGGCCCAACACGAAGGCCCGGAGACGGCCCAGGGACTTGAATATAAGCCACCACGGGACGGCCCACCTCGCTGTTGACGTCAAAAGTCGCCGACACACCGTCGTCCGGAGAGTCCACCGAAATTCCAGCCGACGCAGAATCCTGTGCTCCCAACGGACCGGTTCAACTCGCCGATGTTCGTGTGCGGCTGGTGCGTGCGGATGGTTTTCCTGCAAACCAACAAAGACAATAAAAGAGTGTAAAATTCCAGGTCATCGGCCCGGATAGACCGATGTGCAGCCATGGCCGATCACAGCGTAAGATAGACAAAATCGGCCATGAACAGAGAACAGCACGGCCCATCCATTTATGTATTAAATGTTAGGCAAACGAACCGTAGTACAAACGATACGAAATCGGCCGATGCTATAACATGCGATCGGTGACTAGCAGCCGATTTCGTCGGTAAACGACCAAATCATTAAGACTTTGCGAGGATGTGTTATCGAGTACAATGTAAACAGAGCAATTATTAATAGGATGTAATTAGTTTGGTAGCAAGAGGATAGTTTAATCATCAATCGGATCCGTGAATCGGCCGATCGGGTATGCGGCCGATTCTCGCCATTGATTATATCGATGAATTATTTAGATCTGTCCAAAGGTATAATGATGATCAATAAGATCATACTTAGTAACTCGGGTTCAAAAGCAGCTTTAACAGGTTTAGCATTAATTAAACATAAAACAGCTTAATGAACGTGATAAGCAATCGGCTAAACACTCCGAAAGAACAAGTAAGACAAATACAACCACACGGATCCCAAATCGACCGGTCGCTCCAACAGGACAAGTCAAGCGATGGCACGCGGTCGGACCAGATCTAACGACCGCGCACGCCCGGCCGATTCAGGACAAGCACAATCATAAACGTCTTAACTATGAAAGTAAGTCTACACCTTAGTCAATCGGCTGCATGCGCCTAGGACAAGTCAACTATCGCAAAGGCAAACACGGGACACGTCAAGCTGAATCCGCACGACCGAATCGGCCAAGATATAGAAGAATTCTCATAGCAGCCTATCGTGACTCGAACGACCGGATCCGAGCCAATCGGCGCCGTGAGCAAAGGCTGGAACGGGGAGGCGGGACAAGTCAACTACCTCCACCACGAGCCCGGACCAGGTCAACTTGACTCATCCCGGCCGATACTCACTACGCCGATCGAAAACAGATCCGGTCGCCGGATAACTAGCAATTAAGCTATCTAATTACGAACAATGCGCCGAGAATTAGACAACATAATTACCTTGTCAAGCCAACGTGTCGTCGACCGGAGCCCCGAAGATCCCGCGCGAAAACAGTAAAGACTTGACAGAAAATTAGGGTTTGGCGATGCGCCGAAAGTTGTATTGGATGTAAATCGAGTTTACATGTTACATCCGAGTATGTATTTATACTCGGCACAAAGAATCCTACTCGGACCCTCTTCGGGCCGATTTCCTAACCGACTAAGATCCTTTTCCAAAATTAAACTATTATTTCTAATTTTACAACGTGGGCCAGGCCCATCAATGTTATGCTCATCTCGTTGGCGTTCGCGCACGATTCCCGGGAGGTACGCGCCTTTTACTCTCCCAAGCGGCCGTCGGCCTTCTGCTCACCGGCCTTCTTTTGACCTATAGTCGCCGACAATGGGTCCCTTGGTCAAAAACCGGCGTCAACACATGTCCCCCGGTCCGGGGTATGCAACGCATGCGTCGGACCGATTTATCCTCTTTTACCGTGCCGGTTTTACTGCCCGTCACTTCTCCATAAAACCCAGGGCCACCCCTGGTCATTCCCATCTGTTTCCTCTCCTTGGCTTTCGTCTTCATCTGCCCTAGCGACCTTTGCCTTCTCGAGCCCTTTCAACCTTTCACTGCGCCGCCGCCGTCTTTTCTCCTCCGGCGACCATGAATCCTGCTGTTGCTGCTGTTGCGGCTGCCGTCGCACGACCGCGTCGTTGCTACCACCAACGCCGTTCGGAGGTAATGTACATTCGAGCATCTCTCTTTTCTACCTTTGCAATTTTCTTCATGTTCTTGTTCTTGTTCATTTTCACGATCTATTTCCTTTCCGTTCCGTTTCTCATTTTAGCCCTATTCCTTGTTTTTAGGAAATCCGGAACCAAGTCGCCATCCCATCCAATATCCCCACTCACTTCTTTTTGGGCCCCATGGGTGATCCCGACTTTGGCGGAACCATCACCGGTGGGGACACCAAATATTTCTTGATATCTTCTAAAGCCTTTTGATGGATCGGCTCCCACCGAAACTCTTGACTGGCCTTGAGCTTCAATAATGGCGTAAACACATTAAGTCGGCCGGACAAGTTTGAGATAAATCGCCTAATAAAATTAATCTTGCCGATCAGGGATCGGAGCTTCGTCTTGTTCGTCGGCGGTTCCAACTTTCTCGATAGAATCAATACTCTTAGGGCCGACTTCAATTCCCTTTTCATGCACAATAAACCCCGGAAATTGTCCAATTGAGACACCAAACGCACACTTGAGCGGGTTCATCTTCAATCCGTATTGTCTCGTCCTCTTCAACACTTCCCCGAGATCAGCCACATGACTTCCAACCGATCTTGATTTCACCATGACATCATCAATATAAATTTCCACCAATCGGCCGATCAAATCATGATATATAAAATTCATGGCCCTCTCGATACGTGGCACCAGCATTTTTTAAGCCGAAGGTCATAACAACCCACTCATATAATCCCAACGCCCCGGGGCATCCGAATGCCGTTTTCGATATATCTTCCTCGGCCATAAAAACCTGATTATACCCAGCATTTCCATCCATAAAGCTCAAAATTTTGTTGCCGGCGGCTGCATCAACCAACAAATCGGCGTTTGGCATTGGATACTCATCTTTCGGAGTTGCCTTATTCAAATTCCTCGAAGTCAATGCAGACCCGCATCTTTCCATTTTTCTTCTCCACCAGCACAATACTAGAAACCCACTCCGCATATCGGCATGGCCTCGATGAAGCCGGCTTCATACAATCTGATAATCTCTTCTTTGACGGCTTCATAATACCTAGGGTCAATCTTCCGAGCCCCCGCTTATATGGTCGATATCCGGGTTTAGTGGGCAACCGATGTTCAACAATCGATCGGCTGAGTCCAGGCATCTCGCTATAATCCCAAGCAAAACAATCCTTAAATTCTTCCAATAAGGCCACCAATTCATCTCTTACTTCTTTACACAATTTCTTGCTAATATATGTCGGTCGAGGCTTGGCTCCATCCCCTATATCCACTTCTTCTAATTCATCGGCCGACACAAAACCGTGGCCTAATTTCCCGTCCTCCGGTTCATCAATCGGCCGACTCACCATGTCTTCGGTGTGTACATCGATCGGCCGATTGTCCGTCAATTCTCCCGTGGGGCCCATCGGAGTAGCCGGGGGTACCCGACCCCCGGTCACAATAACTCCATCATCCGTGATGTTTATGGCCTCCGCATCCCAATACGTGCCCGATAAACAAGGCAAGCTCTCTAGACCAGCAAACTCGAAATCGGCGGTTGCAATGGTTACAGTACTTATCGGCCCGCACGATTTCGACCTTGTTGCCGACCCATTGAATCAAACACTGGTGCATGGTTGAGGGGATGCAACAATTGGCATGAATCCAGTCTCTCCCTAACAAAGTTGTGTATGCACCTTTCCCGTCAATGATGAAAAAAGTGGTGGGTATGGTTTTGCTTCCCACAGTGATCTCCATTATTGCGGCCCCACGCACATCTTGGCTTCTCCCGCTGTAATCCTTGAGCGTCGATTAGCCCTTATCATTTCTTCTCGGCGTCTTCCCGAGCTTGCGGTATGTAGTAATCGGCATGACATTGACCGCCGCTCCTCCGTCGACCAACATTTTCCTCATCGGCGACCCATTGACATAGCCGCTAATGTACAATGCCTTGAGGTGCAAATGATCGTAGTTGACCGGCTTATCAAATACCGCTGATTCCGGCGTCCACAGTAATCTCCGAAGTTTCCCCAATCGGTTCTTCTTCAGCCGAATTTTCATCGGCCGATCCGACAATCCTGGGCATCGGTGACATCATATTCACCGCGGCTTCAGCCCGTACCACCCGAGACCGCACTTTCGGCCTCCATTGCTTCTTGGGCTTGGGCTCATCATCTTGGTCATCTCTCGTAATGGCGTCCACCCTTGATTTCTCGACAACGCATTCTTTGAAGCCTCCTCTTTTGGGTTTTGCCGAGCAAACCACCGGGCACCACCGACCTTCGTTCTCGGTTTGATCACCTCTCGAATCTTCATGGTATTGGTAATCGAACTCTTCTTCATCATTTATTGGCCCCGCCGATCGTGAACAGAGGTTCTCTTTGGCACTACGTATCTTCGTTCATCATACCCGTGATCGTAGTCGATTGCTCTTCCGGGGGCCGATTGTCGAGATTCATAGTTGCGATCAATCGGCCGTCCCCGGTAATTTGACGACCCGACGTCACGATACTCTTCCCGCCGGTGCACTCTGGACAGCTTCTCGATAGATGGAAGCTTCATGTTTCGGTCCCAAGCAGCATCGAAAGAAAGGACAATCCCAGTGTGGGTCAAAATCTTCTCGGCGGATCACGCTTTGCTCGTACCGTCGACTTTGACCGATAGATTCCTGTTCATGTGCCACTTGATCTCTTTCTTCCCTCTCCCTCTTCCTCTCATATCGGCGTATGAAACCAGCTGATCCACCACCGATGGTATTGATGTACATCGTATTAGTAGGGAAAGGGTGCCCATCAACTTTCATCTTCTTCTTCACATCAGCTGCTCGCAATATCCCACCGTCAACCGCCTTCTGGATCTCATCTCTCATAGCATAACAATCAACAGTGTTATGATGTGAATTTCCATGCCATTTGCACCACTTAGCCATTTTCTTCAACTCCTCCGGCGTAGGAATCTTGTGATGAGGCGAAAGCTGAATTTTCTTTTCCCGCAGCAGCTCGATCAAATATCTCGTCGGCCTTAGATAAATCAAAATCATATTTTCTCTCTTTAGGATTGACATGCGGAGAAAATATCGGCCGTTTGTTATTAGTCCACTCCACTCGCATTAATTTCCTCTTCATCATCTTCTCCGTCGAAATCAGCATAAGCTACCCGATATCGCCGATTCCTCGGTGAGCCGGAGATTCTCTTCCCGGCCAACCGCCCTTCGTGTTAGCCGTGCCAGCCCATCAAACTCATGTGGGGTAAACTTTTCTTTGATGTTGGAGAATAACCCCGCATAAGCAATTTCGGCCAACCGTTGCTCGTCAGGTTCAGGTTGTAGCATCGTCCCCTCGCAGTCCCGAACCTCTCGTATATAATCAGCTATCGATTCCCCAGCTTTCTGTTTTACTGCCATTAAATCGGACAAACTAAGCTCGGTGATGCCCGTAAAAAGTACGAGTGAAACCTTTTCTCCGGATCGGCCCAACTTTGAATAGAACCAGAGCGACAGCGAAGCAAACCATGAAAAGGCCGATCCGGACAATGACAAGTGGGAATAACCCGACCCGCAAAGCCTCCTCGAGTAGACGCCTCACCAAGCTGTGCGTCATATCGGCCGATGTGCTCCATAGTCGATGTATTATCTTGCCCGGAAAATTTGGAAAACTCAGGAATTTTATATTTATTGGGTAAAGCCACGGAATCCATCCAGTCAGTGGTAAGGTCGCCGATATAATGCACTCTTCTCCTTAGGCTTCAAATCGAATTGATCTCTCATCATATCGGCGATTTTAGCCATGAGGCTATTCATATCATTGGGTCCAAGCAGCTTGCTGATCCGGTCCCCGTCATATAAGCTGTATTGGGCTGTCCCCCGCTTGGGTGTATCAACCGACCGTTCCCGGAAATCCCGTGCTAGTAGCCGGGAATAATGTACTCATGAGCGATTCCATAATTCATGGCCGATTGGATCGGCCGTCCGATCATGAATCCCCGTCCCCCAGCAGCTTGGTCGTGGAATACCGGATATCGGCCGTACTATAGTAGGTGAGTTTTCAATTCCACTCGGGCCGATATTTGGTACGTAGAAGAAATTGGGTTGCTGTGCCATCCGTGGGACCGCCGCCACATTGGTTGCTGCCCCCAACTCGAAGTCGGCTGTTGTACATCTTGTCCGTTGCCTTCTTCCGTTACCGACTTCTTGGGGCCACCGTCATCCTCTTTGCCCGGCTGGGTTGCACCGGTACTTGCATTTGCATTGTCCTTGCCAGGCCATAGGTGAGGTGGCATGCCGTACGGGGCTGAAACCCTTCCTCGCGGTATGGTACTCGGAGGCTAATTCCCCGATTCGACCGTACAGAGTGCCGAAAGGCCGAGTGTATGCAGGTCCGTAATACCCTTCAGTGAACAGCCTACCATCAATTGTGTCCTTGATCAAATTCCCGATGGTGTTGGTCAACACGCCCGATTGATTGATTAGGGCATGATGAACGGACGAGTTGACCATATCACCGAGTTGGTTGGCATCCGGCAGTCTCTCGGGCTTTGATTTGGTCTAGTTCTTCCGGATGCAGTAATCCGAGGGAAGTCTCCTTTTGTGGCCACTCGCCACGTGTCACCGTCAGTGGCTTGAAAGTACTTTTTCATTGCTTCGGCCAAGTATTCCCGGTACTGCAGCTTTTGTTCTGTCGTCATCTTCCCCAGTGCCGAAAGTGTGTTGTCATCGTAAACTTCCCCATGGCCTTTGCCATCCGTCCCGAGAGGGACCGGAACGAAAATCGGCCGATTCTCAGCATCGACCATTGGTGTTCCGTCCTCCCCGATCGCTCGCATGTACGACATCTTGATCTTGGTTGCTTTTGTCCCACCGGGCGTGCCAAAAAGTGTGTTGACGTCAAAAGTCGCCGACACACCGTCGTCCGGAGAGTCCACCGAAATTCCAGCCGACGCAGAATCCCGTGCTCCCAACGGACCGGCTCAACTCGCCGATGTTCGTGTGCGCCGGTGCGTGCCGATGGTTTTCCCGCAAACCAACAAAGACAATAAAAGAGTGTAAAATTCCAGGTCATCGGCCCGTATAGACCGATGTGCAGCCATGGCCGATCACGGCGTAAGATAGACAAAATCGGCCATGAACAGAGAACAGCACGGCCCATCCATTTATGTATTAAATGTTAGGCAAACGAACCGTGGTACAAACGATACGAAATCGGCCGATGCTATAACATGCGATCGGTGACTAGCAGCCGATTTCGTCGGTAAACGACCAAATCATTAAGACTTTGCAGGATGTGTTATCGAGTACAATGTAAACAGAGCAATTATTAATAGGATGTAATTAGTTTGGTAGCAAGAGGATAGTTTAATCATCAATCAGATCCGTGAATCGGCCGATCGGGTATGCGGCCGATTCTGCCATTGATTATATCGTTGAATTATTTAGATCTCGTCCAAAGGTATAATGATGATCAATAAGATCATACTTAGTAACTCGGGTTCAAAAGCAGCTTTAACAGGTTTAGCATTAATTAAACATAAAACAGCTTAATGAACGTGATAAGCAATCGGCTAAACACTCCGAAAGAACAAGTAAGACAAATACAACCACACAGATCCCAAATCGACCAGTCGCTCCAACAGACAAGTCAACCGATGGCACGCGGCTGGACCAGATCTAACGGCCGCGCACGCCCGGCCGATTCAGGACAAGCACAATCATAAACGTCTTAACTATGAAAGTAAGTCTACACCCTAGCCAATCGGCTGCATGCGCCTAGGACAAGTCAACTATCGCAAAGGCAAACACAGGACACGTCAACCGAATCCGCACGACTGAATCGGCCAAGATATAGAAGAATTCTCATAGCAGCTATCGTGACTCGAACGACCGGATCCGAGCCAATCGGCGCCGTGAGCAAAGGCTGGAACGGGGAGGCAGGACAAGTCAAACTACCTCCACCACGAGCCCGGACCAGGTCAACTTGACTCATCCCGGCCGATACTCACTACGCCGATCGAAAACAGATCCGGTCGCCGGATAACTAGCAATTAAGCTATCTAATTACGAACAATGCGCCGAGAATTAGACAACATAATTACCTTGTCAAGCCAACGTGTCGTCGACCGGAGCCCCGAAGATCCCCGCGCGAAAACAGTAAAGACTTGACAGAAAATTAGGGTTTGGCGATGCGCCGAAAGTTGTATTGGATGTGAATCGAGTTTACATGTTACATCCGAGTATGTATTTATACTCGGCACAAAGAATCCTACTCGGACCCTCTTCGGGCCGATTTCCTAACCGACTAAGATCCTTTTTCCAAAATTAAACTATTATTTCTAATTTTACAACGTGGGCCAGGCCCATCAATGTTATGCTCATCTCGTTGGCGTTCGCGCACGATTCCCGGGAGGTACGCGCCTTTTACTCTCCCAAGCGGCCGTCGGCCTTCTCGCTCACCGGCCTTCTTTTGACCTATAGTCGCCGACAATGGGTCCCTTGGTCAAAAACCGGCGTCAACACTCGCCTCACTCGACCCTCGCCGGGCTTGGGTCAAGAGTTTCCGCCTCGCTCGACCCCCGCCAAGAAGGTCAAGGAACTCGGAATTCAAACGGCCCGGGCGGACCCAAGACGCGCTTCATTATCCCGTAAAGTGTTCCGAGCGGTGGTCAAAAAGTGGTGCGGGGACCAAGGCAACGAGTGCCAGCCTCACCTCATAACTCGGACCACTATACACTAACGGGGCCCCGTCCACAACGGCGTCCAACCGGAACGGACCCCTATCAGGGAACGCGGCGATGGGACATCGCCGGACAACACGCCAACCGAGGAAGCCCGGAGGAGATCACGGATCTGTCTTATTTATGAGGCAGATATGATCCAGGGACGTACTACCGTACGCTACATGACGAGGGAATGGGGGTCGACGGGCATCGAAACCGCCCACCGATCCGACGCGACCCATCCACGCCTCGCTCGACCCACGTGGCCCGGGTTCGGGCTAGGCGTAATGTCCGCCGACACCCACAACTACCCGCAGCCCGCCATAAATGGGCGTTGGGAAGGCGCGAGGATACGGTGAGCAGATGTCCAATCCCCGGGCCGTCCGGCGAAAAGCGCCATCATCACCCAACGGGCCGGAGAGCGAGGTGGGTTCCCGTGCTTGCCGTGTCGGACGGGGCCGTGCCGGCAACCGACAAGCGAGGATGGGACATGGGGCCACTCGACGGAATCCGGAGGGCATCTTTTCTTCTCCCTCTCTCTCTCTCTCTCTCTCGATGTAATGAGGTCGACCCTTGCATGTATAAAAGGAGAGATCTCTTTCTCCTTCGGACAAGCTTTTTCACACACACGCCCACCACTCCGAGACTTGGAGCCTGCTCTCCTCTCTCGCCTCCGTTGTACACCCCCGTGAGAAACACGAACAGAGCCGCAAGCCGGACGTAGGGATTCCTCCCGAACCAATATACATCGCCGAGCCCATGTTTGTGTGAGCCCCTCACGAACCATCCAGCCTTAAGCGCGCGATCCCCGTACGGACTACAAATTTACTCGCCGGTGTTGATTCCGAACACCGACGAAGTGCAGGCTGGGGATTATCGCGAGATGAACCACTCATCCTTCCACTTAGAAATGCTTTTGCTCGGAGGGATATTGAAATACTCCTTAGTCTCACGGACTTGGAGACCAATACCCCCAACGGCATGGCGGTTGCTGCTAGAGGGAAGAGGACGGACATGGAAGAGATACCGGAACACATTGAAATGGGGACGAACTCCAAGGAAGGCCTCGCAGAGATGAATGAAAAATGCTATGTGGAGGAGGGAATTGGAGTTGAAATTAACTAGTTCGAGGCCATAGAAGAAGAGAAGGCCACGAAAGAAAGAACAGCAAGGAAGGTTATGACCTCGGAGAAAAAAGGATCGAAAAACGACCTGTTGGTCGGCATTGATCCCCGGGGAATGTCGTTGGAATCCGGAGCACTCCATTGGATGAGGATCTATGGAGGGAGTACCCCATCCGCAACCGGCGCGTTGAGGCTAGCCTCTGTGGAGTTGCTTGGGGGAAATTCTTGAACTCCGGCTGGGAGTTGATCACGAGGGATGCGTTGAGAAGAGGATGTGGATTTCGAGGACTTCTTCATGGCTGAAGGATAGGGGTTGTGCGAGCTTGGAGCGCAAGGGAAAGATTGGTGCCCGAATTGGATCGCGAGGCGCGAAGAACACGAGGGCTATGGAGGCGAGTGTGGGCACGTGGAGGAAAAGTTTGGAGATGGGTTTGACCTAGGTCGACTCTTGTATTCTTTTTATAGAGTGCCGAGCTGGGCTCTGGGGTTGAGATTGGTTGGGCTGGATACCGGGCCCGGTCGCTAAGTTTGGGTCCTTTACTCGTTTAAAGACCCAAGTTATGGCACTCATAATCGCTTAGGTTACGGGAAAAAGCTGATGCGATTTTTGTAATTGCGGGGGCTATTTTGTAAAATTGTGATAGCGGTCCGAGTATTTGATACTTGGCCGATTAAGGGAATTTGGTTCGGATTGATATGTCACGCGGAATTTATGCAGCAAATCGATTGAGTTCAAGATGCTTGGTCTTGACTGATTGATTGTTATTTTACCTAAGCCCCGAGTGTCGGGCATTCGGTTATTTATAGGCTTTAAGAAAACTCGAGTTAAATAAGCAAAATAAGTGGCTGATTTGATCAGTCAGGAAGTATGTTCTTGGTGTAATTTCACTAAAAGGAATATCAGTTTTGATCGATTTTAGCGGTCTAGTATTAGCTCCAGTGCGAATCTCCAGGAATATGAAATTTGTGACCGAGTATAGACCGGTCAAAAAGTATGTTCTTGGCAGAAATTGCTGAGAGGTATGCAATTAATGGCCAAGATTGGTCGGGAATTCTTAAAAATAAGTGTAGAATCTTTGAAGGAACTCTTGCATTATTTGTACGAATTTAAATGATATAAGAGTCGGGGCTACACCTAATTAGGTGCACCTGACCGGTGCATCATGATCGACAATGGTATGTAAACACCGCAGGAACATAGTGAATAATGAAGAATCAACAAGTAGACTCTTGCATTATTTGAAGGAGTTCAAATGATTCAAGAGTCGGGGAGCTATATCCAATTGGGTGCACTGACCGGTGCACCAGTGAAAACGTGAAGATATTTGAATTTTTGCACACCTAATTAGTTGGTATGGAGAATAAAAGACTATTTTTTGGCTTTTGGAAGCCGAATTGTATGAATATATGTTCGGAAGTGTGGAGTTATTTTTAATTTCGTACTAGAATCAAGTCCTACATGCATAAGATTAGTCGATCTAATTCAAGGTAAAATCAAAAATTACTCGAAGGTCTGTGTCGAATACTTACCTTAGGGGTATATTTGGAACAAGAGATTGTTCATCAAGAACAGGGTGGCACATTGAAGGCGTATGACCGGTCCGGAGTGCCCACAGAGTGAAGTCCGACCGGTACAAGATAGCGGAAGGTTCCATATACCGGTATGAAAATATCGGAGGAACATTATACCGACTCAAACATGACGTGATCATCAAGACAAGTACAAGACCGGCCGAGTAGGACTCGAATAGATAAGGAAGCTTAGAGATAGAGTTTTCTTATATATGTAATTTTGTAACCGATTAGGACTCGCATGTAATCCTGCCTTCCCGGATATATAAAGCGAGGCGGGGACCCCTCGAAAAACATCCGAAGACACCATACAGCAATAGCATTACGCTAAAGGCAATACAAACATACAGGACGTAGGGTATTACTCTCGATTGAGGAGCCTAAACCTGTCTAAAACTCTTGTGTGATCTTGTGTTGCACCATCGAGTTCCACGTCCGTACGGGGCTAGGTAGTTTATTGCCGAGATAAAGACTCGACAAAATACACTATACATATATTTTACATAAAAATTATGACCAACTATGTATATATGTATAAAATATATTTATTTTTATGTGTATATGTATATATGTATGTATATATACATGATAAGTAGGGTCTGCTAGTAAGTTCCTAAAAAGCTACGGTTATTTTATCAATCGGCTTTCAGCTTTCTCACAGACTCAAAGCTCACAGCAGCTTTTTTCACAGACTCACAGCTCACAGCAGCTTTTGCACAGCCACAGATCGAACCAAACACACCCTAAGGCATTGTACTATTTTTTCCTTATGAGTTTTTCATCCGAAGTTTTCTCATTAAGATTTTAATGAGACAATACGTACAATGCAACTAGTGGTAATATGTGTTATTTTCTCTATTTTTCCACCGGCGTTTTACGGAGTTTTTATGAGGTGTAATTATCACGATAAAGAATCCGAGGGGAGTGTTGTAAAACGTTTATTGGGCCAACCCACCTCCCGAAAGAATGTCTCCTAGCCCACGTGGACTCCTTATTGAATCCGGGCTTAACACATAGTAGGGTTCTCCCTGTATAAATAGTTGAGGAAACACCCTCTTTGTTATCCGCGAATACAGAGCAATAAAGAATTTGTCTATTTTATTTTGTGTCTGCTTTCATATTTTGTTCTCATCTCGTATCTACGAGCCTACGATCACGCCTATACCTTAACATCTTCATCCGCCTTTATCTAGTCGAAGGTCATTAAGGGTCTCTTTCAGTACAGCTTATGCAACAGACTTTAGCTTTGGATTATGGCCCAAGCTGTACCAAAGAGCTGGTTTGGATAAGTGATTATGGGTAGAAGTCTGTCATGAGCTGTTTTCATTTTTATACTAGGATGGTGAAGCTGGAAATAGCAGCTTTTCATAGCTCACACTCACAACTTTGTTTCGAAAGTCTGTTTTGCCAAACGATTTGACAACATAAGCTGCATAAGCTAAAATAAGCCGGATAAGTCTGTTTTGACCCATAATCCGGAGTTGAAGCTGTTTTTTCCACGAGCTAAAGCTCTACCAAAGGGGCCCTAAGGAGAGCTCGTTCTAATCTTTTGTTTTCCGACACCATCGTACAATGCCTCGCAACGTGGAATCGACCACAGGAATTATTTTACGCACGCGTGTGCTTGGCGCGGCTAGTCGCAAACCACCTCCTACTTACCATGTGCGTGGGTCCCACTCCCTTATCTCTTCCCCTCCTCTGGTTCTCTCCTGAATCTCTTCTCCTATCTCTCGGTTACCTCTCTCCCGGGCCTCGGCACCGGCCCCAACACTATCGAGCATCGCCCGATCACCGAGATCCTCCCGGCGAACAGCGCCCCACCGGTCCATCCACGACCTCCGGCCCCATCGACGGCCGTCCGCCCCTCCACCGCGGCCTCGCCCCACCGACGGCCCTCCCCGATGCGCTGCTCACCACCGACCTCTCTCTCTCTCTCTCCCTCTCTCTCTCTCTAAAACTTTTGATTTTAAAATTTTGAAATCTGAATATTGATTGAAGTTTCTCTAAAAAGTTTTGGAGAAAACTTTTGATTTAAACTTTGTGACTGAAGTTTAGATATTGAACCTTTGATTCAAAGTTTTGATGATACTTTTTCGATCAAACGTTTCAACGAAATTTTGATGGAAACTTTCGAAATCTGAATATTTGATTGAACTTTCACCGAAAATTTTGGAGAAAACTTATTGATACAAACTTTGTGACAATCGAAGTTTTGGTGAAACTTTTTCGATCAAACTTTTCAATGAAAGTTTGATGGAAACTTTCGAAATCTGAATATTTGATTGAACTTTCACCGAAACTTTTGGAGAAAACTTTTTTCTTCAAACTTTGTGAGAACTGAAGTTTTGATGAAACTTTTTCAATAAAACATTTCAATGAAACTTTGATTGACTTTAAAGTTTCTCTAAAAAATTTGGGGAAAACTTTTCTTTTCGGAAAGTTTGAGGGATTCGAAACTTTCCAGAAAAAGGAAAGTTTTCCCTGTCCAAAGGTTTGCGACGACGCTTCGTCGCGCGCGGATTATCCAATCCTAATCGACCCTTGAGCTCGCTTCTATGGAACACATGGTCGAACTCGGAAGAAAAAGTGGTCACGACGTTTCGTCGTAATTACCGAAAAGTCATATTCACATGCGATCGAGTACTTCCCTTAGGGGTATATTTGGCATCGAAGATTGATTATCAAGGATATGGTGGCACATTAAAGACGTATGACCGGTCGGTAGGGCCCACAGAGTAGTGCCCGACTGGTACACAATAGCGGAAGGTTTCATATACCGGAATAGAAACAACAGAAGGAGATTATATCGACTTGAGTATGACGTGATCCTCAAGACAAGTACATGACCGGCTAAATAGTACTACGAATAGATAAGGAAGTTTGGAGATAGAGTTTCCTTATATGTAAAACACTCGTAGCCGATTAGGATTCTGCATGTAACCCTACCTCCCCGGATATATACGGCGAGGCGGGGACCCCTCGAAAAATAAGTTACGCAATCTTAGACATCATACGAGCAATAGCAATCCGCCATAGGCAATACAAACATACGGGACGTAGGGTATTACTCTTGATTGAGGGGCCCGAACCTGTCTAAAATCCTCGTGTGTTCTTCTGTTGCACCATCGAGTTTCACATCCGTACGGGGCTAGGTAGTTTATTGCTTGAGATAAAGACTCGACATTTGGCGCGCCAGGAAGGGGTCCCGACGAGATTTCCGGCGAGCTCGATGGCATCTACAATCGATTTCGACTTCGCTCCAGGCTTCAATTGATCGAAATAACGAGTAATCTAGCCGCAGCTTCGAAGCGCGATACTCCGGAGGTGATCCCGGTCAATACGGTTGAATTCGCCGAGTTTGACGCAGCCGATCTCACGGCGCGATCGCTCAAATCGGTCGAATTTACATTTAATCTAGACAACCGTCGCCGCGACGACGATGACCGGTGTCGCAGAGCGATTGCCGACGCCGCGACAACGACGATCGGAGTCGTGGAACGACGACCGGTACAGGACAATGACCGCCACGCGCGACGACGACGACGAGTGGTGTCGTAGAGTGATGACCACTCGCCGCAACGACGACGACCGGTTAGTCACATTCAAGACCAATGATGCGTAGAGTGATGACCACTACCGCGACGACGACGACCGGTTAGTCACATTCAGGACCGGTGTTGCGTAGAGTGATGACCGCTGCAGCGACGACGACGATCAGGGTCGCAGAGCGATGACCGGTGCAAGATGACCACCGCCACCGTGAGGGCAACGATCGCAGCCACGACGATGATGATCGGTGTCGCAAGCGACAACCGACGCCACCATGATGACAATCAATGGTGCAAAGTGATGATGACCGGTGTCGCGGAGTGATAACCGATACCGTCATAACAATCCTCGATCACTTGAGAATATGCCAGGAGGCTTCTACAATGCCTTGATGATTGGTGCCTTAGAGGACCGATGACGCAACGGCGATCGGCATACAATGATGATTGGTGCTTGTGACAACGGACGCTGCTTGACAACAATCGACGATTATTATCACTCGACCATGATGGTCTTGAGCGATTTCTATTTCTTCATCGGTCGACTACTTCGAGTATCGACTACTTCAAACGGTCTACTTCGGCGTTGACGAGACGAGTGCTGCTGCCACTCAAACATATTGTTTTGAGTTGAGCATGGTGATTGAGCTTACTATCAATCTGTTATGACACTTTGACTACCAATCCCGATATTAGTTTTTAAATTCAACTTGGAGCGCCGCTGCTGTTTAGACATTGTCTTGAGCATTAGCACGCTGCTAATCTTCGATTTCGATCGGTTTCCGTGTCGGTGTTTCAAATCAACACCGGCACATAAATTTGCTGTTCGTACGAGGATCGCGTGCTTAAGGCTGGATGGTTCTTGAGGGGCTCACACGGACAAGGACTCGGCGATGTATACTGGTTCGGAAAGAATCCCTACGTCCAATTTGAGGCCTTGTTCGTGTTTCTCATGGTGGGGGTGTACAATGGAGGCGAGAGAGGAGACAGAGCTCCAAGTCTCAAAGTGGCGTGTGTGCGTGCGTTGCCCTAAAAACTCGTCCGAAGAAGATGGAGATCTTCCCTTTTATACATACAAGGATCGATCCCCTTTACACGGGAGAGAGAGAGAGAGAGAGAGAGAGACAGAGAGAGAGAGACGAGAGAGAGAGAGAGACAGAGAGAAAGGATGCCTTCCGGATCCCGTCGAGCGCCCCACGCCATGCTCCGCTCGTCTCGTTGCCGGCACGGCTTCGTCCGACACGACGGCACGGGGGTCTCACTCCGTTCTCCATTCCGTTGAGTGATGATGGCGCTTTTGTCGGGCGGCCCGAGGATGGGACTTTCGCTACTCGTGGCCTCACGCCTTCCCAACGCCCATTTATAGCGGACCAAGGGCGATCGCCGGTGTCGGCGGATATTGCGCCTCGCCCGATCCCGAGCCTCACGTGTCGAGCGAGGCGTGGATGGGTCGCGTCGGATCGGAGGGCGGGGTCGGCCCTGTCGACCCCTAGTCCCTTGTCCCGTAGTGTACGGCGGCGTGTCCCTGGATCGTATCCGCCTCATAAATGAGACAGATTTATGATCTTCTTGGCCGGCTTGTCGTCGAGCGACGTCCCCTCGCCGCGTTCCCGATAGGGGTCCGAGTGGGGCTGGACGCCGTTGTGGACGGAGCCCTGTTTATGTACGAGTGGCCCGAGTAATGAGGTAAGGCCGAGTACCGTTGCCTTGGTCCCCGTGTTACTTTTTGACGGATGCCGGGGCACTAACATGAGAGAGTAAAGCGCGCCTTGGGCGTCTCCACGAGTCGTACGAGTCGCGGATCCTTTGACCCCTTCGGCGGGGGTCGAGCAAGGCGGAGCCGTTCGACCCTCGTTCGGTGAGGGTCGAGCGAGGCGGAGTCGCTTGGCCCTTGTGTGGCGAGGGTCGAGCGAGGCGAGCGGGGCTGACCCGGGTGACTTCTATTTAGGTTCCCCGGGCCGTTCTTGGGCCTCGTGCTCGGGCCTTTACGTCTTGGCCTCTTCCCAGCCGGTACTCGGTGGGGTGTTCAGCGAGTGCCACGTGGCGTCGCTAATATCGACACCCGACATTGCGTCACCTTCAATTCTCTACATCGGTCGTCAATTTCAACTTCCAGCATTGCTGCCGCTTGGACAAGTTGTCCCGAGCTGAGCGCAACCGCCAAGCCGGCTACATCATCTTCGGCCTGGGCTCGGGGCTACACCTAATATACCGACTAAGTCATTTTTACACTTCAGTTTTTGTTCAAATTTATGTATCGCTATGTTATCGATGGCTTTTGATAATATGAAATATATCAATTTTATTTGCATGATTTTTTCTTAGAGTAATAATTTTGAATTACTTTTCCGAGCCAGGGGGCTGCTATTTGATAGTAGTCGGTTAAAAATCTGTGGTCCTGAATTCCAAGACTGGTTGAATGTTTGAGCCACATGACTTTATTAATAGCATGCCCCGTGAATTACACCCAGTGCCATTGCGAGCTAGCGGTCATGTCATGGTTTGGTTGTGTAGAGTTAACCGTCATGTCTCGTTTCAAACTTAATCGGTTTCAGCAGGATATGAAATTTTGTTAATGACCGGTAGTAAGAATTGAATTACTTTAATATATAATGGTTGATCCGACGCTGCATTTTGCGCGAGGAAAATTATTATATATTGAAGTAAAAACATTCAAAGACCGGTCATAGAATTATAAATCTTGGGAATTTGCAGTAAATAATAATCTCATAGTATTTACACTTGAGCAAATTTACATGTTTCGATCCATTAGTTTTTACGAGATAAAGACCGGTCTATGAACTCGGTCCGAGTGTCGCGGATGTGCTGGTGTTTTTGGGTTATGCGGTGTCGACAAGCTGATCGTTCACCGTCGCCTTTGAATTAGATAATTTGTTGAAGTCCGGATCCTCTTCTTCTCCGGTCGTTGATATTTTTCGGTCCAATTTATGTTTCGTAACTCTATGGTTACGGAAGGAAAGTCGACGCGATTTGAATAATCGTGGGGGCTCTTTGGCAAATTGTGATAGCAGTTTGAGTGTTCGACACTTAGTCGTTTAATCAATTTTAGCCCGGACAAGATGTCCGGAGGGATTTATGTAGCAAACCAATTGGATCGAAGATACATTGGTCTTTCCCGATTGGTTAATACTGATTCAATTATCTAAGCCGTGGGTGTTACGGCTAATTATAGGCTTAAAAACTCGAGTTAAAATATGGTTATTTTGGCGGCTGATTTGATCAATCGGGGATTATGCTTTTGGTGAAATTTCATTAAGGTGAAATATCAGTTATGATCGTTTTTAGCGGTATTTTGACAGTTTCGATGCGAATCTTCGAAGCGTGAGATTAAGACCGGTCCGAACCGGTTGGGAAGTGAGCTCTTGGCAGAAATTGCCGAGGGGTATGCAATTAGTGGCCAAGACCGGTCGGAAATTTTTGAAGATAAGCGTAGATCCTTTCAAGGGACTCTTGCATTATTTGCGAAGCTCAAATGATACAAGAGTCGAGTGCTACACCCGTGCACCACGTTCAAGAGCGGTATGTAGAGACCGCGGAAGACAAGGATTAATGAAGATTCAACCGAGTAGACTCTTGCATTATTTGAAGGAGCTCAAATGATACAAGAGTCGGGGCTATACCCAATTGGGTGCACCTGACCGGTGCAACGGCTGGTAATTTAATTTTGCACACCTAATTAGGCGCGAAGAACGCGGGAGCAAAGGAAGGAATTGCGGGCACGTAACGGAAAGATTTGGGAATGGGTTTGACCTAGGTTGACCGTTGGACTCCTTTTATATACCCGCGAGTTGGGCTCGGGGCTAAGATTGAATGGGCCGTGAATCGAAGGCCTAGTCGTTAAGTTTGAGTATTTTTACTGTTTAAAAGCCCAAGTTAAAGCACCGTAATCTGTTAGGTTACGGGGAAAGGCTAATGCGATTTGAATAATCGCGGGGGCCTTTTGCAAAATTATGATAGCGGTCCGAGTGTTTGACACTTAGCCATTTAAGAGAATTTGGTCCGGACCGGATGTGTCTAGAGGGACTTTATGCAGCAAATCAATTAGGTCCAAGATGTTGGTCTTGTCTCGATTGATTGTTATTTGAATTGTCTAAGCCCTGGTTGTCAAGCATTTGGCTGATTATAGGCTTTAAGAAAACTCGAGTTAAATAAGCTACATAAGCGGCTGATTCGATCGGTTAGGAATTATGTTCTTGGTGAAATTTCACTAAGCGGAATATCAGTTTTGATCGATTTGTAGCGGTCCGGTATTAATTCCTGGTGCGAATCTCCACGAATATGAGATTTGTGACCGGTCCGGACCGGTCAAGAAGAGCTTCTTGGCGGAAAAGAGCCGAGAGGTATGAAATTAGTGACCAAGACTGGTCGAAATTCTTAAAAAATAAGCGTTGATTCTTTCAAGGCACTCTTGCATTATTTGTACGAATTCAAATGATACAAGAGTCGGGGCTACACCTAATTAGGTGCACCATAATCAAGAGCGGTATGTAAAAGACCGCAGATTATGAAGAATAATGAAGAATCAACAAGTAGACTCTTGCATTATTTAAAGAGTTCAAATAATCCAAGAGTCGGGGCTATACCTAATTGGGTGCACTCGACCGAGTGCACCAGCGGGAAAATATTTAAAATTTTTGCGCACCCAATTAGGCGGTATGGAGAACAAAAGACCAATTTTTTGGTTTTTGGAAGCCGAATTGTAAGAAGAAGTGTTCTAGAAATATCGAGTTATTTTTAATTTCACATTAGAATTAAACCCTACATGGAAAAGACTGATCGGTCAAATTCAAGGCAAAATAAAAAAAAATTACTCGAGGGTTGTCTGTCGAGTACTTCCCTTAGGGGTATATTTGGCACGGAAGATTGATTATCAAACATATGGTGGCACATTAAAGACATATAATCTGGTCGGTAGGGCACACAAAGTAGTGCCCGATCGGTACACGATAGCGGAAGGTTCCATATACCAGTATGGAAACAACGAGAATAAGATTATACCGACTTGAGCATGACGTGATCCTCAAGACAAGTATAAGACCGACCGAATAGGACTCTCAATAGATAAGGAAGCTTAGAGATAGAGTTTCCTTATATGTAAAATATTGTATCCGACTAGGATTCGCTTGTAATCCCGCCTCTCCGGATATATACGGCGAGACAGGGACCCCTCAAAAAACAAGTTACGCAATCTTAGACATCATACAAGTAATAGCAATCTGCTATAGGCAATACAAACATATAGGACATAGGGTATTACTCTCGATTGAGGGGCCCGAATCTGTCTAAAATTCTCGTGTGTTCTTGTGTTGAACCATCGAGTTCCACATCCGTACGGGACAAGATAGTTTATTGCCAAGATAAAGACTCGACACATGCGGCCTCACACAATCAACAACACCATTCGCTTCGAGAGGCGGTGGGCCCCATTCCACCAACGACACGTTTCATTGACACCGTCCGCACTTGTCGTACTCTAAATTCATTCTTTAAAAGGAATATTTTGTCCTGGTATGTAAGATTTTCTTCTCTATATCCAGTTTTCCTGCACTCGTTCATACTCTATATCCATCCTTTATATCAACTACCTAACATTTTATTCAACCATCACCAACTACCATCTCCTTTCATATCTTCTCCTCTTTTCTTTATTCTTTTCTTTTTTCACTTCTTTCCTTGTTACACTAGTTTAGCAATTCAATTTTTTATTAAATAATAGTATTTTTTCTGTTTCCTCTATTTCCTTGTCGGTGTTACGAACTAACACTTACTAGTAAATTTGTTCGTACGTGGGCTGCACGCTTTGGGCCGGATGGTTTGCAAGGGGACACAAGGCGATGTATACTCGGTTCAAGAAGAATCCCTACGTCCGGTTCGAAGTGGCCTACTCGTGTTACTTACGACGAGGTGTATAATGGAGATGAGAGAGGAGAGTGCTCCAAGTCTCGGTCGTCCGTGAATGTGTGTTAAAGATGTGGAGGAAGAAGAAGACCTTCCCTTTTATATCTCAAGGGGTTGGGTTGTGTTACATGCAAGAGAGAGAGAGAGATGCTTCCTGCCCGCAGGGATCATGCATGGCGCTGCGTCCTCGACCGTACCCGCGGGGCTCGAGCAAGGAGGAACTTCTTCGGCCCCGACCGGGTGGGGGTTGTGCGAGATGGAAGGCTTTTCAGCCTTAAGTGTGGGGGCTTTAGAGGGGTCGTGTTTGTGTACCGGCACGTGGGCCTATGGGCCCGGTTCCGCAGGACGCCGTGGTTGGCTTGATGATTACGGGATTTAATCCTTGCCACGTGGGGGCGCCGGTATTTGCCCCCGACATTCCTCATTTTTCTTTTCTTTTTCTTTTTTTTTTTTTTTTTCTTTTCTTTTTTTCTCACCCTTTTTCTCTCCTTCCCGCATGGCAGCACCGCACCTCTTTTTTTTTTTTCTCTCCTCCGCCGTGCACGCCTCCCTCGCACGCACCGCCGATCTCCTCCTCCCCACGCACCGCCGTAGTGACTACCGGTGACAGCCGACCGACGAGCCTCTCCCCCTTTGCGGCCATTCCCTTCTCTCCCCCTTTCGGCGGGTGGTTGGGTGGCACGCCGGTGCGTGGGCCCATGCCATGTTGGAGCATAGCAGAGCCCTCTATCTCCCCTAGATTTGGCGGATGCGAAGCTTTAGACTATCTACACTCGTCGTAAATTCATCCTCTAAAAGGAATATTGTGTCCTCGGTCAACAATCCTCTATATCCATTTTTTGTGCACCCATTCAAACTCTATATCCATCCTCTATATTCACTACCCAATATTTTATTCAACCATCTCCAACTACCATCTTTTTTCATCTCTTCTCCTCTATTCTTTTTCTTTTCTTTTTTTCACTTCTTTTCATTTTATTTTTTTTTCAAAAACCGTAATGAATTTTACCACAATTTCTTGCTTGTATGCATAACTCATAGAAATACACACATGTATTTTTTGGTACAATTTTTCAAAACATATAAACTTGTGTGCATTCAATCCATCATGAATTTAGGTTTAAAACTCATTTCACTTATGCCACATAGTCTATTTTGTACATGTTTTTTTTGTCAAAAACGTTAAAAAATTATAAAAAAATAAATGGGTTGGAATACTCTAGAAATAGTGCCTTGCCAAAAATGAGGTCAAACAACCTTATATTTTGCAAAACAAAAATGAACAAAATATTTGAAAATGGGCTTTTATTTGTTTTTTCCTATCTGATTATTCCATTCAAGTTTTGAACTAATAATTGGCATACACAACTATCATAACAATGAAAATATACTGTAATTTTGGTGGAATTTTATTAAAAATTTAGTACGTATTTTTAGTAAAAATTCACCAAAATTCATCATCTACTTGAAATATTTTGGTAAAAACATAATTGAAAAAATTAAACCAAAAATACATTTATGTTTAAAAACTACTTACACATTCCCATGCCAAATATGAGATGAAAATACAATATAGTTTTGAAAACAAAAATAGATTTGTTAAAAGAAAAACTTTGTCTGTTATTAGACCGATATTATAGAGGTCTTATAATATTGGCCGCTGCTGATGTCAACGTGGTCGAAATTATAGGCTCAGCCTATATATATGCACTGAAATCCTCTCCTCTCTCGATTCCGGTGGAGCCCTTTGCCATTGCGTCGCGAGGCTGCCGAAATCCCTCTCCGTGCCCTCACCACCGTGCCGCCCACGCCGCCGTGCCGCACTCACCACCGTGCTGCTCTCGCCACCGTGCCGCCCTCATTGACGGTCTCCTTCTCCCGTTCCTCCTCGGGTTCCTCCTCGAGCTTGCGTGTGCCGCCTCCTCCGCGTCGTCCGAGCGCCGCCTCGTCCTCCTCTACCTACACGGGTTCCTCCCCCGAGCTCGTGTGCGTCGGCTCCTCCACGTCGTCACCTAGCTACTCCCCGGCCGCCGTCGCGCCCTCCCTCCACCCCCCCGCCCTCCTTGGGCTCCTCCCCCGCTTCGTCTCGCGCCGTCGTCCCCGCGAGCTCCTCCCCGAGCTCGTCCGCACCGTCGTCCCCGAGCTCCTCCCCGAGTTCGTCCGCGCTATCGTCCTCGAGCTCGTCCCCGAGGTCGTTCGCGCCGTCGTCGACGAGGTCAATCACGCCGTCGTCCCCAAGATTCTCTCGCCTCCTCCTCCTCCCCGAGTTCCAGGGTGTGCCCCGTTCTTCCTTTCCTCCTTCCTCTCTCTCGATTCTTGTGATATGTGCAATGTGCAATGTGCAATGGTAATTAAGTATGTGGTTTGTAAGATAATATGTGGTTTGTAGGATAATATGTGCAATGTACAACGTCCTCCCCAATGTTGATGTCAATGTTGATCACTATATATTGTGATTTTTATATATTCAAGTCTAAATATGTGGTTTGTAGGCTAATATGTGGTTCTTGTGAAATATGTGCAATGCGCAATGTCCTCTCTCCGATTCTTGTGATATGTGCAATGTACTATATATTCAGATATTTTATATATATTCTGATTTTATATATTCAAGTCTAAATATTATGTAGTAATATATTCTGCTTTTTTAATCATATATGCTTGTGTAGTCATATATGACTACGTATGTCATATTTAGTCACATATTCATGGACACTAATCCATTTATGCTTAATTCGTTCAATCTGTTATGCTTATCACTATGTATTTTATTTCTGCAAATACTTATCACTATCCTATTGTATTTTTGCAATTGCTTATCACTATCCTGCAAATGCAAATGCTTATCACTATCGGGTTCATGTCAATTTTGATCACTATATATGTGGTAAGAATATGTTCTATTTTTCGGTAATATATGTTGTGTGGATATTATGTTGTCATATATTCTGCTTTTTTAATCATATATGCTTGTGTAGTCATATATGTCTAAGTATGTCATATTTAGTTATATATTCATGGACACTAATCCATTTATGCTTAATTTGTCCAATCTCTTATGCTTATCACTATGTATTTTATTTTTGCAAATACTTATCACTATCATATATATTCCTTTTTTGAATGTATTCTCACTATTTTCTCCTCTCCTTCTATGTTGTCCTCGTACCTCTATTTCCCACTCTCTACTCAATTTTCAAAAAGTTCGGATGCTACATCTTGTATGTAGCAATGCTCGATGATGAAAGTTCGGATGCAATTTTCTCACTCTTACCTCTTTCTCACTCTCGACTATGTTCATAAAAGTTCAGATGCTACATCTTGTATGTAGCAATGCTTGATGATGAAAGTGTGCTAAGTGAGATAAATGTGGAAGCATGGACCACATCCTCGGATGTCGGAAACATGTGAACAAACGAGTCGAGGACGTTAGAGCGTTGGAAGGCCGTTGATTCAGCAACACGCACCGAGAGCAACTTCCGGCAAATGATGACTTTTTATAAGCATCTATATATATAGGAGAAGGGGGTGAGGAGGAGGATGAATATAGAATAGAGAGTGTCTTTCATTAGGAAGGTTGTTACAAAAATATGCAAGACATGCTGCAACTCATATGACCTTTGGGTAAACATGGTTGGATGCTAGGGTATCTACATGATAATCTTTGTGATGTGTATGATACATTATATTTGATTGTCATGTGGATACCCTAGTATCCTGACCTATTTACCCCGAGGTTGTATAAATTGTGGTATGTGTTGTATAACAAGCATCCGCCTTTCTTATGAAAGCGTTCTACATTGTATTTTCATCCTCTTCCTTACCTTCTTCTATTGTACGATTCTCGATGCTTAACCGGTTCCGATCCATGCAAAACCTATTATGGCCATCATTTCTTCTTTTTCTGTTTCCAATCCAACAACTTTTTTTATTTGTGTCCATATTTATTAATCTTTATTATAAATACAATAAATTTGTTATTTTACAACAATATAGTTTTTTTTTGTCAAAAAACAGAACCGTAACAATGGATGAAGGAAGAGGGACGAAACCAATTGGGAGCCCCGATTCGTTGCGGTTTTCATCGGGACGGGAGGACGGTTCGATGAAGAGACATCGTTTGAGGAATCTTCCCTCCGGAAATTCCGTGTTCTAAGAGGCAAAGAGTTGAGTCGCCTCGATAGGGATTTTCAATCCACAAGATGAGGTTCTCGCCCTCGTCGTAGTGCTCGGTGCCTTTTCGCTGAAAGAGGCAGCTATAGCACAATCGGAGGATCTGACCACTCCCACATCGCATTGCTCGACGCCTCGAAAGAGAGGACAAAGAAATACGAACAAGCTTCATACAAAAATACGTCCTATTACAACCTTAGATAAGGATGGGCACTGTCGAGCTCCGAGGGAGTCAACGCGCCTTGGTGCAATGACCGTGGTTACTTAGTTGGAAGGAAAATCAACATAAAATATGACAATTGGCTTGATGTACCAAAGGAGGACAGGGAGGAACTATGAAAGAGCTTGAGCAAAATTTACATATTCCCAACCGAGCTCGCTGCACGTGCCAAGACGACAACATTGAAGACTATGGGAAGGTGCCTTCGGACGTTCAGGACCAACCTTAATAGGGATTATGTGCACAAGGGCCTCACGTCATTCGAGAAGTACGGATACATCACGCTCGAGGATTGGCACGCGTTTATCGCCAAACTCAGCTCTAACGATGCCCAAAAGAAGAGTGAGGTTTCCAAGAACCCGACTCAAAAGAACAAGTTGCATCCTAATTTAGGACTTGGCGGCTATAGGGCTAAAGTGAAGAAATGGAGGCACATGGAAGAACAATCATGACAAGCTAGGATGTCGGACCCGCTAGAAGGATGTAGCGAACGTACCCGAAATTGGGTGTTTGGATGTTCAAAGTCAACCGATGATGGGGTGCAGGTTCCAAAAAGCTCGGGGTTAGCGAAGTATTGCAGAACGCTAGCGGCTTAGCCGCCTAGGAGAAGGAAGGCAATTTCATTCCATCTCCAAAGAAAGACCAACTAACTCGTTGCCATCGGGACATATGAACATTGAGGTCGTACATAAGGGGTCTCGTCATTGGCAAGATTGAAAGAAGGTCCGTTGACGGACACGACGAGCACGAGTGATTGTAGTCGGTGTGGACCACAGAGTTGAGGCTCTCGATCATGATTGGTGGGTACAAAATTACTTCCAGCTTTATCATGAATAATCCACAACATGCTCCCGAACCTTCGTGATTCCGAATTTCACCTCAATATTGACAACCCTAGTCTTGAGACTCGTCCTCCAAGCAGATCATGGCTCTTTTCCCGATGTCACCAAGTACCCGGTGGATGACATCATCGAGAATACACCTTGCACGTTACAAGGTTTCGGCAAAGGAAATCGCACCACATGTAGCCGTTCTGCCCCGTGGTGTCCCGGAAGGAGGTTGGGATCTTACACAAGACGATTTCCCCAAGTATTGCCATGGCATGCCGCTCCTACCAAATGAACAACTCGAAAAAAGAGGATTGGATAAATAATAAATTTCATGATCGGTACAGAATAGCATGCAACAAAGGTGTTCAATTCATCATCGGTAAGATAACCTGGAGATGTTTTTGGACAAGGGGCATTTGATTTACATGTTTCGTTTGAGGACATACATGCTTTGTATTGTCTAGACCGCCTCGATGCCACCCTCATCGTTGTCCGGTGCATGTAAGTGTTTTGAACCTTCTCTATTTATATGCAAGTCAATGATACTTTGATAGAAATATGACTATCCTTTTTCATTGCTTACAATGTGTAATCATAGTGATAAAGACGATCAAGAAATTGGGTATCTAAACCCAACACTCATTAGCCAGACGATACTTAATCCAGTTTTTAACTACTCCGACCCGTCACTGGTCGGAAAGAACATGAAAGAAAAGAAGAAACTACATGTCGAGGCTAAGGTTGAAACAAGGAGACTTGTAGCAACATACATCGGCAGACACATGTATGAGTGGAGAAATCGACGCTGCATTATGGCTCCTTACAAGTTTGAGTAAGTTTTATTACCCTCCTACTTGTAGCTGAGTTCAATGTTATACTAAGACAATAATAATCTCGTATTTGTATATACTCGATCACTCGGATTGCTTTGTTGATTTATCCGAAACTTGTGGGGATTTGGGTCCTCGACTCTTTGGATTATGACCCGAAGAGATACAAGGACTTCTTGAGTGTCCTAGATGAGTAAGTTCAAGACTTTGATTAATGAGTAATCTTTTTGATCCTACTATGTTTTGAACATGTAACAATATTTTGCTTTTCTTAACAAGTGCATATGAGTACTACATCCGGCTTGGTGGTGAAGGACACCCTAAACGGAGGAAGACAATGGAGAACAAAACGAAATTTCCGGTACTATTATTGAATTATATTTTATTTTATTTTATTTTATTCATGTCTTCATATCATGTATCTTACCATTCTACTTTGTTGAAAACGAGTGTGCAAAACAGTCTCCTCGCCATCGTGTATTGTGGGTACTATGTGTGTAGTTACATATCCGCTAACAAGGGGACTTACACCACTTTCCTTACGGAAGATCCTCCCATCTAGAGAAATGTAAGTATATATACAAGACTTTGTTTCATATACTAGTATTTTTCTTTGTTTACCTAGCAAAGTTGTAATAATTTGTCAATTATATGTCCAGCCATCGAAGTATCCACCCAAAAACAATTCACACCTCGAAAATAGTGTTCTCGAACTCATTGCAACTAAGTTGCTTCGCTTCATGTTTAAAGAGTTCGTGTATTGCGGAGGTGCATATTATGATAAGACTAGTGACATCGGGAGGGACGACCTACTTCGTGATTACATCGGGGAAAAAAGGATTGGACATGAAGTTAGAGAAAATGCTAAGGTCGAGAAGGAAAGACTTAAGCAACTTGAGCTGAAATGGTCGGATGATAGCCGCCACGTGAACTATGATGATTTGTATTAAACTTGTGACTTGTGTTATGTGAATGATGATTTGGGATAATTTTGAGTTGTGTATAGATGTGATTGAGATGTTTTGGTTTAATTTTTACTTGTCTATATGAATGAATGACTTGTCTATGTGTATATATGCGAATGTGAATGTGATATTATTACCTGTGAATTAATTCTGAATTTGTGACATGGGATTTTAAATAAAACATAAACTATATATTAATCTAGAATATCACTACAAAATCAGGCATGATGATGTCACAAGCGCTAGCGATACACCTCTGCAATATCGTGATGTCACATGGCCGATATAGTAGTTGGAAACTACTATATCGGCCACGGTGATGTCACCCGCCCGTTATTGCAGGATTCATCGCAATATCGGGCCCGGTGATGCTACCCGGCCGTTATTGCGGTGCTACTCTATAATATCGGGCGCCTTACATCACCCGACCTGATATTGCATAACGGATCGTTCAGTCGACGCTGCAAATTGATCATCGTAATAACGTCTATGTAGTAACGCACGTTTTGAACGTTATTATAGTGGCAAGACACCCGTGATTGTAAGCCGCGATTCTAGTAGTGATGTATTTTGGAACGGATGGAATACTTCCTTTGCAAAGCCCCTCAACTTATACGTGTTGGTTAGTGCTAGGACGACCAAGTCGAATGATGGTCAAACGAGCTCGTCGGAGCTTACGTATTGGCAAATATACGTCCGAACGCAAGCTAATGTTTATCATAGGTAAATTTTGTTGAGTTATCGACGAAGTACGGCACGTAGTTCTAGGCGAGAGCAAAAAGTAAAGTAGAACAGAAATAGAGGATACAAATTCTTTATTCGAGTAATTCTAGCGAAAGTACAAAGGGGTGTCTCCTCAACTATATATAGGGGAAACCCTACTGCGAGTTGGGCTTGTATTTGATAAGGAGCCCACACGAGGCCAGGACATCTTTTTCTAGAAGATGGGCCCGACCCATTAAGAGTTTCACAACACTCCCCCTTGGGCTCTTTATCGTGATAAATATGCCTCATAAAAACTCCGTAAAAACCCGAGTGGAAAAAATAGAGAAAAGAGCACATATTACCACAACTTGCATGCATACATTGCCTCATCAAAAACCTTAATAAGAAAACTTCATATGAAAAACTCATAAGGAAAAAAGAGTACAATGTTGTAATCTTTGTGATTAATGAACTATCTTCGAGACAATTCTTTAATTCGGGATTATGATGTACTTAGGAAAGTTCTCCCCTGTTCCAAGCACTTCTCTAAGTCTTCTCATGCCAATACCATGCCTACACTTTTCAAGAGTGCAAGTGGGTAAAGCCTTTGTGAACATATATGCGAGATTGTCACATGATCGGACATGAGTTACCAAAACCTCTCCCTTCTCTTGCAATTCATACGTATGGAAGAATTTAGGTAACATATGCTTTGTCCTGTTTGACTTTATGTATCCCGATTGTATTTGTGCAACACAAGCTTTATTATCTTCATAGATAATTGTAGGGGATGGAGTATATGCCACTCCACAAGTGTCCAGTATATGACTTGACATTCTTCCGAGCCATGTACATTCCTTGGCAGCTTCAAATAATGCGATGATCTCTCGAGTAGTTCGTTGACTTAGCAATCGGCGTCGGCTTCGTTGACTTCCATGAAATTGCAGTTCCACCAAATAGAAACACATATCCAGTCTAAGATATTGATTTATGTGGATCCGATAAGTAGCCGACATCGGTATACCCAACAAGAGTCAATTTTGCATTCTTCTTGAAGTACAATCCCGGATCTTCGGTTCCTCTCAAGTATCCGAGGATATGCTTGAATACCCTTCCAATGTCGCATTGTTGGTGCTGAACTATATCTTGCTAGTAGATTAACGAGCAAAAGCAATATCGGGCCTTGTTCCATTCGCAAGGTACATCAATGCTCTAATAGCACTGAGATAGGGATATTGAGGTCCCAATAATTCTTCATTGTCTTCTTTTGGTCCGAATGGATCTTCTTCTACAATCGAGAGACCTCACAACCATAGGAGATGTGAGTGGATATGCATCTTTCATATTGAATCTCTCTAATACCTTCTTGGTATAATTCGATTGATGCAATAGAATCCCTTCGTGGGTATGTTCAAGCTGCAAGCCTAAACAATATGTAGTCTTACCTAAATCCTTCATTTCAAATTCAGTCTTTAGGTAAGAACATGCTTCTTCAATATCTTGTGTAGTTCCAATGATGTTCAAGTCATCAACATAGACAAAGATTATGCAAAAGCCTTTCTCCGATTTCTTAATGAATACACAAGGACAATCATCATTCTTCGTGAATGATTTCTCCAACGAAACGTACTTAGCTTGTTATACCACATTCTTCGAAATTGCTTTAAACCATATAAAGACTTCGAAGTTTAATACTATATAGTTTGCGTTCATCTTTATTTGAGACTTTGATGCCTTCCGGAACTTTCATATAGATTTCTGTATCTAATGTTCCATATAGATATGCGATTACGACATCCATAAGCCTCATTTGTAAATTCATATTCACTCGCTAGTGAAATCAAATATCGGAAAGTAATTTCATCCATTACAGGAGAGTAGGTTTCATCGTAGTCAATTTCGGGTCTCTACGTGAAACCTTGAGCTACGAGTCTTGCTTTGTATCTAGTCACTTTATTTTGAGCGTTTCCCTTCCGACAAACACCCATTTGTGACCTACGGGGTGGATACCCATTGGTGTAAGGTTGACATTACCAAACACTTCTCTTTTCTTCAGCGAACTCAACTCGCATTAACTTGCTTCTTTCCATTTCGGCCAATCGGAAGCTTCTTGCATTCTTTCATTAATTTTGGTTTAGATTCCAAATCAATTTGTGTTGCAATGGTGTCGGCAAAGTATGAGTTGACTTCAATCGTTCTTCCGTTGTATACTACTCCCGTTTCAACATAATTCGTTGAAATTTTATTTCCTTGATCCTCATCATCAAGAGGTGCGTTGAGGTCGGAATTTCTGGTAGCCCTTCGTGAGTTTCATCTCGTGCACACATTCTCACTCGGGTTTTGTTCTTCAAGCCTCACCACTTCGTGCGGTTCGCTTTCACCATCTTTGTTATTCTTTTGAGTATTTTGCTTAGGCTTCTTCTCCGCAGGACGTCTCCTAGGAGCTTTAGCTTGAGCTTGTACTCTAGGCTTCTTAGGTGCCCGTGTAATCGGCTCGCTCCCCCTCTTTCTAGCATTCATTGCTTTCATATAAGAGGGTTGGAATTCCATGTAGTCATCCCCTTCATACGGGATTTCTATTCTTTCAGGGAGCATTAACAGTCGGTATATGAGACTTCACAATTTTTCTTGTATTGGTGAAAGCTTCGGCAACTCATTAGCAACCCTCTGTAAGTGGAGGATGTTTTGAACTTCGAGTTCGGTTTCTTTAGTGCGAGGATCCATACCATGGATTCCTTTAGCCTCCCAATCTATTTCTCGGCTTTCATCACGAGAGAGATACTTGCCTCCCCCTAATACTGGGAAATGGTCTTCATTAAAAATACAATCGGCGAATTGAGCCGTATGCAAATCTCCGGTGGAGGGCTCTAAATACTTGATTATTGATGGGCTTTCATAGCCAACGTAAACTCCAAGTTTTCGTTGTGCACCCATCGCAGATTCGGCGAGGCGGAGGAATTGGAATGTATACAAGCACATCCAAATCTCCGTAAGTGAGAAACATCTAGTATTCTACCATGCACCATTGCTAATGGAGATTCTTCATGTGTAGCGAGATGGCCTCAATTGAATTAGTGCTGCTGCGTGCAACACCGCATGCCCCAACAGGATGTGGGCAATAAGCAATTCCGTAGTAAAGGTCGTGCTATCAACTTGATCCTCTTAATTAATGATTCTACGAGACTATTTTGTGTATGCACGTATGGTACAAAATGTTCCACTTTGACGCCCATACTCATACAATAATCATTAAACACCTTCGAGGTGAATTCTCCGGCATTATCCATATAGATAGATTTTATTCTATGATCCGGAAAATTTGTTTTCAATTGTATGATTCGGGAAGTCAATCATGCAAATGCATGATTTCTAGTGGATAGTAGATACACATGACTCCACTTCGAGGAAGCATCTATTAACGCCATGAAGTACCGAAAAGGTCCGGACATGCGATTAATCGGTCCACATATATCCCCTTGAATTCGTTCAAGGAAAGCCATCGATTCTGCTTGAATCTTAAGCTTTGAGGGTCGAGTGATTAGCTTTCTTTTTGCACATGCGATGTATAGAAAATCTTCTTGATTTGGAAAGTCTTTGGTCTTCAAGTTGTGACCTTGTGAATTCTTCGTGATTCGTTGCATCATATTGAGGCCGGGATGACCAAGGCGGTCATGCCATGTTCTATATACTTCTTGATTGATGAAGATAGTCTTAAACGCTGCAATCTCTTTGTGTGGTTTTATGTGACTGTAGTACATGCTTCGCTCGAAGGATGAGAAAATTTCAACAACGGTGTTTTGACCTTCATGCTTCTTGGTCATAATAAGGCGTTCTTCACCTTCATCATCGTTGGTTTCTACGTGAAACCCGTTGGCACGGATGTCTTTGAAGCTTAACAATGTCCGGTTTGACTCCGGATAAAGTAATACTTCTTGGATTACTAGCCGTATTCCGTTTGGTAGGACGATAGTAACCCCGCCTATGCAAATAATTATGTTGTCATTGCCTATGACAGTAATGATATCTCCATTGTACTTGCGTAGTGTTTGGAAATAGTTAGTATCCCTCGAACCGTGTCGGTGGTGCAACCGTCTATGAGATAGAGCTCCTCTTCCATAGTCATCTTACTCTACGATGTTGTAATTCATACAAAAATGTATAAACAATAGAGTAAGATAATGCAAATAATTCACGAACTAATACGATATATTAATAAAAAAAATGTCTTCTCTGCGTGAGAGTACATTAATAAACCACCAAATTTCTTCAAACAAAATCGAAACTAATGCCCCGTATTACAAATAGATAATTTATTATTCTAAATAGTATACAAGACTACCGAGAATCTCCATGCACGTCCTCCTCCCCCTCATTTGCAACATCTTCATTCATGAGGTCATCCTCAAGCTCAAGATCATCACCGTCCGTGATTGTACCGTAATTCATATTTGTTGTTGGCTGCTTGCCTTCAACATAATTAGCTTCATGCTCTTTGACCTTCTTCTTGAGTTCTTGGTCCAAGTCAACGATGTGCTTTAGAGTGCGACAAATTTTGGACCAATGACTATGCATACCGCACTTGAAACAGCTCTTGATCTTGTTTGTCATACTCCCCTCTCGAAGATTGCTTCTTTGACTTCCCCTTGTCGTTCTTCTTGAACTTGTTGGGGTTGTTCCGAGTCTTCGGAGGTGGCTTCGAGATGCCTTGGGAGCTCCTTTACCCATGTTCTTGTTCTTCTTGGAGTTTGTGGCATTCGCTTCATGCGGTGCCATTAAGCCAGCGAGCACGGCTTTTATGATTCTTCAAGATCAAAGCGTCCTCCCCCCGATCTTCCCGCAATGCATTGCTCGGGCGACATAGGATTTAAAGTGCTCCTTCTTGTATCGGCGGCTCATAAAAGTGAACTTAGGTTGAAAGGTGGAGAACGTCTTGGTGATGAGATCTTTATCTTCAAGGATTTTTCCACATAGCTTCAGAGCGTGTGACAATTTCATAGAGTGTTGTATTGTAGTCATCTACGGTCTTGTAGTCTTCAAAGTGTAGATTCTGTCACTCGCGCTCTACTTTGGGAAGTAAGACAGGTGTCAATCTTCTCAAAGCGGTTCTTCGATGAGTCCCACAAGACCTTTGGATCCCTCTCGGTAATGTACTCATTCTTCAAAGTAGAGCTCAAATGGTGCCTCGGAAAATGCAAAGCTTGAGCATTCTCCATGTCCGTTGGTTTACCATCATTTACTTGAGGCAAAACCGTCTTCGGTAGTCCTTTGCCAGCGAGAAAGATTTCACCATCAAGAGCCCAAGAAAGGTAGTTGCTGCCATAAGTAGTAAAAACTTCAAATTCTCTCTTCTCGGAGGTTAGACATCCGCAAGATATCGTTTGTGCAAGGATTATAATATGTATCTAAAATAATAGGGGGCATAAACAAGGTGGTATAACAAAAACTACATGTTTAAGTTATTTAATGGTGTTTCTACATGAAAACAACCATTTATTCTATATAAATAATATAATATAAATATTATAGTCGATATTCGAAAAATTCGAGGTGCCATCAACAAAATAACACTCCTGAAAAATTTCTGAATTTTTCCGGGGTCCGTGATAATTTTCGTAACTACCAGGGATTTTTCACGTAAAAATTTCGGATCTGCGGGTTAATTCGCGAAAGAAATCGGGGTTTTCTGCGTGAAATCCATGACTTAATCGTAAAATCCGACAACCCGAGGACTTCTTTGTAAAATTCGATGCGGGAGTACAAAAAGGGTTGAAACCCTAGTTTCCCTCACTCCTCCCACTCTCTTCCTCCCTCTCCAAGCCGAGCAGCCGCCACCCACTTTTCTTCTTGCTCTTTTCTCCTTCGCGTGATGGCCGGGAACCGGCCGCAGCTCTCCGGATCCGGCCTCGGGCGCGTGCCGCCTTGGCTGCTGTGCGGAGCTCCGGGCACGCGGCCTCTAGCGCGCGCGGCGCAGCCATCGGCACGCGCGGCAGCCGGCCCGTCCGGTGCGGCACGCGAAGGCTCGCCTCGCTCGGGCGCGTGTCCGCGTGACCCGGCTCGGGCGCGCCGCGGCGTCCGTGCGCGGCCTCGGTGGCTGGCGCGTGGCTTGGCCTCGGCGGCCCGGTGGGCCCGGCGCGGGGCTCGTGGCCGGCGCGCGGTGCCTTGGGCGGCGCGGTCGGCGAGCTGGGCACACCGGCCCGAGCTCGCGGCGGCCGGTGCGGCTGCCCACGGCGTGCGGCCGGCACGGCCTCCAAGCACAGCCCGACGGCAGCGGGCTCGGTGGGCCCAGTCCGGGCCGAGCGGGCCCGGATCCGGGTGCTTCTTTTTTTCTTTTCTTTCTTTATTTCTTTTGCTTGCGGGACGAAGTTCGAGTGCGGAGCGTCGTTGGAGGGGTTGAGGTGGTCCGGATCCCGACCAAACCCGGATCCGAGATATTATTGTATTTTCTTGTGATGTAAATCTTGTATGCGGGTCACCCTAGCACGTGGCTAGGGTTAGGGTTAGGGTTCTTCATGAACCCCTTCTCTTTTTCTCGATTTTTGATTTTCTTCTTCGGATCTCGCCCATAGGCTCTCCCGATCCGGATCTTCTTTGAAGTTTTTCTTGTTTCTACTTTGCTTTCGTAGATCGCTCATGTGGCCCAAGGGCTCTCACGTGGCTTTTTCTTACTCGCTTTTTCTTTGGATATTACAGCTCACGGATCTAGAGATCCGGGTCTTGGACTTGATTTTTCGAGATCTTTTTGCACCCGATTGGTAACATATATTCGGGGCCAACATGAATTTTCGAGATCTTGACCGCATCGAGTCATAGATCGTAGATTTGGCGAATCCGATATTGGACGAGATCTTGGCCGCATCGTGCCAAAATACAAATTCATACGTAAATAAAGCATACCGTAGATCGCCGAGTTGAAGTTTGAAGTATTCGTCGATTTCGTCGTCGAATTGCACCTTGGCTTCAGCTCGGGTAGAGCGTGCCGATAACGTGTTGAGTTATCGACGAAGTACGGCACGTAGTTCTAGGCGAGAGCGAAAAAGTAAAGTAGAACAGAAATAGAGGAGACGAATTCTTTATTCGATAATTCAGCGAAAGTACAAAGGGGTGTCTCCTCAACTATATATAGGAAGAAACCCTACTGCGAGTTGGGTTTATATTCAATAAGGATCTCACACAGACCAAGACATTTTTTTCTAGAAGATGTGCCTATCCCGTTAACATGAACCGGGTGGGTAACACGGAAAACACGTCGAGCATCCGGAGGGAAATGAGCATGCCTAGCAAGCCTCCATCTCGTGGAGGGGCCAAAAAAAAAAAACCAGAGGAAGAAGGCACAAAAATCACAAAAAAATGGAATTGGCCCATGCCGGTCTCGAAACTGCGACTTTTGCGTTATTAGCAGTTTAGCACGACGCAACTGAGCTAATACTACTAGGCCTTGCTGGTGATTTTTTAGTACCCTAATTCATATTGTCTAACTGAAGCCCAACTAGCCCAAACCGAGGCCCAGGTTCAGTGTAAAAGGCGCGCCTCTCCTGAGAAAAACAAGCACACGGCAGCTTGAGAACCCTACTTTACCAGAGCGCCGCCGCCGGGCAACAAGGACCGCCATGCCCAAATCCAAGCGCAATCGCCCAGGTAATCCATCAATCTTCCCGATTCCCATCTCTCTTGCTCCCATGATTCTTGCTCCCATGATTCGTTGCCTCCGCGGTGCCGTAGTAGTAGCATATCTGCTTCTGTATCACGCTAGTTCAACTCTGATGCGGGGATTACTTGCAGTCAGTTTTCAGCGTTTCGATATACATTCCGTTCCTAGTTTGTTTAGCTCACCAATTCGCTGTTGTTACCCATCAGTAAACATCTGTCATCGCCGATTGGTGTGTTCTTGCTGTCAGTTCGAGGCAAGTGGATGCTTCTGCTTATACAAACCGGTGTCTTCTTTCGAATATTGTCTTTTCATTGTCTTTGTTCGTGCCAAGCTTGCCTTTTGTATGCCTTCCGCTTGTTGGGACAGTGTATTGTTTTTCTGCTTCTTCTCTAAATAAGCAAGAATAGTTATAAAAGAAAGAATAAGTACAGAAGAAATTTAGGCTTACCAACACTGATATTCTCCTCATCTCATCAGTAAGAAAAGAACGTTCGATTTTGCTGCCATTTTTTTATTAATATGCGCCTATTCTATGCTTGCTGGACGCAGTAACCCTATCAAAGACCAAGAAGAAGCCGGGTTTAGAGCGCAAGGGCAAAGTTGTTGCCGAAATCAAAGATGCCATCGAGCACTACACCAGTGTCTATGTCTTTACCTTCGATAACATGAGGAATCAGAAACTCAAGGACCTCAAGGAGCAGCTCAAGTCCACTAGCAGGTACTGTTGTCAAGTTATTTACGCTCTGTTGGTATAGATTTGCAACTAAATCTCATATTTCTGGTTTGGTCGCTCTTCAATGTTTTTCTTCTCAATAATAACAATTTCTGTCATGTTACCAACAGTTATTCAATCTTCCAAGCTGAACAACACTACAATACTCTGTACTGCACACCATTTTCTACAAATATACCAGCAAACTTTGTTATGCTACAGAGTGCACAGAAACTCTGCCAGTGTTACTCCACAATGCACTCTATAGATACCAACAATTATTCATATTTTCGTAGCTGTACAGCACAAAGATACTCTATAGCGAAGAACATCTTGCTACTTGAGCACAAATATCAGCAGCCTTTGTTATACTTCAGAGTGCATTTGTAACACTAACCAATGTTGCTCTGTAAAGACGTGTACTGTCCTAGTTGAACTCCTACTAATGCCAATTTTTTTTTTTTTTGTTTATTTATGTATTGACTTTTTAATTCATACAAATATTCGTATTCCCAGGATATTTCTTGCCGGAAAGAAAGTGATGCAGATAGCATTGGGACGCTCAGCTGCTGATGAAGCTAAAACTGGCCTACACAAACTTTCTAAGGTGCTTGGCCAGATTTTGGATAGAAAGTTATATCATCCAACACATTACTATGAGCTCTTGATTTCATAACTTTTTTCTGTGTTTATCAGTTCCTTCAAGGTGATACTGGGCTATTCTTTACTAACCTTCCGAGGGATGATGTCGAAAGGTACTGTCCTCGTGTTATTAACATTTTTATTTGCACAGATACCTGATGTGTCTTTATAAAGCTTATTAATCTTATATGTTGCACATGCAGATTATTTCGTGAATTCGAGGAGCATGATTTTGCTAGAACAGGAAGTACTGCAACAGAAACGGTATTCTTGCTACTGTTGCTTTCTCATTTCTTACACATGTTCTGATGTGAACTCTTTCAGTTTTGACAAACAAATTAAAAACACCATGTGTTGCCAAACCTTCTACTGTAATTTCTAGTGGAAACTTGATGCTATTGTGATCTTGGACATCAAAATCGTGATATAACTTTGCTCATTTTTTTTATGGCAAAGGCTGCTTGGCCTGCACTAGTTAGTTTTATTTTAGAATCAGCTCTTATTTTTCAGTAGTATAACATATTTGTCTTCTGTTATACCATGGTTAAACAATTTTATAACTTTATGATGCCCCAGGTTGAACTTAAGGAAGGCCCTCTGGAAGAGTTTACACATGAAATGGAGCCCTTCCTACGAAAGCAAGGACTGCCGGTTCGCCTGAACAAAGGTTTGTGGTCTTCCATTTTGACACTTGCTTCCAACGGCCACACAGAACTATTATAAAGTTCAATATTGTTGGTGCAGGTGTCGTGGAGTTAGTTGCAGATCATGTGGTGTGTGAAGAAGGGAAGCCCCTTTCGCCAGAAGCAGCTCAAACCCTGGTATGGGTTATTTGGTTTAGTTTGCCTTGTTATGCTTCCTTTCTCGGTTTGGTTGTTATTGTACCAATTGTATTAGAACCCTTGAAATGCATCTGATCATTATTTCGATAGTCTTTATTGGTTCACTGAGGCCTGGTTGATTTCTGCCTGCAGCGCTTGCTTGGGAAACAGATGGCAACGTTCCGGCTCTACCTTGTCTGCCGCTGGTGTTCCGATGACTTTGAGGTGTACAAAGAAGGGTTGGCCCACCTACAAGCTGATGCTGATGAATCCTCTTAAGTTTGTTGATCCGCATTTCCAGTGTGCAACAACACACTTGCTGTCTTTGTTGGGGCAGTTTTTGGTATCGTGTGTGAGGCCTTGTAACCCCTGAGCGACGGAAATCAGAAAGATGTAATGTTTGCAAATTTTGCTTAGTGCGTTTTTGTTGTATTGCATCTTTCCTGAACTGATGCAAGGTGTATAAGCAGATTGGTATATCATAGTACTTTAGCTTGATCCAGTGTTAAAAGGTGGTACTTGAGCTACAGTGCCAGAGTGGTTTCCGGGGATTTGGTAAGCCTTTGAGCGCGGCACCTCAAGGCCGGTGTTTGCTACATCTGGATAAGCAGTGCATGCGACGTCAATTGCTACACTTATGGGTTTCATGTCATCGTCAATGGCTATCTCGCGACCTGCTGATTGAGATAGCTCATGTTGCTCCGCAGACTCTGATGTTTGCTAACTAGGAGTATGTTCTAGTTTGGATTTCAAGTCCCTAGTTGCTGTGGCATTGAAATCTTTCATGTTCACGCTAACAAATAGTAGCAAACTATTCGCCAGTGAAAAGCCTTATTTGCAAAAAGAAAAAAGCCACCTCGCTCACAAAACTTAGCAAAGCGCTGACATGTTAATTTTCCACAAGGATCAGCTTTATTAGAGCTTTGAGCAAAAGCACGCTTCCTATCTAACAAGAGTTACTGATAGGGACGGGCATAAGTAATTTGAATGCTAGGTTTGCTGAAAAATATTTGTCCAATGATACATCTGATGGACGTCACTATTCCATCAACATGCAGTCAGTCATGCACTGCCTCAAAGACAAGAGAACGTATCCTCTGGTAATCCTGTTCAATTCTTCCCAATAAGCAGCGGCAAGAATTGCGACGATGCATGTATTGGATATATGGCTATGAACAGCAAGTGCCTGAGAGAGGCGTTCGCGGCGGAGGACGTTCAGGATGTATGTATTGGACAGAGTCAGAGAGAAGCTTCCGGTGATTTTGATTGACCCGGAACAACATCATCATGTTGGATATTGATTACTCAAAGTCATTATTTTGGAGTACAAGGCATACTATTGGGAGGCCTTCATGCATCGTCGCAGGTAACATGAAATTATTAGGACTGACGGCAAATATACGTATTGGTTAGTGCTAGGACGACCAAGCTGAATGATGGCCAAACGAGCCTGACGGAGATGCATGCAGCAACTCCTCAACGCCAGCTTCCTTATCGTAGCTACATTCCAACATGAACCCGGTGCTAATAACACGGATCCGAGTATCCGGAGGGAAAAATGAGTATGCCTTTCAGCCTCAATCTCGTCGAGAGGCCATTAAAAGAGAAAAATAGCAGAGGAAGAAGGCACAAAGAATTGCGAAAAAATGGCCCATGCAGGTCTCGAACCTGCGACCTTCGCGTTATTAGCACGACGCTCTAACCAACTGAGCTAATAGGCCTTGCTGATTAATTTTGAGTACAAGAGTTTACTAGTTCATAGTATTTTGTAACTGATGCTACTAGTTCCACATGATGCTGCTGTTCCGGTCGGAGGGCCTGAAATGAAACCTATTTTTACCAGAACCTTTGCTGTTGGTTTGCGTAGAAGCGGTACGGAAAGTTAGATTTGTAGGTGGTGGTGGACTGGAACTGCAACTGGCTCTGGCTATGGCTCTGGCTCTGGCTCGTTCGGACCTGGTTGGAATACAGCAAAAGTGGGCTCTGCTCTGCTTGCAACTAGAAACAAACTCAAGCCCAAATGAAATGGGCCAGGCCAAAGGAGACAGTAAGGCCCATTTTACAAACCCTCCTCCGCCGATAGCAGCCAAGGCAGAAAGCAACGGCGGCGCCCTCCTCGTCTCCCCTCCTCCGCCGCGCCGCGCCGCCCTGCTCCGCTTCACCACCCGAGAGTCCAAATGGTCCGGCAGTCCGTTGGCTCGCTGCTGGTGGGAGATCGTGCCAAGGTGAGGTCCCTCAAGCGCCTCGCTCAGGGCTCCTCCAAGACCGCGGGGAGGAACTCCTCCGGCCGCATCACCTCCTTCCACCGCGGCGGAGGGGCCAAGCGCCTGCACCGGAACGTCGACGTCAAGCGGGGCACCTCCTCCGTCGGCATCGTCGACCGCGTCGAGTACGACCCCAACCGCTCCTCCTCCATCGCCCTCGTCCGATGGGTCCAAGGGGTCCATTTTCGCCGCCGCAATCCCTCACAGCAAACAGGTGTAGAGATCTCGGCTGATTCATCTACCACCGCTGCTGTCTCCGCTCGATTCTCCCTGGCGCCGCCGTTCTCCTCCTCTGCCCAGCCCAAGGTAGCTTCTTCTCTGCTCCAATCCTCTCTGGGCAACACCGGAGATGCATTGACCTCGCTGCCCAGGATAGCTGTAGCTGGTGCCAAGCCCAATTTCTTCGCTACGCAAGGCATCAGCAATGGAAATGATTCCCCATCATCACAAGGAAAGGAGACCTTCTCTCTCTCTGAGATCCAGAAATGGGCAGCGGATGATGCTCTCTGGGCACAGAGGATGAAGCGTCAGGCTGCTCTCTCTTGGCAGAATGATCTCAAGAAGAAATCTCCATCACCTCAGAGACTCCTCAGCAGCTCGACAGCAGCACCAAGCAACAATAACAGTAAAGGGCCAAAGGTTGATCGTGTGCCTGTGTCTTACATCTTGGCTAGTCACCAGTGCACGCCAGGAACCACAGTCATGAACTGTGATCCCTCCAAGCCTTCCAAATCTTCGCTACGTTCCTCCTCGGCCAATCAGTATGATGTCATTGACCTCAACTCAAAGGTTGGAAACTGCGTGCCGTTGGCCAATGTAAGGATCGGAACATGGGTGCATGACATCGAGTGTCGTCCTGGTCAGGGTGGCAAGATGGTTCGAGCTGCTGGTACATTTGCTAAAGTGGTCCAGGAGCCAGGTGCGCAGTGTGTTCTGCGCCTTCCTTCAGGTGCGGAGAAGACTGTCGACTCGAAATGCCGTGCTACCATTGGTATAGTCTCCAATCCAAGCCATGGCGCTCGCAAGCTGACCAAAGCAGGGCATAGCCGCTGGTTGGGCAGGCGCCCTGTTGTCCGTGGTGTTGCTATGAATCCGGTGGATCATCCTCATGGTGGAGGTGAGGGGCGTACCAAAGGAGGCAGACCTTCAGTTTCTCCCTGGGGAAAGCCCACCAAAGCAGGGTACCGGTCGCCAAGTGTGGCCAGCCGTAAAGCTTAGTGCTGGCTCGTGTGGAATGTGTTCCTTTCTTATGGTTTGAGTGAGGAAATAAAGAACAGATGTTGGTTGCAGAGGGAAAGCAATTTGGTTGTGATATAGAGCCAACAGCAACTTAGAAGTAGTGCTTTTATTCCTTTGTTTCCAGCTAACTGATTAATGGATTTCTTTTCCTTTTGTAACCTATCTTTTGGTTCTGCTGACAATGGATGTACACCTTTTTGGCTTAGGCATGCTTGTTCAGAAACAAGAAACCATGTGGGTTTATTTTGTCCTCCATATTTTGTCTCTTTTTATACATACTATTCGTACCTGATCATGGCTATGTTAGTGATTTGGAGATCAAGTGTTAATAGGAGTTAGTAGATAGTGTTACTCCACAATGCACTTTCTTGGCACTAGGAGGAGTTCAACTAGGCACTGAAACTCTGCCAGTGTTACTCCACAATGCACTCAGCGATTATGTTGGTATTCAGTGTTTTTCTTCGTTGCCAGTAACTATGTTGGTCAAGTTACCATCAAGTATTCACATTTTCCAAGCTGTACAACACATTGATGCTTTATAGAGAAGCACACCTTGCTTGTTGAGCACAAATATCGGCAAACTTTGTTATACTCCAGAGTGCACTTGAAACACTGACCAATGTTGCTTTGTAAGGATGTGTACTGTCCTAGTTGAACTCCTACTAATGCCAAAGAGCTTTGTTTATTTATGTACTGACATTTTTAACTGATACAAATATTCGTATTCCCAGTATATTTCTTGCCGGAAAGAATGTCATGCAGATAGAACCTTCTCGATATCTGACTTGGTCACCTGCCTGCCATAGAATAGGATCCAAACAATAAAGTGTCTCTGGATCGGATGGAAAATCACACGATCGAGACAGATGGTCCTATGGAGCTGCTCCCTGATGACGTTGTCGCCGACATCCTGGGCCGCCTCCCGCCGTGCAGCCTTGCCGCCTCCCGCGGCGTCTGCAAGGACTGGTGCGCCGTCATCGACTCCCGCCGCCTGCTCCGTGCGGACCACCTGCCTCTCCGCCTCGATGGCTTCTTCTGCCGCGCCACGCAGCTCGACTCCCAAACCTACTTCTTCGCACGCCGCTCCGCAGCGCAACTGATCGATGCCCGCCTCGACTTCCTCGGCGAGGAAGGACGCGATCACGCCAACATCGTGGATCACTGCAACGGTCTCCTCCTGCTCTGGGACCGGATCGTCAACCCTGCCACACGCCAATGGATACCCCTCTTCCCCTTCCCACCACCATGCGTCGGGATGGAGGGATTCTTCTACGATCTGTTCCTCGCCTACGATCCCCTCATGTCACCGCCACACTGCAGCGTAGTTCGTTTCCCCATCGTTCCTCAGCAGGTTGCTGCCAGTAGGGAGTCCTCACCGGGCCCGAATGCTACCCCGGCTGCCCCTGCTGACTCTCGGCAGGTTGTTGCCAGCCGGGAGCCTTCTCTAGACATCACCACGACTGCCGCCGGGACTAGCGGGGTCTCGGTGCTCCCTTCGCAGCCGTCGGACACGACATGGTGGGCGCCCCGCGTGCACCTCGCACGGCTCGTGCCCGGACGGCACGAGTGCCGTCCTCGCCTGCCACTTCGGCCCGCCTCCTAATGCTTGTGTTGATCCCTCCCGTGGACAATGCACATAACATGGTCACACGGGGCAAACGCGGTTTTCGGCAGCCAACATCACCATTCACTCTTCACACAGCTCCATTGTCTCCTATCCCGAAGACATTTCGGAGTGCATTGGCCGATCCTAACCGGCGTGATGCTATGACCGAGGAGTTCTCCGCTCTGCTCTCCAACAACACATGGAATCTTGTCCCGCGCCCCTCCGGTGCAAATGTTGTTACTCGGCAAATGGGTCTTCCGCCAAAAGTTTCGTGCTGATGGTTCCTTTGAGCGCTATAAAGCTCGATGGGTTCTCCGTGGCTTCACACAACGACCTGGTGTGGATTTTTCCGAGACCTTCGAGTCCTGTTGTCAAGCTCTGCAACCATAAGGACGGTCCTCACGGTTGCCCTCTCTCATGATCGGCCGGTTCATCGGCTTGATGTCAAGAATGCCTTTCTTCATGGCACTCTAGATGAAACTGTCTCACTGTGTTCAGCCTTCGGATTTGCTGATCCTGCATCTGCCCGATCATGTCTCGTCGTCTAAACAAGTCATCGTACGGGTTGAAGCAAGCTCCTCGTGCATGGTACAGCCGCTTTGCCACTCACATCCTATCTCTCGGATTTGTCGGTGCCAAATCGGACACCTCACTCGTTTATTTACCGTCGGGGCTCCGACACGGTTTACCTGCTCCTTTATGTGGACGACATTGTGTTGACAGCCTCATCAGATTCTCTTCTTCGGCAAGTCATCACAGCTCTTCAGCAAGAATTTTCCATGAAGGACCTAGGCCCTTTGCATCACTTTCCGGGGTTGTCTGTCACTAGACATGATGGTGGTTTTCACCTTTCACAGCGCCAGTTCATCATGGAGATTCTTGAGAGAGCTGGCATGGCAAACTGCAAGCCGTGCACCACTCCGATCGACATGAACCCCAAGCTCTCAGCACATGAGGGTGCACCGGTTACAGACCCGACACACTATCGCGGGCTTGCTGGCGCATTGCAGTATTTGACTTTCACCGGACCCGACATAGCTTATGCAGTACAACAGGTCTGTCTTCACATGCATGATCCGCGCGAGCCTCACCTTGCGCTGATCAAACGTATTCTGCGGTATCTTCATGGCACCTTGGAGTTCGGTCTACATCTTCATCGCACCAATATCTCTACATTGGTAGCATATTCTGATGCGGATTGGGCAGGATGTCCCGACACCGGGCGCTCTACCTCAGGATATGGCGTCTTTCTAGGTGACAACCTTGTCTCCTGGTCCTCTAAAAGACAGGTGATCGTGTCTCGCTCCAGCCGCTGAGGCTGAATACCGTGCTGTGGCCAACGCCGTGGCCGAAACCACATGGCTTCGTCAGCTACTTCTCGAGTTACATGTCCCTCTCCAGCGGGCTACGATCATCTACTGTGACAATGTAAGTGCTGTGTATCTCTCGACCAATCCAGTGCAACATCAACGCACTAAGCACATCGAGATCGACCTTCACTTTGTCGAGAACGTGTCGCCGCAGGAGCTGTACGAGTGCTGCATGTTCCTACTACTTCTCAGTATGCTGACGTCTTCACCAAGGGACTTCCGTCTTCTGTTTTTGTTGAGTTTAGGTCCAGCCTGAACGTCATCCCCCGTGGCTAGCGACGCTCAAGCTGTGGGGGGTGTTAGACAATTAAGTTTAGAAGCTTTTCGTTTCTAATTCTCCACTTCTGTAATCAATCGGCATTGCCGAATCCTCTCCTCTCCCACCGGACTTTGCATCAATGAGCCGGACCTTTGGGATGAGCACATCGACTATAAAATGTAAACCCGATGTGATGAATAAACATTGCGAGTTGTATCAATGAATCTTGCTTACACCGACGACCCCAACATCAGTTTCACCCAGGACTCGGAATGGCCGCCATCCACATTCACAATCCACATCTTCTCCTCGACACAACGGAGGTGGCAGGAGAGATCCTTTCTGCGTCAAGGAACACCTACTGGGACCATTGCCGATATGCGCTACGTTGATGATGATTGCCACCGTCGTGCCGTCTTTTTCAGGGGTGCACTTTATGTGCATTGCCAAAATAATTCAATTATCAGGTATTCATTCTTACTGATGACTTCTCACTTATCTCAATTTATCACTATTATCAGGGAAAGAAATATTATACACACCTGATGAATTTTGCAGAATAGCATTGTCAGATAACAAGTATCAAATGATTCAATCTCCCGCGACAGCCGAGAACCACTATGGTCTTCTTTCCGTGGGAAAATCGGACAAGGGCGTATACTCTGCATTTCTTTCCAAAGAGGATGAATGGCCATGGTGTCGAGTTTGGCTGCTCGATGAATCATGCCAGTGGGTTTTCAAGAGTAACATTAGCCTTCAACTGATGGTTCAAAACTTTCCATATGACGACTGACAGATACAGCAGGCCATGGATTAACAACAGTAAAATGCATGTGCACCAAGCATGGGTACAAGATGAATTCGAGTGGGACTTTGACGGCGGTATCACCCTTTCTGATGAAATCAGTGATACTACTGATGAGGTCCTAACGTACGGCACGGTTTTCCTCGGATTTCATCCTTACAAGGAGATTGCCTTTTTTCAGATATCCTACTCAAGAGTAGTATCTTATCATTTGAGTACATCAAGGGTCCAAGAGTTGGGCGTATTAAATGAGCAGCCCATATCTATGTCATTTCCATACACACGATGCATGTTGGATGTGTAAGTTAACTGAAAACAATCTGTTTATTAGCATGTCATTGTTTCAGACCTTGCATACGGTTCATGTAAACATTGATCCATGCTGCTTCTTATACTTGGAGGGCATCTTCCTCATTTTATCCTTCATGATATAGCTCTGCTGCGTGAATCTTTACTATCATTATTGCTATATATCATTAACAATTTGTATGCCCAACTTTGCTATTTTATTTTCATGTAATTTGCCCATTGCTTGCTACCTCTCCCTTTGTCTTACTGCTGCTAGCCAGAGAAGATATTAACTTGGATGTGGCAACGTTCTTTGGTAGCAGTTTCCATCCCTTGTCCAACTTCTCTCCTTATGTTTTATTTCAAAGTGACTCTGCTTCATGCTTCATTTTAGCTACCTACTTAGTTCAAAGAGTATGACCAAATGTGAAATCATTGTCTCTTTCACAAAGTTTATTAGTCCTCGTTTCTCTTTTCTTCGTCCGCCGTTCAGTACTTCTCAAGTTACAAAGCATTTGCTTACACAACAGGTTATTACTTAACATGCCACAAATATGGCAAGTCGCTACTTGCTACTGCCAACAAAGACCATCTCAATTAACTATTTGAGAGATGTTGCTCCAATCACTGCTCATGCAACACAAGCTTCTGACTCCAATGGAGTAGAACACCAGGCCACTGATCAGCATAGACGCGAGAGGAACTGTCAGATTATCGTCGAGGCGCGTGCTAATGGGGAGCGACTCAACTACTGCAGCGACAAGGGATATGAAGCCAAAGGCAACTACCATAATCCAGCTCTGCTGCAGGAACCCAAAATGGTGAAAGTAGCACATGAACCTGTCATGCACATATAAAAAATAGAACATATTATGTTCAGGTTTCAGCAAGAATGTAACCGACCAAGAACAGATAGCAGATAGGCGGTAACTCACAGGACAGATGCAAGGAAACCAGCTAAGAACATTGCAACGGATCCAGCATAAGATTTCTCAGGGTTGTGAGGGAGCTTTGCATGCCCCAATCGTCGTCCAACTATGTCAGCAACACCTGAAAGAAGCATTGTTGCATATAAATCATATGCCTTTTGAAACTTTGAATTCAAGAAGCACTCAGACAATTTCACCATCGTTGCTAATAGGTGAAATATAACTGGAAAAATCAGAGATAATACCGTCTCCAGCACATAAGTTACAAATCACAGCAACTGAGATGGGAGATGTCCTCCAGAAAATAATAGTACTAAGAGTAATAGCACAAGCATAATACAAAGGACCCTTGAGAAGTTCTCTACAAACAAAAAGGAAAAAATTGTATACGGTTAGTTCAGAACCTTTCAAAAAAGTTTCATAAGCTTTCATCAAAGCTACAAGAACTGGTTATTTTGATATAGCTTAACAAACTATTTCATTCGAGTTCCCTAAAAAAATAATTCTTTCAAATATAAGAGGTGAAAGAATTACTACCTGTGGTCTCCATGCCTGGTCATTGAGTTAACCACGCCTTCATCTTTAACCACACCGAGCCCAATCAAGGTCACCTTTACAATGTTCAATATGATGATAAGTGGAGCAAGCAATGGTGCATAGACATCATCTGAACTGCAAATGGTTGAGGAAATATCGTGAGAAAGACAAGGTACAATAGGTGTGAAACAGAAAACTTTCTTGGTATGTCCTAATTTATTACCTGAACAAAGGCCACATAAGGAAATACACTAATCCAACAGTTATGTGCACCAGTTTCCTACAGAGTTTCTGATGAATTGCAGAGCAGAGAGTCAGGATTTAGTTTCCAAATTCCCAGGATAAGCAATGGTTGACCAAGATGCAAAGCAAAGGGACAGAGTGCGACCGACCTGATCCAGTAGCGCGCGGTTGGCGACCACCTCCCAGAAGCGGAGCACGGCGGCGGCGACGACTGCAGTGAGCACGGCGGCTCCGGCGTCCCAGACCAACGGGCTGCCGGTCCACATGGCCCTTGAGTGCAGCTTGAAAGGATGAACGACACTCTACCTACCTCCCCTGGCTCGCAATTCCTCGATACCTGCAATTTTATTGGCAGGCCCGATTAATATATATATGTGAGTGAATACTTTATGTATAAACGCTGATCATTTTTAATTATTATACTACTAATAGTTCGACTAATCCGTGATCGTCTACTTTGCTCCCCTGTTCGAATGGAGGGGGTACTAAAAGCAAGTTGATGCTATCCGGCAAGTGGCATCAGCTAGTATATTAGTTTCAGTGTGGACCACCTCATCGCTCATTCCTCTTCTCATCCCAATTAGTATTACTTCCCTGTCAATCTCTCAAAAAGGGAAATCCTGTCATGACCGTGCACTTGCCCATCTTCCTTAGATATCTCCAACAAAATGCCAAATTCGATTTGGCATTCTGACAAATGACCAAAAAAGAAAGACAAATGACAGGTGGTAGACGATCACTGGGCATCTCATCCATCTCTAGTACAGTGGCATAAAACATCAGCCTCAGGTTTATTAACATGCCAATGTGTGTTCATCATGATGATAGTAACTTTTCATCCCATTTTATCATTTGAAGTTGGATTAACGTACCATTTCAATCGAGTTTAGACTTGCTCGTTTACAGAAGTATACATCACATTAACGGTTCTAGCAATTACAATTACATTACATTGCAGTAATATCCCATGGTGAGATCAAGAGTACTTTCAGGAAGTATCTCTGAACCCAGATAACATGCTCTTGGACGCGAGGAACAGATTCAACTCCAAAATTTTCAGGGAAGTAATAATTGTTGGATGTTTGGACTCTATGGCGTCACAGAAATGCAATTATTTTTTACAATGCAACAAGGTCCTTGACTGATTGGAAGAGATCATTCAAAGAGGAATTTGCTCTGGTGGGGCTACGTACTAAGCCATCAGTCAAAGTTTTGTTGGAGACTTTCTTATGTAAAAATATGACTTAGTGAGTGCCTATTAGGGTCTTCTTTGGCCTGAGGCCCCTGTACAGTTAACTCTTTTACACATATTTATATATAAATACAAGTAGGGCGCGACTTTAGTTAAAAAAGAGAGAGAGAAAGTCCAAATTACTCCCCTCAAGTATAGTCAAAGTCTGGATAACCCCATAAACTATTGTTTGGTTTAGTTTACCTACCAAAACAGTTTATTTAGTTCAATTCAACCCTTAATTGAACTTATCTTTTTTGTTTCTCCATGCACAAGTGGAGTATTAAGTTAAAAATGTCATGGGGTGGTAGTTGATATCACATTGCATGTCCAAAATTATATATTTTTTGAATTTTGTCATTATTTTTCATACATTTTTGTATTATCATATCAATATACTATTAAATTTCATTATGTATCAAAATAATGATAAAAAAATTCATGATTTATTTTTCTAACATGTGTTACAATGTGTTCTAGCACCCTATAAAATTTTATCTAAGACTCCACTTACGTGTGAAGAAACAAAAAAAGATAAATTATGTTATGGGGTAAAATGAACCAAGTTGCACTATTTTAGGGTTAAACTGAACTAAGTAGTTCAGGGGTTATCCATACTTTAGCTATACTTTGAGAGAGTAAGATGGACTATATCAAAAAAACGAGATCAAAAGTACTTTCCGTTGTTGCAAGTGCTTTTATTTTCTCAAAATTGGCACCTAGAATCAGCAACACATTTGATTAATTTTTCTTATTACTATCCATGTCCATTAAATTTAGACTTGCTAATATACAAAACATGGAGCATTTTTGTGATCAATTAACTCTATTTAGCTATGCATACCCTTCTCTCCACAGAAGCGGATAAGTACCACACGATATCACCACATTACACGAGATCATATGGTGAGATCAAGGGTACTTGACCTTGTCGCATCCACATCGAATCCTAGGACTCTATATATGATCACTGGCATCACTGATCCTTGAAGAAGATGGAAACAAAGAAAGTGATAGCCCAGTAGCAATGCCCTCTACTTCTTGATCACCTCCATTACTGTTGTCGTCTTTGCCACAGCTGCAACCTGATCTCTTCTTCTTCTCCCGTCGTGGGCCTATATCAAGTGTGAGTTCAAGATCAAGTGGATCATGGTTATCCTCATCTTTCAGTGTTTGCACCAGTCGTCTTTCAGCTTGAGGAATCCTGGTCGGGGTACTGGTAGTAGCTCTGGGGACATATTGAGCACGGGCTCGAAGGAAAGTGCCATCTTCAACTGTTGAGTAGTAAGATCTTGATCCAATAAAATGGTGACCATGAAACCGATATGGTTCATGGGAATTGTTCCAATGAGGCCATGCACCAAACCTAAGTCATTACCAACCAGATTACAGTCAAAACAACGTGCAAGCTATAAAGATACAAAAATATTTCCTAAAGAAAAAAGATCTTGTTGCAGCTGCTAGAGAGGAAAAACATGGGAATTTAATAGATTTTGTTCGGAAGTGTTCCATTTCCATGGATCCAACTACCTTGCTGACAAAATGGTACCAGAACCAGTCTGGGCGTGATGCAAGGGAAGATGGCCGAGGTTGTACACTTGTCCCCCGTCTTGCAACTGATTTCTCCACAAACCAGCTATCACTGCAAGAAAATGTTATCATATGGAGGAAATTTCTCCCTTGCGGCCTTGCCGATATTTAACTAGATAATGAACATATGACACGATTCATAAACCAGCCTCGCTTACCCTGGCCCGAGTCGTCGATCTTCTTGCTCCTATACATCTGAAAAGCAAAAAAGGCAGATGAAGAAACAAAGAAATTAAAGGGAATCACAATAAGAAAAAGGCATCATGAGAGTTTTACTTGGAGATGACTCTTGACGTGGCCTATGCTAAGCCCTTTAACGTTCATCAACTGAAGAACGAGCTTGGGGTTGCACCTGCAAAGCACATCATCAGATACAGATACAGTCAAGGAAACTGAATACTTATATATTATTAGGCGGTGATGATGGTTTAATTTCTTACGGTCTTGGCCTCCAAGCCTCTCGACAGCTCGGAGGAAGCAGAGGTGGAGCTCCGGCGTCCAGCGCAGGCGAGGATTCTTTGAGCGGACGTAAGGGCGCACCGACGACGACGAGGTCTTCCTGCTGCTGCTGTCCCCGCCGCCGGCAGCAACCTCCATATCCACCGTGCTGCTATTGCTGGAGCTCCCGTCGTGCCAGTAATGGGAAGCATCGACAGCAGCAGCATCCTCCATGCTCGATAGGCCAAGCGGCATCTGATCCTTGGAGCTGGCAAAGGCTTGCTGCTTTCCTCCATGCTCGATAGGCCGATGGAAGAGTTGTATCAAACTAGAAGAAGTAGATGTTGGTGGGTGAGGTTCACTTGTCTTCTGAATCTGCTTCTTCTTGCTAGCTGTTGGCTGTTGCATCATACCGGCCGCCGTCAGCGATCTAATGACACTCGTCCGGAGAAGAATATATAGATGCCAAATCAAAGGTGAGGTCACGGATCATTCCATCTACCTATCTGTCCTCATATGCATGGGCGTGCGAGATAACTAGTGATCTCATATAGTATTTGATGCACCTATATCTATATATGGCTTCCAGAAAGAGCACATCATCAACGCAACAAAGATTATTGAAGAGAAGAAGGTCAGATATAATTAACCCAACCAACTGACACCTTTGTACTAATCAGTTACTACCCTAAAGTCTTTGGTTTCTATTGTTGGTCCTGCAAGTAACTAATAATTTGGTTTGTAGCTTTTTGTCTCGGCCTAATAGGAACAGTACGTGTAGAAGAGCAGTAGACCATCATTAGTCAAATCTGAGAGCAACGAATGAGAGGGAAGGCTGGTCCATTCTCTGTAGCCATTATCCCATATAATATTAGTAATGTACTACTAATATTGTGAGAATTTAGGCTGGTATATGGTCACTCTCTCTCTCTCGCACCTGTACTTATAACATCCAATTCATAAGCATCTATAAATAAATATATATATATATATATATATATATATATATATATATATATATATATATGTCACTCAAAATCTATATATGTAGCATATATAGTGTCTGTACGCACGTATCCAGATTATATAGGATCCATGCATGCATACATGCACACAATGCACGGACCACTTTACGAATCCCTTTTCAAAGGTACCCAGAAGAATTCCTTGCTGGTGTTGATGAGTGTACGACCTGTGTGGCAGGAAAGCTCATTCCAAACAAACAAAGAGAAAAAAAAGGTGACAATAGTACAATTAGTAGTTAGCACGCACATCCGATTCTTCATGGCGAATGTCCTGCAAAATTCGGTTTTAATTCATATATAATTCATTTTAAGTTATATTACTATAATATAATAATGTTGGAGGGAACCCATGCGAAATTGTGGATTGCAAAAAAAAATGGTCGTTTCATCTGGATGGATGACCTTAATTTGATTCATTCTAGTTTTGCTTGGATGGATGGCCAATCTTTTAGTTTTTTTTACCACACAATAATATATCTATAAGAGTTGCTTTGCCTCAAAAGAAAAAAAAAGGATCTGCAGTGCAGTGCAGGATTGAAGGTGAAGTAGTATTTGAAGGACACTTGGGTTACCCAAAGCTCAGATCAGCTCATGGTTGTTGCAGAAAAGTTGAATGCCTTTCTCAGTCCCGTTGCTAGCTCTGACGTTGCATATAACTGTTGTCTGATGCTGAGAAAGGGATTACGCATGATCGCGTCTATACTACTCCTAGTCCGACTTAGACAACACAAGTACTTAGGATGTCAGTAGCTGTGATCATGTCATAATCATATCTATAGCATTATGGCACAACCAGATGCAAATTAAACTCCTGCCACTTTATCTTTTAGGTACTCTTTTGTGTACAATAAATTCCTCTTTTGACTTGTAACTTGGATAGCATTTTTTTCTTCATATCTCTCTCCAGATAAATTAGTCGTTTCACAACTCAGCTGCCTTTTGTACCTTCATATTCTAGATAACATTTCCCTCGCAAAAAAAAAAAAATTCTAGATATCATTAGGCCCAATTTTATTGGTTTCTGTATCGAAGCATCACTAATCGTAGCCTATTCAACCAAACCACCATCCATCCAGAGCATTCGCTGATTGAGACTAAATATGTATACGGAGAGCTGTTGATTGCAATTATCAATCACACCCCTCTTGTAAAGTTAAAAGTGGCATTGCACGAATAGCATCCATGACCATGCCGCAACAACTCTGTTTAGATAGCAGGATATCTGACGGCATTTAACAAGCCAGCATATGCTTCTTCTGAAAGATTGGAAGTGTCAATTCTTCATTCTGCTTGGTCGTATCTTGCAATGCTAGGCATGTCAGGAATAAGAAGCATCTTTGTCAAGCTGCCTGCATATTGTCCAGCAACTTCACCAACCGGACCCTGAGCAGCGGTGTCAAACATGGTGGCTGCGCCTCAACTGCAGCCGCGGAAAAAACGCTGCTCTTCCCCGGAACCTGTACATCGCACCTGGATGTACGTGTCGCCATCCCTGTTGAAATCGGAATGTGCTCTTCCGTCTTACTGTCTGAATGATTGAGGTCATGCATACCCTTATTCCAGCACTCGACAAAAGTATCCTACTTCAGTTTGGTATCATTAGGCAATACTGGATCACTCAAGAATGAATACAACTGCTTGAGAGTCAGAGCGGCTGAAAACGGCTGCCTTTCTCCATGTGCATTAATTGGATGAAAGCAAGTTCTTGTCCAACATGTATGCTACAAAACTCTAGTTACCAACAGATCCTTTCAGCCCATGCATTCACATCACTACATCAGTAAGGTTATTATATCCAGTCTGCAATACTCATTGTGACAGTGATGCTCCAACTCGGGCAAAACCTAAACTGGGTAACCTATATGCGGACACTTCAGCATCTGCACTACCTAACTCAACTCTTTCTACAGAAACCAAGCCTCAGCAACGCAAGGCACAATGTGTGTTTGCCACAAAATTTGCCATTCCTCAATGTTGGCTTACGGACAGATCTTGCAGAGAACCAATTCATCAATTGCAGCACAGAACATGCAGATCAACATTGAAACTGAAGCATCACTACCACTTCTGCTTTTATTTTTACATTGAAGCTTTACAGATGGCCATATTAAATACAGAAGACAGGACAAACAATTAATCACTTATAGTTTGCAAGGCCCTTCTTTAGAGAGTGCTCTTGTATCAGAGAAAAAAATCAACTATTCATTATGATGCAAACATATTGTCAAAGAAATTAGGGTGAGGAGAAGTTGAACTGTATGCCTGTCTTTCCCATGTCATGGTCAAACTGTCTCAGGATATGGCAGTAATTCATCTGACCAGAAAATAAAAGAAAATCTTTTAGCAGAAAGCAATAACATCATATACGACTTTGGCGGTCCAACTAAAGAAGGTCAAGGGACAAACCTCTATGCGAAACAATCTAGTTGGCACGATCACACCAAATCCTACAGAACTCCTGAATGTTTGTAGAAAGTCAGTAAGGGGGAATTTCCGGAGATCATGGTCAGTTAACTTAGAAAGATTTCCAGCAGAGATAAATGTATGGCAATGAATTCCTAAATCCCTGAGTGGCTTAAGCGGTATATCAAAAGACAGGTCAGCAAACGCTGTCACAGCTATGTCACCACCCTGTCCATTTACTTCAGAAGAAGTGGAAGAACCAATTTTAGAATTATCAGGGCCAGAGGTTCCCAAGTGTGTTACTCCCAGTCCTCTTGATTTGAAGCCTATGAGTGATGATGGTCCACCCAAGCGGCAAACTAGAGACCTGTTACCACCCAAGTAAAACCTTTCTGGAAGTGATAAGGGTGAGACTGATTCCACTGGTTCCCTTGCCAATGGAAGGATTACTCCAGCAGCCACTCCTGTATTCAGAGCAGCATTCATCACACCCAGTGGCAAAGCCACTCGAAGATCAAATTCCTGATAGAAAATAAAGGTCGAATGATGCTCAGTATAAAGAAATAAATGCGTTCATTTTCAATAAGTTCAATTGTTTGAGGATTAAAAAAGGCCCTGCAAGAGTAAGTGCAATTCATTTCAACTGAAATTTAAAATTGTCTGTGTTAAGAGCAAGAACTGAATACAGGGGGAAATACCATTAGGACACTTTTAAATAGCATATAAGAGTTTTTTTAGGGAAATACAGTAGCTTTATTCATTTAAATATTTAAAAGAAAAAAATGGAACCTAACAAACTAAGAATTGTACAAGAAACAGTCCCCCAGATGCAGAGTTGCCAAAGGCAAAGAAGCCATACTCCCAGAAAAAGAAGAAGAAGTAGGGTGAATTTAAGGAATCAAGTCACTCCTGTACTAGCAAACTATCCTCTGAGTTAATCTATACAGATGAAGTTTGACTATTGAGATGAAGCCATGCTTCCAGACTTAATATAACTTAGAGTTCTTGATCCTTTGTCCACTTATCATGCAAACAAGCAAACTAATGTTTGAAGGGACAAATGTGGACTGACTATAGCCTGCATTGTGCTAAGAGCAAAGAACTGAATAAAAGGGGAACTGCATTAGGATGCTTTTAAATAGCATAATGACATAGGAAGCTTTTGATCCTTTATCTACTTATCATAAAAACAAGCTAACTAATGTTTACAGGGGAAAATGTGGACTGCAACCATGGCCTTCCTTATTCGTATTCATGGAAAGTGAAGGATGGAGCACAAAGGAAAAAAAGATATACCTGTCTAAGAAACCGTGGATATTTGGTCCCTGGGGCAAGGCCTCCAACTTGAGAAGACGAAAGAAAAGCAAATCCGCGTGTAGGTCTTATGCTTGAGTCTCTTTGGTCAATCTTGTAGGTATACTTAATAGAGGACAAAAGGCTATGTCCTAACTGCTCTTGTATTGAATTGGATGACATGCGTGCTGGATCATTTAAAGTTCGCCATGTAAGATTGTAAGCAAGGTTGTGGTTCATGGTGGAGAGTAAGCCAACAGAAATGCCCATGAGGTGTTCTTTAAGTGAGGACTTCAACCAATCTTCAGATAGAAATGATATCCGGGTAACCAGTGGAGTTGGTAGTGCTGCAATTCTAGGTATTTCTACTCCAGCACTTAGTTCTGTTGTGTGATCCAAGTGAAAAGCACCTGACGCATCCCAGGTATCACAGTATCCAAATAAGTTCTTCAACTTCAGAGAACCTTCCAGTGCGCATGATCTAGTCTGCAAAAGGTTTACACGACAGAAATTGGTGAAACCTGAGGCATGTGTATTCTCAAAACCAACCATGGCAATGTACTGAAGACTGATTATTATGAAATTCCTAATAGCATGCACAACAAAAATAATGTAAATGCACATGTGAAGTGATCAGAACAGCATGACTGATATCCTTGAATTTATTTGCATGAGCTATGTTGTGGACCATATATGATAATGGCTGGAGGAAAATAAGAGCAAACAGCAAGAGTGAATACAGCAGTACTAAACCATAAAAAAATGCAAGAAACAGGTTTATTTTACTCAATGAATCAGAGCTGGGGGAATCAAGAAACTACAATCATGTACCATTCCTCGAATGACATCAAAAGATCCGATTCACTCATAGCTTAAGTCAAAGAAATACAAGTTTAGTAAATTGTACTGATACCAACATAACACCTGCAAAAATGAAATTGTGCAGCAAGGAGTTCACCGCCAGCAGGCCATAAGGCTGACCAAAGAAAGCAAAGTTTCATTCTTTAGTTTCGAATTAGCTTCAAATCTGGCCTAAGGTCTCTAAACCAAAGCAAGAATTATAGATAGAGAATCATAATCTGAATTGCAAAGCAGCAGAGTGAGTTCACATTGCTCCTACTACAGCATTGATAATGAAATGCAACTGAATTCTCTAAAATGACAGGGAGACATTTTCAGTTGGATGCGCACCTGGGTGTTGGCGAAGACGCCGAGTTCGGCAGCAGCGCGGCCCCGGGCCTCGGAGACATCGACGAGGACAACAACGGCGCCGCCGCTGCCGGGGATCCCCGGGGGCGCCGCGTCGAGGGTGATGGAGACGGCGTTGAAGGCGTCGAGGCGACGGAGCCGGTCGCGGGCCGCGGCGGCAGCGCGCACGAGGTCTCGCACTGTGGCGGCGCGCGCGAGGTCGGGCCCCACGGCCGCCTCCACCGCGGCGCGGCGCGTGCGGGAGCAGCCCCGGATCGCGACCTGGTGCACGTGGATCCGGACCTCCTCCGCCGTGAGGCGCCGGAGCAGGGCCTCGAGGCGAGCCTCCTCGGACGGCGAGTTCGTCTCATCTTCATAGTCGTCCTCGTCATCTTCATCGAAGTCGTCGTCGTCGAATTCGTCGTCGTCGTGGTCGGGGATGACGGGGGCGGGGGATGAGTGCTGCTGGGTTCAGTCGCCATCGTCAGCACAACTGACTCAAGCGTGGTCGGTTGCTTCTGTTCATAGGCCAAATGGTAGAGCGCCTTGCTCAGTCAAAAGGATCTTTGGATTGTGCTCTGCTGCAGAACAATTTCTCCTTTTTTTCAGGAAAATAATAATCACAGATTAGCGAGATCTGTGAGTTGCATTGTAGTTCTCTTAACTCCGATCTAGAGTAACCGAGTGAGGGAAAACACATCGACATGCCACAGCATTCTAGCAAACTCTGAAAGATGGACTGAGCTCAGCAGATAAACCATCATGTCGTGCAGTGCAGAACATTTCCCTTCAATAATTACAGTAATGAAATATACATTTTAGTTACACTGGCAATTTCTCTTCCCACTCCACATCTAGAAAATAGTATATTCACATTGATCCACAGCAAAAAAAAAAGAAATAAAAGGAAAATGATTGATAGAACGTAATCTCATGCTCCTCTGATTCTGAATTTCATCACCCGGTTTCTGAGGAGGCAATCTCAAGCTCGGCCCACCACAAGGGGTTGTGCCTTGGGGTCGCATACTCCGGCGACAACGCAGTGACGCCTCTCATCATCCTTGCAACCTCAGCCATGGCCGGTCTCTTCTCCTTCTCCGGGTTTATGCACAGTCTCACAACGTCGCACAATGCAACTATGTCTTTGTCAGGCACAGACGACCTCAGCGTCGGGTCAGCCATTGCAGCCAGCGGCCTCTTGCCGTCCAGGTAGCTGGAAGCCCACAGGACGAGCAGGCCGTGGTCTTCAGAGAACGGCAGCCGGCCGGAGATCACCTCGAGCAGCAGAATGCCCAACTTGTACACGGTGCTTGGCTCATCAGTGCCACTATCTTTGTCATCCTTCCAGAATTCGATGTCAGATATCTTGGCTGCGTAGTCCTCGGTGAGGTAAATGGATGAGGAGCTCAGGTTTGTTGGCATCACAGGAGGGTCTAGCTGGCTCATGTGCTCTAAGCAATATGCCACTCCCATGATGATTCGCAGCCGTGTAGGCCAGTCCAAATCTTCTGCTTCTCTAACTGCAAAAGGAGAGAGCTATGTCAATCATTGGAGTTAACTTGTCCTTCAGAATAATCAAGGTACACCTGACAGGTGGACATGATTCAGAGTCAACGAAGCATCATTGTTTGTTGCAAAAGGAAATTAGCATCCAGGTAGATACTAAAGTAAAGCCAAGACACTCACTATGCAAATGCTCAAAGAGAGAACCACATGGAGCATACTCAAACACCATCATCCTGGTGAACGGCTCCTCGCAAGCACAGTGACCAAGTAGGTTCATGAAATTCTTGTGGTTCACTCTGGACAGCACTGAGATCTGAAAGAACATCAACTTAGTGGACAATGGTGGACATGCTAGCTAACTTGACAAATGAGCACTTTTGCAAACTGAATATTACCTTGTTTCTAAATTGTTCCTCGGACCCATCTGACCAATCTTTGGAAGAGTTAACTGTAGTGGAAACTACAGCTATTTCTACTCCACTTGACAGAGTTCCCTTGTACAATGTGCAGTCGGATGAAGTGCCAATCACATTGATGAAGTTCTCACATGCTGCCTCAAGCTCTGGCCTCCCTAGAGACGGCACACCTGCCCGCAAGGAATGGCAAAATTCAACATCTTATGGTTTCAGTTTTGCTGTAAACTGAAACTGCAATTTCCTGTTTTAATCTGAATATTTGTTCTTTACATGTAGATACAGCTCATAAGAAACTGACCTGACACGAAGGCTTTCCTAAGTGGCCCACTCAGTCCAGTAGACCAAGGTGTGACCGTATAATCTTTCTTTCGACGAGTGAAGACTAGATACAACGAAATGGTTATAATGACCACAAGGAGAAGTGCTCCACTGATTGCCAATGTGTAGATTGCCCAATGAGGTACAGCGGAAGGCTTGCTAGTCTTAGACTCAAGACCAGCAGCCTTGGTCCTGGATGAAGGATCAGACTGTGTGTTTTCTCCAGATTTATGAATTGAAGATGGTCGATTGTGCTGGCCGCCTTTCTTGTAGTAATCGCCTCTGTGTGGCACCCTGAATTGTTCTGCATAAGAAATGGAAATAAATTGAGAAATTGGATTTGGTGACGTTGCAATGTACAGTAGAACTCCAATGTAACTGAAATGAAGACTGAGTTTGTTATCTGCCATCTTATTATTTATTAAAAATAAAGCTACATAAATACTATTCCTCTGTTTTTTTTAATTGCTGTCGGTAGGACAGAGAATTCTAGTTGAAAAATGAACTAAAGTTGTTGTCCTAGCGATAACAATTTAAGAACGGATGGAGTATGGTTTATTGTTTAGATCTCAATATTTACCACTATAATTTTTAAAGACGAGATATCTAGTAGATTGACGGAATGGCACCTCAGGTTTTGCAGTTGTGAATTAATTTTCAGCATTTCCCAAAAAACATTAATATTCAGCATCTCCAGAATTTGCAAGTTATCCAGCTCTCCCTGTCTGGTCCGGAACTAACGGTCCAGGCTGTACTTCTTATCTCTTTTTAGATGTATAGTGGTGCCATGAATTCAAACTGGATTGTTATTGTTTCAAATATTGGGTTACTGACTTCAATAAAAAAATAATATAGGGTTATGCTGAAAGGTCAAAATTTCTCGTTCACAATAGCTTCTTCTAGAAGTATTTGAATAATCCCCTGGTTGTTACAAGCTGAAATGATAACAGTGGGTGATAGCAAATATCTCTTAAACTCAAGCATGGACTTGTTCCACCTCCACGACCACGAGTGGTTCAAAACATAGATAACCAGACATGTAAGGTTACCCAATAATTAATGCAATCAAGGGATAGTTACATCTCAGCTGTAGCAGAAATCGAAAAATGATAACTGAGATTAGCAGAAGAAAATTCAAGATTGAACAAAAACAGAACTTACAAGGCCACCTCCTGGCCACCGTCTTTTACTCCATTTCTGGATCTGAAATGAGCTCTCTCTGAAGCAAGAATCAACATGTTTAGGCGCGAATCCAATCCATGGTAAGCAACTAATTTGTGATCTGTTTCAGATCAAAATTCATTTCTTCTTACCTTCTTCGTTGGTCGATGCGCAAGACCCAAGCCTTTCAGACACAATTAAAGAGAAAAATAGGAAAAAATAGGCCGCCCGAATGCTCCACATCCTCATTTCTGACGAAAGCTCAATGAAAGAGCTGAAGGCTCTTCTTCCTCCTGCTTCAAGGACTAAAAGGAAGTGCTACTAGAATAAACTTCTCGGCTACAGCGAACAAACAGAAAAAGATAGACAAGACAATAATTCGATTTTTTTACCTGAAATTCTGAAATGTGACGATGGGAGTATGGGACTAGGAGGTGTAGCAATAAAGCTCAAATCTTGTGCACGGTAAAAGCATGGACTGGTCCATCTATACCACCCTAAGAAAAGAATCGATCGAAGGATTAGTATATAGCTGCCTTTACGAAGAGCAGTTGAATTCTTGAAGAGCCAAAAGCCAAAGAACGCGGACGATTCAACCAAGCTGTAAAGAGTGAGGAATCCACTCACCGCGGTGCGGCTCTGATCTGTCGCTCCTCCTCCCGTGCTGCTTCAACTTCAAGAGCCCAGAATCAAACAAGTTAAAAAAAGGTGGGGATTAGCTGAAGACACGACAGGGCTCGTCGAGTAACTAGATACCTGTAAAGCTTAGCTTAGGTCGCATTGCCACCTGCAAGTGCAAGGAATAATATTGAACTGTCTGCTTTCTGTAGATATGGCAGCTTGGACGTTTGTCTGTTTGTCTGTAGCCAGCCAAGTACTACATCTATATCTAGTGTCATGCAGACATGGAAGGTAGGTGATTAGAAATAATTACTTGCTTCAAGACTCAAGAGCTCTAGGTTTTACTTATCGAATCTGGCTAAGACGTGAGCTCAATTAGTCTCTTCAATTTCCAGTGGACTGGAACATATGAGAGAGAAACTCATGTACAATTACTATCTAGTAGGACCAGGTCAACTAATAAGTGTGTCCTGTAAGCTAAATTGGTGTGACCGGTTACTGCTCGTCGTCGTCGCTATCTACTCGCGTGCGTGTTGGGATACTCTGATCAATGGTCCAGCAATTACCAGCCAATTTCGTCATTTGGCGGCTTCCGGGTGTCCTGTAGGAGTACCAACTCTCAATTTCGATTCCCATGCTCGGATGGTCATAGAGGCAAATAATGTTATGCATTAACATGAAGGTGAAATTGTGTGCAAACTCGTAACATAATCGGGGTAGGTTTGAAGCTTATTTAGATCTCAACTATGCAGAAATGAAACAACAGGAGCTGGTCTTTGGCAACCTTTTTTCATTATGGAGAAGTCGTCAACTCACGAAAACACAAGGTCATTTACAAAATTTAACAAGTCACAGGCCACTTGTGGTCACAACAACCAGTTCTAGACTTACAAAACCATGCTCTTCAGCTACTTGAGCAAGCTTAAATGAATCATTAGATATAAGAGACCATGATACAATTAAATTAAGCTACAAGAGCCTAAATTTCTAGAAAAAAAATGCACCAAAAGCTGAGCCCAAGTCACACAATGATGAGCGGACGCAAAGATCATGGGGCATGCATGTGAAGAAAAAACTTTTGAATCAATGTGAAGAATTGATCAAATAGGTCGTGGCATATGCATGTGAGTGGGTACCAACCATATTGATTGGTCACTTGCATGAATTTGGATGCGGAATGTGTCATAGTTGCTTTCTAGGAAAAATTTACCGGTAAAAAAAATTATCGGAGGTCACTGGTAAACTAGATTTTCGGAAATATCAGAAAAAATTTAAAAAAAGATTCAAAATTTTAAAATAAAATTTAAAATTTTTGACTTGATTTTAATAGAAACATAGCATAATTAGTTCCTAAATTGTTTAGAAACAAAAATAATATGATAATTATTTATGCTTGCGATATGAGAACATTAGGTTGAATGATGTACAATTGCAATTTCTATGAGACGTGAACAAATGAGAGAAAAAATAGCTAGAAGAGTAAGTTTGATCAAGGAATGGACCAATTTAGGCTTTAGTTTAGCATGATTATTTATCTTTTGTATAATCATAGATATCTAATGATAATAATTTAAATTTACCGAAATTTTTGATTGATATGCAAAATTTACCGGCCTCCACCGGTAAACACGGCATGCTAGAAATTTCGGAAATATCGAACCGATAAATTTTTCCTAGGTTGCTTTTGCCCCCTTAATATATAGCTACTTGATAAATTGAGACAGTTTGGTGTAGCTTTCATGACCTCAGCCAAACCGTTTGATTATGCAGGATTTTAATTCACTGTGCAACATGCATGTGTGCTCCAAAAGCACACAATATCGTACTCATGCACATCACTCACATGTTTCAGATTAGTCTAAATAAAATAAAATTCGTAATACAATCAAATCGGGTGTTTGGTCTAGTGGTATGATTCTCGCTTCGGGTGCGAGAGGTCCCGAGTTCGATTCTCGGAACACCCCATTAATTTTTTTCATCATGCCATATTGTATCTTTGTGCTTATGCCTGTATGTTCTCTGTCTATTCTTTTGCGAGGTGTTAGTTCATTTTCCTCTTTTGATTCTTATTCATAAATACCTCCATATGTTAGCACATTTCCTTTCATTAATTTCTTTTCCTCATCTGCCATATTGTATCTTTTTTATCCTTTCTCTTTCTTTCTTTTTAGTTTTTTCCTCGATAAAAATACCTTCCTTATTTTTGTGCTGCCTCTGCCTGTATGTTCTCTGTCTATTTTTTTTTTGCGAGGTGTTAGTTCATTTTCCGTTCTCTTGTTTCTTTTTCGTCAAGACCTTCATAGGTTAGCACATTTTTCCTTTCTTCTGTTTCTTTTTCGTCAAGACCTTCATAGGTTAGCACATTTTCCTTTCTTTTGTTTCTTTTCCCTCAAGACCTTCAAATGTTCTTTATTTTTATTTCTTTAATCAGACGATTGCTGCTGCAGGGACTAGTTGTAAGTCTACGAACTCCTCAAGCAACTTGCCGCACACTACATGACCACGTTGCATTCACCATGAAACTATATGTAACCAACACCTATTGAAAATTTTCCTCAGGCCTTGCCATCTTAAGGTGATACGCAAACATGCAAATGCAATTATCTCAGATAACACTTCACAAACAAAGACCTGACATTCACGTCACAGATAACGGAAGCAGGCAGTTAAACCGGTACATGCATGCTAAAACGACAAATATTTAGTGACAACAATGTCACACATAAATTACCATAACAGTGTGCCTAAAGAACATAAAGTTAAGTAGCCAAACTCCGCAATGATTCTGAGCCTTTAATCAGGTTGTAGCAAGGGGAATCATCTTATAAATCCCACCAAGCTCAGTGGTAGACACCGTCTCTTCTGGTAAAGGGCTAAAGGGTAAACTGGGTGCGAGCCATTCACCGGAAGTAAATGGATACAAGTGGGATATCGACATCATTATCATCGTCATCCTCACAGGCCACCACAACATCCAGATGGCGCCGGTATGAGGGCACCTCCACCTTGGCCACCTCCCTGGCCACGTCCACCACCTTCTTGTCCAGCCGATCCTTGTGCCTCGGGAACATGGAATTGTACAGCAGTGAGGTACCACAGGATATGCTGTACGCGTTCAAGCCCTTCTCCTTGAGCCAGTCCAGGAGCTCCCTCAGCGTGATGTTGCCAGTTATCGTCCAGCGGTCCCAGACCGTCCACGACATGTCTTGGTGCTTGATGGTCTTGGGTGGGACAGGCTCCGCCATAGAGAAAAGGGGGATTGCAAGATTTGCAAATGTGTTCCGGTAGTCTTCAACCTTGTGCCCACCAGCAAGAACCTTGTAGAGCTCAAGGCAGACAAGGCCGGTAGCCATTGCAGTCGAGGTGGCAATTGCAGGGATGATCCTTCCAGCTATAAACTTGGCCTTCAGCTTGTCAACTTCAGGGATGCTGTAGTTCCTAGCCCGCATGTTAGCAAAGCCAGCTATCAAGTCCATATGGAAATTGGTATCATCATCCTGCATATTTTTATAATACAAAAAAAAAGTTAATCTGAAGACTTCCTCATTCCCTGGATACCAGCTCAAGAGACACTCCAAAGGCAGAATGGAGTGAGAGACACCCAAGGAAATGCTAAAGTTTGGCACCTAAGGCTACAGACATGAGTAAAAGTGATAGTGGACATACTGACCTTCTCAAACTGTATTGGGTTCATATGGAATCCCGGTGGCAGTGTTTTAGAAATTGCTTCCAACTTTGCAATTAGCTCTTCAATGACGGCAGCATCATCAACTGAAGCAGAGGATAGGCTAGTTGCCTTCTCATCTGTCTCTATCTTAACCCCTTGTCTGGGTTGGAACTCAGGTACAATGACACTATCAACAGCTTCGGCAAGTTTCTTCTGGTTTTTTACCCAATCAGGTATGGGTATTCCAAATGTCTCTGCCCTTAATATCGAGCCAGCCAGCAAGAAGTTGAGATGGCTAGGGTCAGAGGATGAGAACTCCAGAGGTCGTGGGAAACGTTTGGGAGCAGACCAGAAAGGAGAACCAGAACTAGTCATTGCGTCTTCAGGGAAAGTGAACGTCAGCTGCTTTACACGGTTGGAGAAATAATCCTCAAACCTAAATACACCCAAAAGAACAAGAAACATGTGAAATGACAGCAAGTGTGAGAAAGGGTAAAGGCTTTCACTGCAGTATTTTCCATGTCAAATGTATGTGAAACTCAACAGGTGTAAGCAAAATTGCGCTAAGAAATAGAGAAGGGATTCACAACTTACTTAAGTCTGGCCCAGGTAATACAATCTTGGAACGTCTCGCACTTGTCTCTGTCAAGGCATTCAATAACTCGCTCGAGTTGATCCCTAGCCTGCGCATCACCTGCTGTTCTTGCTGCAGTGGCATATCCACTAGGATTCGACAGGAAAGCATTTACTTCAGTCGGAGTCTTCTCAAGTAGACCTTCAAATTCAGATCTTGCCCACGTAAGACAGTGATCAATATTGTGAGGAAATGAATGAACAGTACACATAGGTGCTTGCTTTTCTGGTGGATCTCTAGAGGCCCCATAGTTCTCTGTTAGGTGAGGTATGACCATCTGTGTGTTGCATTTAGCACCCAAAGTTCCTGATTCAAGAAGTGGCTTCTGGAAATATACACATCTGGAGTCAATGTACATTCTTGCAGTCACGTTGTCCAATGCATTGACAACAGCATCCAAGCCCTCCCAGAAGGCATCATTAAACACGTTTTCAGTCTCAGGACTTGCTCTATTCTGAAGAGCCTCAACATGAAGCTTAGGATTGATTGCCATCGCAGCCGTAGCAGCAACCGTGGACTTGGGCTGCCCAATGTTCCAGTCACGGAAGAGAAACTGACGACTGAGATTACTCTTTTCTATTACATCATCATCTGTCACAGTTAGCTTGCCATTAGGACTGCAGGAAATGCCCATCAATGCAAGGTTCTTCAAGAACTCACATCCAAGTGCCCCAGAACCAACCATGAAAAGTTTTGCCTGCTCCAGTTTGTTTTGAAGCTTAGCCCCAAATACACTAATTTGGGCATCATATCTACTATTTCCTGCCTTCAAATCACTGGGCTCCAAGGGTTCAACGGGGAGAGATTCAACAGAGTCAAAATAGAAGAACTGAAAATCAAGATAGCACAATAATTAATATTATATTTTTCTGCAAACAAATAGAATATTCAAGTCAAGTAGGGGGCAACAGGTCCTAACCTGGTAAAGTGGATGGAATTTCCCAGAGCATGCTTTAACAACCTCCTGACCTACAATACCACCGAACATTGCAGCCATGGGATTCAGAACAGCCCTGGAACCACTTGCGAAATGGTGCAGCAGCTTCTTGTCAACTTCTTCAACTTTGTTATCACCAAGGGTTTCATTAATACGAACAGCAAAATCAATCAGCTTTTGTGCGTCATCAGCCGATCCAGCAACAGGAAATCGCATCAACTCATTCCTAAACTTGTCCAATGCTTGGAAGGCTAAATGCAACAAAGGTGGCCGGTCAAACTTGGAGAAATCACTCATAAGAAATTCTCCTGGTTCCTTAATTGCCTCTTTCAGGGGCTTGAATTTAAGAACCTTTGGTGGTTTCACCTGTGTGACAATTCCACCTCTAATATAAGTGCCATAGGAGGATGTGTCTTCTTCTAGAGTAAAGGAATATGGTCTAGCATTCTTAATCTTTCTTGGTCTTCCATCATTTAGCTCAGGCATTCCCACAACTTCAGAGAAAACTACTAGATCACCATCCTGGAACTCTAGACGTTCATCATCCACACAAGAAACAAGTGCGGGGTTGTCATTGCTTATTGATGCCACGATTCCAGTATGTGGTTCCTCTCCATCGACATCCAAAACAGTAAACTCAGGGCCAAAGTCACAAAAGACACTGCCGAAAAGACCACGGACTTCAGACTTGATGAAAGCAATTGGTGGCTGATGGTTATGGCAGTAATCATCAAACTCAACTGCTTTGTCTAAGGTGATGTCAGTAAAGACCACAGCCTGCAAGTTAACCAGGAAATTATTACCATAACAAATCTTATATCGAGTAACAATTAAGATGAATGTTCAAGTGACAACATATAATGCAAAATAAATAAATTTATCTAATACTTTTGACAGTGCAAACAGGGAAAATCCACAGCAGTAAAAAGAATATAATTCCAACTATCCAAAGAAAGAGTAATCATTTTTGCAGAACATGTTGTGGCACATTGATAACAACTATGCTGAGAAAGAATTTCTGATTGGTTTTTCTTCTCAGAAGCACAATTTTAGAACTGGGCAAGAAAATGCTAAGGTCAACATTCATTAGATTTACACTAGGCAATGTCAAATAAGTAATAAAAATAAAGATATAACATGTTGCTGTTTTCTTATGGAAATCAGACAATAAACAAGTAAACAAACTGATAAGGCAAACAATATAGGCTCATGAATGCAATTCAAGCATGTTAGAGGGTTTTAACCTATTTCGAATAATCACGTAGATAAAGCATCCTTAAAAAGCTAGCAGCATTGTTACTAAATCCTACTCCTCTATTTTTGTATTGTTGACGTTAGGACAAGGAAGCTAGTTCATTTTTGAACTAGAATCTTTGTCCTAATGTCAACAAAATAAAAATAGAGGGAGTATTAAATTAAACACAATGATAGGATATACATTTATAATACACTGTTTATGCAGGTATCAAAAGATTTATAGCTACTAAATCTTGGATTGTCTCCATCAGCTTAAAATAAATATCCTGATCTTCTCAAAACAAAATGAAATTTTCACTTGTAGAAACAAGATGTACCACATGTTACTACAGCCCACATTTAAATTGCACAAATTTTTCTACTGGAAGACTTGACCCAAAAGAAATACAAAAAGCAGACCAAGGTAATCACAGATCTATTTTATTTGATGTACCTGATAGTTAGAAAGCTGCTCTTTGGTCAAACCACCAGTTAAGGTAGAGATAATAACAGCATTGTTAAGCTCTTGTAACTTTGGAACACAAGCTTGAGCTCGGTTTTGCCCAACATCTTTCTCTGAGAGGAAGAAGTTGCTTGATAAGTCCCATAGCTCCACTTTGCCATCATCATGCAAGGTTACGGACTTGACACCAGCGAGGACAAGGTTTTTAGCTGCAGGAATACATGGCCATAAGGTAACTACAGGATGACCAGAAAGGAACAAAGAAAGCTATAACATAATCCATCATAAAAATTAACAATAAGCTTTGATCAAAATCTTCTAAAAAATAAGCATGGATGCAGTAAGGAAACAGACACACTAAATCACTAAAGCAATCAAGGTTATCCACCATTTATTGATAAAGTAAGCTCACATTCTGGTCATATGATAAAACACTCCAGTGGCAGTACAATTTCAAGATGACATATGTAATGTAGACCAAAACTAAGTGCCAATTTTGTGCACTTCTGTCATGATGCACATGCGATGCAGGAAATTTTCCCATCACAAATGCTGTAAATACAACATTCTTCTGCGCTAACACAAGTCTTCAACAAAAGAAAGACAGGATTGCAGGCACTTCTGAAGAAAAAAACTAGCCCATTGCAAAATGCTCCCTCCATGGCAGTTTTAGTAAATATGACATTGGTTAGTGAAGCACTAGGAAAAGAAAAATTAGGGGAACTAGGTTACAATTTGACGGTTCAAATACAGCCATAAGAGTTTATGTAGAAGAATTAGATAGTTCATTAAGACAAGTGGCCCTTTCCTTAAACCTCAAGTGTTATAGAAGCATTTAAAGAACACAAATAAAATCAATGCGAGGAGCATTGAGCTATGTCTTGTCTATAGGTGATGATGAACAAGGGCAGCTGATAACTGAGGCTAGATATGAAATCCTCACAAACACAACAGCAGAGCAAAGGTGGCAACAATTAACAGGCTCAGGAAAGGATCTAACTTTTGGATTGCTATAGTCGTAACACAGCTACTAGTGTGCATCAGGTCGGGCAAGGAACATAAAAGGTCCCCTGTTTCTAGGATGATTGCCACTGTATAAGCTCAAATTTTCGTATGGCATAAACGAGGTCAGCTAACTACAGTAACAGAGCTAGATAGATGGAGGCAGGCGGTATACCGATCTCAGCGCCAAGCCCCTGGAGGCCAGAGACGAGGATGTTGGATCCGAAGAGGCGCTTCATGGTCTCGCGGCCGTAGACGGCGAGCTGACGGCTGTGGAGGTCTTCATCGATCTCGGGCGCCCTGCCGGCCATGCCGTTGTCCTGTCGGTGCTCCTCGGCGCGGGGTGCCTTGTTGAAGTCCTGGACCTCGCCGGCGTCCGACCCCCGCTTTCGGGGAAGCATATAGTGGAGGAGACCGCCGAGGAGGACGAGACCGGCGGCCGCCGCGAGGAGCAGGTGGTTGCCGGAGGAGATGAGGCGCGTCAGATCCAGCGCGGAACCTGGACGGATCGAGTCGCGATGAGGAGGATTTGCTATAGCTATGGAGAAGAAGAAGGGATTTGGGATGAACTCACCTTGGACTTGGAGATGGAATCGAGCTCCCGGACAAGTCTAGGGTTTTGATTGGATTTGGAATGCGGGAGAGCTGGAGGCCTAAACTGCAAGATTACCAACGAACCTTTTGTGCCAATGACAGGTGGGCTCCAGCAATCTGTGGGTCCACCAGGCGGCGAGTGTTCTTTCCTTGCAGACCGAGGCGGCGCGCGGCGAAAGGCAAAGGAAGAATCTGGTGCCTTCTAGTACTACCCAACCCAGGCTGCAAAGTGGGCCAACGTTACGATGACACGTGGGCCCAATTATTCTTCCGGGACCCAATTTGGTACAGAAAGCGCTACACAAAATGTATGCCGTGTACTGTAAACACTAAACAACCTTACATAAACGATGCAAACAGCAAATGCGTGTACATTCGTATGACAACTGACAGGTTTCAATCTGGAACCATTCAAAGCATACATGCACGGATTTGCAAAAAAACTCAAACATTCTTTTCGGGTAAACATAGGTTGTATAGATCATTGGCAGTGACAGCTTCCATCAATCAGATTTCGAGAAAAAAATACATTATACGCAGCAACACCAGTGGACAATGAAGAATGAAAAGCAATATACCACCCCTGTTTATTTCGAATAAAAATCCCAAAAAAGGGTTTCTAGCATCGTTATTCCTAACAAGAAGGCAATACCACAGATCTGCAACTTCCACTGCCCCAACTACAAACACCCTCTGCTTCTACAAACTACAACCCTTAACAGACTGAAAAATCTTAATTGGATCACTTCACTCGTTCCCTCCCTTCCTTGAGCAGCAACCCCTACTCCTTCCTTTAGGCCGCTTCCTCAAGCAGCATCTGATCGAAGTGCCACACCCCTGCACTCAAATCATGTCACAAAATAAGAACCCACTAGTAACTCAACATAAACAGACAGGTCAAAGTGCCCAAGGCGCAAACTTACCGTGCCCCTTGCCCACTCTCCTCAGCTGGGCGACGTACTCCGAGATCTTCTTGATAGCATCAACCTAGCAAAAGAAAATGCAATTTTTCAGCCAATCTTCAATTCCTATGATCAAACAGGCGGTGCATAGTTCTTGTTGTATGAACAAATGTTTGGTTGATTTACCTGCTCCTGAAGAAATTCACTCTCGATGAAGTCAGTAAGTTGAGGATCATTACACTTTGTTGCCACCTGTTGATCATGGATGAAAACCCGTCAAAAGTGTATGTGGTAGCGCAGGTGTAATACACATATTGCTCTGATAAATCAACCACTGCTTATTTAATGTTATTTCTCTGTCAACGTGCATGAATAAAGGAAGAGGAACTTACACTGTGCAGGTTGTGAAGCTTCTCATTAACAAGCTTTTCAAGGGCCAGGGCCAGTTCCATAGCTGAAATACGGTGAAATGCAGATATTTAAACATAGCTATCACAACTTTTTTTTAAGAAAGACACATAACATACAGATTGATGTAATTTAAACAATAGTTTCCAAATACATCATGAAGCCAGGCTAATCCAAGTTCCTAATGGCATGCCGAGTACAGCCAAATAGCTGATACCTGACTGAAAACTTACTAAAATTAGATGGCTTTCAATTCTACAGGTCATATTGGTCACCATCAATCTGTCAACCTAGTATCTATCTATTGAAAGCTCCAGCTCATAAAATAGGACACATCTACAGAATAAGTTCCTTTTATCGGCAACAGAAAACTCGTGTTGCTTTCCTCGCTCTACCACATCATTGAGAAACAAAACATTCAGATCTTCCATTAATCAAAACCAAGAAAGAATCTAAAAAGAAGCTCATGCACTTGAACTAATCAGTAGAGACCAATCACATAAAGGTATCCAACTACTTCACTAAAAATGGCAGATTCTCTAACATGATGAAACATGCCTTACTGATCCAGACACTTGGAAGACTAATAAAGCACGTTTCAAATTGACAGTAAACATTGGTAAAATTTAGAACCAGAAAGTAACCCACCGTACAAAGCATCGCCTTTTTCAGGGTGGTCGAATTCCGTTAATGGTGTCACAATTGACTGGAGCCTCACCCTCCCTCCACGTTTGTTCTGATAGGCCAAGTACGGAGTAAATTTGCATCCATTGCAGTAGAAAGGTATGGAACAAATGATTAGGGGAGCAAACAAGGTTATAATACCTGGTACTTCATGAGCTTTTCAGCGTGCTCCCTTTCTTCGTCACTAGATTCCTTAAAGAACCTGGCGAAAAAGCAAATCCACACAAGGACATTGTTAGCTACTGTTATAAGAGAAGATATGAATGAAACAAAATCTTGTGAATGGTGAGTTACTTGGCAAAGCCCTTTAGCGCAACATTGTCGCGATCGAAGTAGGCGAAAAGGGAGTGGTACGCGTAGGAGGCGTTGTATTCAACACTGCAAATTGCACAAGAAGGATAAGCCGAAAAGGTACAATACTTTTTGAAAAGGGAAACTTGTTTCAACAGAGTTGCGTCCATTTCAATTAAAATGCACAAGAGGTAAGTGAACTTGATGAATTTCGTCACAATTTAGCAGACACCGGCACAGTAAAAGCGAAATCACTACCAGAACGGCACGTGGTTATTATGGAACAAATTAAAGGATGTGTATAAGATATTAGCATATACTCCAAACAAAATAAGAAAAACCGAATCTGAACAACTATCCCGAAAGAGTGCGAGAATTAAAGGATGCATAACACTGACTTAATCTGCTCGTTGATTGCGGCCTCGCATTCGTCGACGAACTTGTGGCGCGCGAGCGACTGGTCGGGCTTCTGCGGCACGAGGGAGAGCTCCCCCTTGAGCTCCTCGAACGGCTGGAAGAGCACCCCGCTGAGCACCTCCTTCCCCTTCGCCGCGGCCCTGCACGCCGGCGATGCGCGCGGCGGCCGCCGCCACCCGCACGGACGCGGGGGTCGCGGAAGCAGCACCAGCAGCGAGCTGGTTGGCGGCGGCGGCGGCGGCGGCCGGAGAGGGCGAAACCCTAAGCATCATTTTCGATTAGCTGGAGCGGGGGATTGGAAGGATGGGCAGGCGCTTCGCGTGGCTTCGGCTTGATTGTGCTGGGCAGCGCGATGGAGATGGATGCGATTGTGCGGTGGGAGTGGAGGAGATGGAAACGGTGGAATAGATAAAGGCGCGTGCACCTCACGGATTGGAGCCGCGTGGACGGCTCAGATTGGAAGGCAGCACCGGGGCGCGTGGAGGGCGCGTGGCCAGCGAGCCTACAGGCGGAGGATATTTTATTTGGCGTGTGTGCCTCTGCATGCGGGCCCAACCGGTCAACCACCGAAATGACTGGCCTAAAGTTTTCTTTGCCATCTGTTTTTTTCCTTGAATTCTAAAAAATAAAAACTACTCCGATGTTGAAAGATATCATTTGAGAGATGACTATTAGTGTTCTTATATCATTTCTAACTGCTAGCCATGTGAGCCATGAAAGTGTAGAAAGATATATGGCACACAGCAGGCTTACGCATCAAATTTCAGACGAGTCTCGTAAGTAAAAGAATACTAATCACATTTGTGCTGATGGTAGTGACAAAACGAAAGGATAGTGCAAACCTGCCATCCAATTTGACCACGGAATCCTAAAGTCGTGTGGGCAGACCATGACCCCATATGCCCGTTTTCCAGGTGAGGCCAAAGAGGAGATAGGACTAAACACTATTTCTATGACAGTGCGTGTGTAGGCCACGCGCGCGTTGTGGACCAGAATAGATTTACTTGTTGTCCACGTACACATATGGTTGGCATGCTCATCTTTGGCACGCCTCTCTTGTACGTTTGTATCTTTCTACAAAATTCTGTTGGCCTTACAAATCTTCTCGTACCTCTCTTCCACGAAATTAATAAATTAATGGTTTTCGTTCATTTTCTTCCAGAACCAACGTTGCAGTACTATCTCAAAGCAAGCTTGCCTTTTCTTCTTTTTTAGGAAAAAGCAAGCTTAGCCACAAAAGCTCAAGTGCGATTCCATTTCCACTGCAGGTTAGTCAAGAATGGAAGCCCAAAAGTAGATAGAAGACCGCAACCACAAAGTAAGGCCCATCACTTACTTCAGGCAGCCCAACCCAAGAGTTTCATCATCTTCTTGCAAACGAAACGACCGAGTCAAAGTTCAAGCAAACTCGAGATTTCATTTGAAACAGATCCTTCCTTGCCGGCCGGCCACAACGGCAACTGAATGATGTCGGCGGCGGCGGCGGAGGAGGAACGCATCCCCGACGACGCCCTCTCGCTCTTCGCCTCCGGTCTCGCTCACCACAGGTACGGATGCAAAATCTTGCCACCTCCCCACGACTCCAATCCAACTCCTCCCTCTCTCTCCGTTCCCGCCCACAGGTTTGGGGATGACCAACTCCGGGCGCTTGAGGTCGCGCTTTCAGCCGGCGCCGACGTCCCCGCGATGCTCGCCACGCGCTCGTCTGCCCGCCGTCTCCTGCGAGCTAGTGCGGCGGAGGCATTCCTCCAGCCCCCGCCCCGGTCATGGTTGGGTGGGGCGACCATGGCAGGAGCCTCTCCCTCGCCGACTTCTTCACTCGCGCCTTCGCCCTCGTCGGCGATGTCGAGGTGACCATCCACCCATATAATGACAATGCGAATCACTGGTTCTTAGAATTTCGGGTCATTTGGGTGTGTTCTGCTCTATGTTGGGGTAGGGTTTACTGTAATCAATCTGGGCGCAATTTTTCGTGCTGCAGTCCTCCAATATCCACAAGTATGAGCGTTCTATATTTTATGATCTCTGAATGTTCGAATGAATCCTGCAGCACACGATATTCAACAATTATGATGCACTTTTCATTTATTCTCTTGAGATGAGACTTGAAGGCTTGCTATGGCTTGTTCCCTGCTTATGTGCTAGTAATTCGCTAACACTCTTCATACTAGAGCTGCCTTGCAATGAGGTATGAAGCCCTGGTTCTCCGAGATGCTAAATACTCCAACAATTCACAACTGCAAGTCTCTCGTCAAGAGTGGTTCACGTTTGCAAAGGATTCTCTTGATAATGGATTTTATGCCATCGCTTCCAAGGTAATTCGTTTCTGTTTCATGAGTTGTGCTCCTTCAAGTTATTATTGTTGTTTGGCAAGCTGTCAATTTAGTAGATTGAATAGGGTCAATAACGCAAGCCAGTAGTATATTTGGAAAATTGGAAGATCAAAACAGATACCTAGCATATTGCATCCTTTGTTAACTAGCTGTTCACCGAATATTTACCAGAATATGCACAAGCCTCCATTCTCTGCATTATACTACTATAGCTATTCCCTCAGTTGGAAGAAGTTTAATGCTCCTGTATAAGTTTTTTCTTTTTTCAGGGCATTGACCTTATGTAAACGTTTATGGTACCCTGAGACCAGATACCATGATATAATTCAAACAAAGAAAATCGCCTTGGCTTCAAATAATGGTTTAAAGAGCTCTCTATCAGGAAATAGTAACTCCACCTTCCTTGCTCATTTCATCAGTATGCAAAGACCACAACCGACATAACATAGTTTCAAACCATAAACTAGAATCAATTGACATATTTAAATGTTGAATGCTGAAACAAGTTCTGGAAGTGCTTGATGACTTCATGCTATATAGCTTTTTATACTTGTAAAATTCTTTCAAGTTGTATAGTTGACTACAAATGAAAAGAATACTCTGGAGACTGAGACTGACATGTATTGTAACTTTTTAGGGTTTTGCAAATGCTCTTGCAAGGGCACACATTCATTCCAGCAACCCAGGACAATTGGTTTCGACTAATTCCATGGAGGAAAAGGACAACATTAATGATATAACAGGTCTCCAAAATTTGTCCAAGTCATTATCTGGGCAGCATCCAGGTGAGTTTTGCACCATGAAATATCTATGCTGCTGTAAAATAATTTTTAAATTAAACGCAAAAAAATGAATTCGCCTTAAAAGTTAGAGTAAATATATAACGAGCGAGTACATGTTGAATAAATAGAGATCATAACCTAACACTCAGCCTCACGACTAAGGCACTGAATCTTCTAAAATCTTTTTAATGTTTGAAGGTTGAACATGTCTTTCCAATACTAGTACTTCTGCTGTCACAGTTCACACACAGGCTGCTGAATACATGAAAAGGAGAGCTTCAGGAGTTCATGCAAAGTACAAGTTGCAATCCGGAAAACCAAAGTTACCTGGAAGTTCAATGTTTATGTTAGGGATCAAAACAAGGAACATCAAGAAACTTGTTCAAAGTCGTGAAAGAAACTTGAGTGAGATTTGAAGCAATCTTAATGTGGCATCTTCTGCATGATTGAGAAGAATGATCATGATCTTTGATAGGAGCCATTTTCTATATTGTAAGAGGTCAATTTTCTTGCTTAATGCGCATATTTATTTATTTACTGAGGAATAATTTATTTCCTGATTGTGCATTTGTGCTTCAATGTTTTATGCCTAGTTAATTACTGCAGCAAAATGGAATGATATAAACTTTACTTTCAATCTCTTATATTGCTTATAGCTCGAGACATTACCTTCCCATCACTAATCGTCACTTGATGCCCTCAAATCTTTTTTATGTGCCTCTTTATGATGTAGAAATAATTACTTCTTTGATCGAAAAGGGTTGTTACATTAATCTTTTTTTATCAAAGTTCAGTACATTTGGTTTTGGGGTGTGTGTGTGTGGGGGGGGGGGTCATTGGGAGCATGTGCATTCCAGTCCTTATTTTCTGAAGTAAACCACATCAGGTATGTTCGATACTTCACAAAGAAAAGGTTCCATATGAACACCATATTCATCTGTCCTCCAAAATATAAAAGTAGATAGTTTCGGTTACCTTGATGGTATCGGAGTCCTGAGATATAAAAGTGTGAGTATAGCATGATTTCTTTTTATGCCCAATACTTTAATAACAAGCCAATCATAAGAAGGTAGGATCCTTACTTGGCATTTTACTATTGTCACGTTCGCCGCATACAGTTTGTTGATTGTATTATTGCAATTCTTAATGCATATTACACCACATTTCATTTTTCTTTGTCCTTTTTGCTGATTGAGTACTGTTTATTCTAATTGGATAAGTATTGCTGGCTAAGGCTGGGTGACCACTGCTCAATCTTATGAGATGAACCAGCTAGCTGTGGTTATTGCTATTTCTTAATCTTATCAGATGAAGTGTTGCTAGCTATGCACAACTTTTCTATCACATTATTATAGGAAAAAAGTACAAAATATTTCTTATTATTTACCTTGTAATTCACAGGTCCAATTTTTTGTGCAATGGAGTCATGATATGATTTCATGGGTCAGGGTCAGGCTTTAGAATCTGTGATGACTGCTGATTGTTAGCAAACAATGACTGCTGATTGTTCATGGATTTCTTGTTCTTTCAAGAATAGGGAATGACCTTTATTTCTTCGTGGAAAGGTATTGTCAAGCAGAAAAACTTGTCATTTCAGTAGTCACATTTTATTGAGCAAGAAATTAGGCCTTTTTCTTTTGATAAATGCTCTAAGAAATCTAGTAGTAGGTTGTTATCTGGAAGCGTTAAGCATGTAATTTACCTTTTCTCTTTTGAGCGGTGTATTTTTCTATCGAAGGTTAGGTACTTAACATGTGCCGGTGTCATAAAACAAGCATGTGAATTATGATCCCAGATCTCACGATATATGTAAGAACAGGTCTAATAGCAGCTGACAAGAAAGTAGATTTATTAGTGGTATGGTAGATAGAATTAATCTTTTTCTTTTGAAGTGGTGGTAGAATTAATCTTGGAGCCTCAATCCAATCCATACCGTTTAGATGTGAACAAGTTGTCGTGTTTGGAGGAAAGGACAAGCTTAAATTAAATAATTTGCCAAGGACATGTCTGCTGCATGTTCCAGCGCTGTGCAAGGAAACTTTGCCTTGGGGTGTTATAAAGTAAAAGAGTTTAGGTAAGAGCTGTTACAAGAGTACCAACAGGTGAGAGGACGGTTGCACGCCCATGTGCCCACTCACACTCAGTGATGGATCGTACTTGACTTTGAATAGTATTTGAAATTCTGGTGAAAAACTAGCACTGTCGGCAGCTCATTTGACGGTGGGGTGGGGTCTGAGCGGCCGCGGTTATACCTGCTGATTGGTTTTGGCTCGGGACAGGGGAAAGTCCCTCCTCTTCTGATAGCAATCGCATGTGCACGCCTCCTTAGGTAGAAGTCCTGCCTCCTTCCGGGACTTCAATATCGTGCATGCAACGAGGAAACAAAGTATCCATCAGACATTGTTCAGTGCCCACCACGCCAAATTCCATGCACTATTCTTTTTTTTTCAGTATCTTAGCACAAGCAGGACATGTTATTGATTGTATGATCGAGAGACAAAACTTTATTTTGATATATTTGATATGGTTTAGTAGTGCTGCATTGCACCTTTGGCGTATTTATTCTGTCAGCCAAACTGGAAACAACCAAACAAATATAAGTGAGCCGTTGTAGAGTCTGCATCGTAATTGCTGGTGCGCACCAGACCATAACACATTTGTCAGCTCCTCACTTGTAGAGGCCACAGCAAGTGTGAAGGCCCACTCACTGATGTATATCATGCTTGTCCCTAGCATACGAAGACGTGCTTCTTGCTGTTGTAATGCACGACAAATTCCTAGTCACGCGGCTGTCATGGCCTTGTGTGTATCGGTAGACACTCCGACCCACTGCATACATACGTGTCAGGTTTTCAGTCTTTTGCCATGATTATAAATATGCTAATCTGTCGTGTTCTCTTGCTTAGGAATTAATCTATAGACGATCCATGATTAACGAGCTGCTGAGTACTCTTCCACCCGTAGTGGTCAACTCCGAACGTGCGTGGGGGCTAACAGTTGAATACAAAAAGGTCACTAGTTAACATTTGTTCTCTAGAGAGTCTACTAGCTGTAGAGGGGTAGTGTCACTAGTGCGTGTTTTCATGAGGGAGGAGTTTTACTACATACTAGTATGTCTTGTCGGATGTGCATGTGATCAGCTCATTTCTCGAGATTTAATTACCACCGTAATAAACATTGAAAAGTTAATTAATGTGAGCGGTTAGCTTGGGTATTTTGTCGGCGCAAATGACAGTGTATGGTAAGGCCGGCATGTTTGAAGTTTGAAGTGATGCTTACTTGCAGTTCACATTCCTTCTGACTAACTAGAAGACGCTTCGGTTTACCGTCACATGAAGTGAAAGGAAGGTGGAAATTCCAGGCCACACCGGCCATCTGATTGGAAGGTGCTAAAAAGAAAGTCCATGAACACGACTACCAGCTCACAGCACATATTTGTTAATGAATGCGTTAAGACTTTCTGAGTGATATTGTATAATAATGTTGAATCTAATCAATCTTATTGCTGCTAAATACAGACACGGAAGCCATCCCCACCTTTTCATTTCATTTTCAAATTAAAAGATGATTTGAAAAGTTATGTACAGTACAGCTAGCAGCAGAGTACACAGCCCATACGATGATGCCGTCCAGTAGGAACAGAGGACATTAGCATGACAATATAATAGCTGCACAAACCCCTAATCTATCATGTTTGTCGTGACCGACTGCTAAAACTCACTCCAGCGGTTGTCGTTCCTGTGGATCCTCCGTCTATAAAAGAAGAGGCTCTGCACCCAGCAGTCTCCCCCTTCAGTTTGCATCCTCTTCTCTCCTATAGCTCTCAAAGGTTGCAAAGCACTTAACACATTGCCTATATGGCTGGAAGTGGAAGCGGGAGCAGCGGTAGCTCATCACCGCCGTGCGCGTCGTGCAAGCTGCTGCGGCGGCGGTGCACGCCAGAGTGCGTGTTCGCGCCATACTTCCCTCCCGAGGACCCCCACAAATTCGCCATTGTTCACAAGGTCTTTGGCGCCAGCAATGTCAGCAAGATGCTGCAGGTACTTTTGAGTTCTTCTCGTGTATTCCATATTCCAGCAGGAGTGCCTCTAACTCTCATGTATCCTCTGATTCCAGGAATTGCCTGCTCAGCAGAGAGCTGATGCCGTTAGCAGCCTGGTGTACGAGGCCAACGCGCGCATGAGGGACCCCGTCTACGGCTGCGTCGGCGCCATCTCCTACCTCCAGCAGCAGGTCTCCCAGCTCCAGGTGCAGCTCGCCCTCGCCAAGGCCGAGATCCTCTGCGTCCAGATGCAGCACAACGATTCGCATTCGACCGCGGCGCCAAAGCAGCAACAGCAGCTTCAGCATCAACACATGGATGTCGAGGCTTACCATGGCCTGACCATGCAAAATGGTCTCATGAACAGCACTACCGCTCATCAGCAGCAGCTTTTGAGCAGCTTGGTTTCAGGTGGGATGCTGCACGAGGCATGCCTCAAGAAAGAGTCTTTATGGGCATGAATTATGTACTTACATTTTTGCCAATAAAGAGAAAATGGTTTCTTCATCTCTGCCCGTATATGTAATTTTCCTGAAATTTGGGAAATAAAGGGACGAGTACATTGGCGACACATGATCGTATCGTATGCCTGCATTTTATTTCCAATCAAACATGAGGACCTAAGAAAACAAAACTGATATGGATCTTCTAAAATCTGAAATACGTGGGGGTTAGTTCAAGTTTGCATGACAAGTTACAAATGTGCATTTTGCTCTGGATGTGGTTGGGACTTTAGAGCCAGCAATGTGAACAGCTTGGGCTCATTCACATGTCATGAACAGTAGGATTCTTGTATCCTATATATTACAATGGTGCTCATCTTGTGCTGACTGGACACAAGCATCACGAAGCCCTATATTCAAATCATACCAAAATGTATAACTAGTACAACCAAATACAAGGCCTGACCTAACAGATTCCTAAGCATTCTCCATAAGACATGTGTCCTTGATGCCATGATATGGTGGGTGTTGCACGATGGCTTACCTGGCTTCACTAATATTCGGCTTGTACAATGTTAAATGTCAAGACAATAGAATAATTGGATCGTCAAGTAGTCGAGTGCCTCGTGTCATCAAGAAGCTAACACGAAAAAGCGTAGCTAACTAGAGAAAGACAGAATGGTGCCGAACTAGAACTTCGATAGATTCGTTAGAAATGATTGGTTGCTATTTATACATATTTGCCAATAATTGGCTTGGTTGCCATCAAGGTATGTGCATGCACGAATATGGGTGAATCTAGGACAAACAATTTAAAGTACAATCGTTACCTCTCCACACACACGCGAATATCTGAATACAACTTGACTAGTCTTTTTGGCCTTTTGCTTGACCAAAAACTTCTAAATTCTGGTGTTGACCACAAATAGTGTTGCTTAGCTGCCAACACCTATTTTTTACATGCACATTCTACGTATTGGTAGGGAAGATCTTGTTTCTTTCTCATGGGAAAGTGAACGATCTTAGTTGATTTGAATTTTTCATTTGAGAATCTGGTTTCATAGTGAATGTGTGGTACAAGTTATTTAGAAATCTGATGTAATAAATCAATTACATGTCTAAA
>JAUNZO010001741.1:0-98713 GCA_031894775.1 Chloris gayana
GCTAGATTTCCTGCCCTTTGACCAACGTACGGGAGCGTGTTCTTGTTGACCAACAAGCCAACAAGCGACGCGCCCAATTTGTTGGTCACCTGGAAAACAACAGAAAAACGATCATTGTTACATCGGCCAGCTCGATTTGGTTACTTGTTTGTTAAACTGTTGCTAACTGTGACACACTGGTCGTCTGAGATGTTTAGTGCTTGTGGATTCAGAATCTCCCGAGGCACAGACTCAAAAGAAAGAATGAGCCATAAGCTGTACTATGAGTACTTGGTAAGGTTGCACGCCCTTGCTGTGCCTGTTAAAAATATAAAAAATTTGTTGATAGGATGGGCCTTGACTGGACCAAATGACGTAAAGCCACGAAAACTACGGATCAAGCAGCCGGGGGAAAAATCACTCCACTATTGTGGCATGCATGACATGTCAACTTCCTATTGGCTTAGGCTCTGGTGGCTGGGATTCCTTCCCCACTATTGATGAGCAAAAGACAAACTTAGAAGGGCAAAAATATATATTCAAATTCGAAAATAGTTTTTGTTCTCGGACTCTTGGTCATCATCAACTCATCACAATATTGTACATCCAGGAACTAAAGAATACCACTCATTTTGCAGATTTGCTCAACATGATATATGGTAGCAAACCATGCCACTCAATTACCAAGACTTCGCAATCTACATACACGTCTGTCCCGTTATCAGTCCAGCAGCCCGAAGATATTAAAGGTGCAGCTGCCAAGTGGGCCAACCTGAAGCACACAAAAAATGAACGGTTAGGTCCATTTAAGTGCAAGCATGATGAAGCTGTTAATGGTTGAGCAAGATACATTCTGATTGATTACAGCTCAGCATGTCCCACTAAGAACCTTAGCCTATCTGAACATCCGCACCTCAGCTCTTGACCTGTTTGGTGATCTCTACCCTCGTGCGGTGGTACCACACTCGGCTCCTCTCTTCTCGATCACAACCTCCTACTCCTAACCCAACTACCCTCCCCACCCCTCGCGTGCGCTACCTCCTTCGTTTTCGGCTCCTCTGGTCAAGGAAGAGGTTGCGGCGTGGCTACTTTCCACCACCACGAACTACGTCCTTTGCCGCGCCTCCTTTGTCACCGAAGGTTGGTGCTGCCTTTTAAAAAGCATCTTTTAGAAATGGTTGGCATGTGAAATACACCATGGGTCCTTCACTGTTTAAAGATTCTAATCTATGTTCATCAACTTTTAAAACAATCATCTAGGTTCATGATCAAATTATGTGGACGATCTCGGGTCCGCACACCTTCATTCCATTCTTTGATCTGACATGGACGATCTCTGTCATGTCATCTAGAAAGTTAGCACTGCCAATTATCACCTCTAACTCCCATCTATCCATCCATACATCAATATTCTCATGTCACTTCATGTTATCCGGTTACCACAAATTAAGGTAGAGAAACTACTGCCTCCACATACATCCATTACTGCTCCACCTTTTGTTCCTATATCTTTTCCGTTCTCATTTACTTTCTTTTCTGAATGTTTATGAAGTGTTTTTTTCTTCATATTATATAGTGTGTCATGGCAATGCGCGGGGTATCATCTAGTCTATTTTATTATTGAATATACTTTAAGTATTAATGATTATTTTTTGTATTTCTAAAAATATTTTAAATAAAACATCTAGTCAAACATGACAATTGAAAGTCAATGAATCCTTATATTTTTAGACTGAGGAAGTAACAGTGTGGTAGGTTCTGGCAGTGGCGAAAATTTGCTCTTGACAAGACTAGGGCCACTAACTCTTGCTCAAAACAAATTCTACCAATGAGTTACTACTTAAAAAAAAGAAAAAAAATCAACATTTGATGTGATTTGCCATCTGGTTTAGAATTTGAGAATGTAGAAATTTAAAGCACGACAAGTACAAAAGTACCTACTAATTAGTGAAGCGTGTAGCCTCTGTCCTCTTGATGGTCGCGATAGTGTTGCGCCGTTGTCGTACGACCTCTAAACTACCACGGGATGTTCAACGAAGCTATTCTGGGCGCGGGAAGACGGAGCCTAATCATTCAATTCTTTACCGAGGCTTATCTACGGTAGCGCTAATTGCTCAAAAAAAAAATCTACGGTAGCGCTAGTGCGCTTGTCGCCCAGTCGTCGCCGGCAGCGCTACTGCTACGCTACGTCACAGGAAGAGGATGCACACGATCATGTTCGTTCAGTCTGCACGACACGACGCTAGCAATTCTCCTGCTTATTACGATCAGTTTTGGGCCAAGTCTGATCGTAGATAGGCCTAAAAATTAAAGGGGGCTACTTGACATTTTTTTCTCACGACTAGGGCCATGACCCTAGCAGCCCTCTATGTATTTCCGGCACTGGGTTCTGGCTATGAACCAAACGTGCCCTAAAACACAAGCATTGAACCAACATGAACTAGATCTAAAAGCTGAGATCTGGAAGGACACAAAACGAACAAGTTGACAAGTGGGATTAAAACAAATTGTAATGACTATTCACCGGGTTCAGCAGAACTCTAGACGATGCAATGGCTAGCGCTTGCTCGCTGCCGACGATGCCTCAACGCCGCAACACGGCAACACCTCCCCTTGGATAACAATAGTCAAGGAACAAAAAGAAAAAAAAGGCCACCAGCTAAAAAAAAAACCCGAAAAAGTCAAAAGAAGCCTGGCTCAAGGAACGAAAGATGGAAACCCAAATGTAAAGAAAGTGGAAAGCAGAGAACAACCCAAAATATACATCATTATAAACATCGACGCTCCTTCTATAAACCCCCTTGCAGGCTCTTAATACATAACATATCAATCATATCCTTCGTTGCTTCCCACGATGGTCCTCCTTGTGCCATGGCCTCCTCGGCACCAGACGACAGCCGCGCCACGTTCCTCGTAACCACCATTCCTTCCTCACCTTCCATTAGAGACCTCACGACCCTGGAAACCTCCTCGCTCGTGACTACACCCCTAATTGTCCTGTCACTTGTATGAACCCTAATCGCGATCTTCAGCTCATCTACTACGAACCTTGCGTTGAACGGTTGATCGGCGTGCATAGGCCAAACTGCCAGTGGTACACCGGCTGCAACACCCTCGAGTACCGAGTTCCACCCACAGTGGCTCAAGAAGCCTCGCACGCTCTCATGCTTGAGAATGCCCAGTTGGTCCACCCACTCTCGCACCACCAGGCCTCTGTTCTCGGTACGCTCTTCGAAACCCGGACCCAGGTCGATGTTCTCGGGCCTAACAGCCCAAATGAAGTTCACACCAGCCCGCTCAAGCCCGTCCGCGACCTCCTTCAGCTGTGACTCCGGGATCGCAGCTAGAGTCCCGAGAGCGACATACAACACTGCCTGCCCGGCGGCCGCCTTGTCATCCAACCACTGCATCCAAGCCGGCCGGGCACCAGTATCACACGGGGAAACCGGGGGCTGATGGGCGAGGCAGAGTGGGCCGACGGGCCAGGCCCTCGGCCCAACATGCTTGTTCCAGAACTCGATGTACTGATGTTCAAGGCCATGGAAGGTGTTAACGATCAGGCCCTGACTTTCCTCTATGGCCTTACCGAGCTTGCCGTCGAGCTCCAGCATCACCCCTATCGACGCCGAGTCGCCGAACGGCGCCATGAAGTCCTCGAAGGTGAGCTTGATGTGCGGAAACTCCGGCACCGTGAACGTGGCAGGGCCGCCGTCGTCGGCGTCCACGTCGTCGTGCCGCCGTAGCGTGGCGCACGGGTCGTGGCGCACGCGCACCTCCCGCATGACGTGTGCGAACGCCGAGATGCCGAAGAACGACGCCTTCGGGATGCCGAGCCGCGCTGCCGACGCGTTGGTCCAGTACAGGAACGCGTCGGCTACGAGGAGGCTGGGCGGGGGATCCATGGCAGCGAGGGACTCCTCGAGCTGTGGCTGGAGCAGGGAGACTGCGTCGGCGAAGACAGCGAAGGAGGCCATGGACGTGAGGCCCTCCGCGCTCTCGACACCAGGAGGGATGCCCGGGACGTCAGCCGGGAAGGTGAGCTCCACGACGGCCGCGTCAGTGCCCGACAGCCCCTCGCGGACGAAGGCAGCGTTGCCGTGGGTGGTGAAGAATGTTACCGTGGCGAGGCCGTGGCGGCGGATATGATGGGCGAGGTGGATGAGCGGGATGGTGTGGCCCTTGGCCATGAAAGGGAAGATGGCTATGTGAGGCCGGAGCGCATGGGCCGCCGGAGACGAAGAGGCGGTAGCCATAGTCAACGTGGCTCTTTTGGATGAGTTGGAAACGTTTAGGTTGGGATGGCGATGACGAACTTTTGGGTTCACAACGAAGCTGGTGCAAGTATGTCATATATAGGAAGCTCATATTGTGCTTGGCTCTAAATTGGAATGTCAATCACATATTCACATGCAGCAGCAAAAGAAAACATATATCTTGCTAACGGCCGGTTTATTATTTATGAGGACTCGTTGAACTTAGGATCATTTGAGTTGTATGCAATCGGTAATATGTCAAGCTAAGTATTCTTATAATATGCTACACTGCAATATTAAGGGTATGATTACTTGCATCAGCTGCTTTCCAAGAAAGAGAGACTCGGGAATTCGTCGTTGCGACTTTTCTCCGATCCTTCTGTAACCTTAGTGACCACAGACACCATGACTTTGAGAGGTTCAGAGATTTCTGTCTGTTCAGTTCCGATTATTCTTTATGAATGGTCACTCATCAGCAACATTGATCAATCTTGAAAGGAACCATACCTACCTGACTGAACTTTACTGGCTTCAGTGGCACTCTTGACTCTTCTGCTCCATATTAGATGGATTTCGAGGAAAGAGCAGTTCATGATTGATGAAAATAATGCAGACCTGGTGGGCGTGTCTGATTCAGTCACATGACTCAAATAAAAACAAGTCAACAATAAAGCCACTCCTGTAATCTCCAAGCTCCACCAAATCAACAGCAGAAACCACTTCCCCTGGTTATTAAGGTTTCAAATCTTCGGCTATAGCTGCTAGAAAGAACCTCCACTGAATCATTTTAGTGCTAAATTCCGCTAAATCCCGCAAATAGCTCGTTATATATGAGGGTATAGCCTTATTTTTTAAGGCTACGGCTAAACGTTTTAGCCGGAGAAATTAATACTACGAGTGGTTAGGACCACCATGCATCATTGCCATTAAACTATTTCCTCTTGATATATATAGATTTGTACCAATTGCGTAACTAGCCTTTAAGTCAAAATAACCTAAACTACTTGCCATTAAATAAGAAAATAAGAATAAAAGAGATGAACTTGATGTCGTGTTGAACAATATGATACGTTATCAATAACAACTTTAATTATGTACATCAACTACGATAATGACTACTGCCGCAGCACAAATTTTTATCTTTCCTGTCGCGTTCCACCAACCAATGCCACCTTCCCGACTGTCGCTTTGCCAAATTGGTTAAGTTAGCTTCGGCTCTATGGGAGACCTCCAAATAATGATGGCCAAACGGGCGGGCTAAACGGGCAGGCCCGAAGCACGCTTTTTGGCCCGACCCGAACCCGGCACGGCACGGATAGGTTTCGGGCCGGGCTGGCCCGGCACGCACTGTCAGGCCGTGCTCGGGCCGAGGGTAGGGCACGATGGGCGGCCCGGCCCGGCACGGATTGGACGCGGCCCGATGAAGCCCGACGGGCCACACTTTTGACCCGATAAAGCACGGCACGAAATTAAATAATATACATGTTTCATTCTTAACACTAATGGTGAAGTGCTTTAGTGGTAAAGCATTTGACTTGTACCTTAGAGATTCAAGGTTCAAATCTTCATCTTTCTATGTTTTATCTATTTTTTCAAGTTTTTTAACATTATTGGGCCGAAAAATACTTATTAGGCTGTTAAGCCCGTGAGCTTAACGGGCGGCACGGCCCGAATAGCCCGAAAAAACATTTTCGGGCCGTGCCGCTGGCCGACGCCCAGGCACGTGGGCCGGCACGGCACGGCCCGAAAGTAAATTAGTGCCGTGCCGGCCGAAATGTAAATGGGCCGGGCCTTTTCGGGCTCGGGCCGTGCCGTGCCGGGCGGCCCGTTTGGCCATGACTACCTCCAAAAGAACGATCCAGTCAATTGGAGATTTCGGCCAATTTGACCCAATAAACGTACACTGCAGTGGCCCACATCACAGCCCATATGCTACTAGGACCCGTTGATCTGCGGAGCTGTGTTTCATTTATTTTAAATTTAAATCACCGTATCAGATTGAATATTTTGAAATGCTTGCTCTCGTATTTTTTTTCAAATGTTCATCATCCTCCTGGCCCAACATTTTTAAAAGGTAGACTCAACATTTTCATGAAAATGTTGACATAGAATATTTAGAATAGTTGAATAATAACAACACAACTTGTCATTGCAATCTTCGTGATCACAATATGGTGATGCTAATTAAGATTATAGAACCCCGAAAGTTGAAATAACAGGTGTTAGATCGGATGACTGAAAGCTCCTTACTACTATTAGTGCGCACTACACTTAGCTGTTTTTCCAAATTTGGGCAAATAATCATCACCACAACAAAACATGAAGAAGCTTAAAGTTGATTTGGGTCAACTCAGGTGATGGGTTACATGATTGCTGATATATTTTCTCAGAAAAACTACCATGTGTCCTGGAATAATTTCTTGTTTACTTGCAAAGGCCTGAAGCTTGGCTATACTTCATCTGCTAAGAAAGTTATTACGTGCGGAGTGGGCACCATTCTATGGGCAATATGGTTGTATCCTAATGATAGCGTTTGACAAACCAAACTTAATACATTTTTGCAGGTGCTTTTCTGGGGGACATATTGGACTCTATTGGGGTCCTTCATAAGAAGGACCGCCCTGTAATTGAAGAAATCAAGAAGGCATGTAACTCTCTTGAAATTGCAGGAATGGAAGTATTTGCAGATCTGCGCGCGTCACACCGCCACCTAGGGTTAGGGTTTGGGGTCGGTGGCGGCGCCGCCACTCCTCTAGTCCTCTTCCTCCTCTCCTCCTCCGGCCATGGATTGCCGCCGCTAGGGCTGTTCGAGGAGCAACTGCCGCTCCCGGGGCCGGCGTGCATTGGTCCTTGCCAATGCCCCACCGAGCGGCCGCCCCACGCCGACGGCGGCTCCGGCTCCTCCGTCGTCGCCTGGATCTAGCGGCGGCTCGAAGGCACTAGCCGCCGCCGTGGAGGAGTTCTTCGCAGCGGCGCCTCCTTCCGCGACGGCGACTCCTCCACCGGCGGCTCCGGCTCCTCCGGCGGCGGATCCGGCGAGGGTGGCGGCTCGGGCTCCTCATGCCGTAGCACGCGCGGCGTTAGGCGCCGAGACGGGACGGCGGCAAGACGGGATGGCACCGTGGCGACGACGTCTAGGGTGGGTCCCAGCTAGGGCCCGCCTTCTTTTGTTGGTAGATTAACAGCGCCGGTCGCGGTCCCTAGACCGCCACTAGCGTCCTATTAGGCCAAGTGTCCCGGCCTGGCAGTTGTGGTCCCTAGACCGCGACTAATTTTGCATGTAAATAGTGACAGGACCTCGGTGGCATTTATTGTGTCCGCCACGAAGATCCTTTTTAGCCCGCCGCAACAGACCGTTATTGTAGTAGTGCTATGGCCAGACTCGTGAGCACTTTATCAATGATGTAATCATGTTTATCAATCAACAAATAAAGTGTGTCGGATAGCTTTTTTAGAAAAATAATTTCTTTCTTTTCGCGACAAAGCACTAACCAATTTCCACCATCGAGTTCCTCCGTAGCTCACTTGCATGTCGCGACAAGGATTCTCCTGGGTGGCAACGACGGCCGCCGGGCGTGGAGCGTGGCGAGGTTGTCGAGGATGAGGATGTCGCCCTTGCGCCAGCGGAATTGGATGCTCTCTTCCTCGATGATCTCCTCGCACCGCCGCACAAAGCTCACTGGGATTTGGCCACCGTCCGCGGTCGTGGCAGTGCTTAGCTCGCCGCCGTGCATCCCCACCACCGTGTTGAACCACATCCTCCGGCCCCTCCGGTCGGGGAACACTCGAGTGAGACCGCGCGGGCCTAGGATCGTCTTGACGCTGCCATCCGGGAGCCATTCCAGGTCCGTCCCTAACGCCATTGCTCTGCAGGCGAGTCGCAGAATTTTAATGTGCAACATCCAATTTAGTAGTCAACACTCAACACCACACCAACGTTGTATATGATACATCGGTGATTGGTCTTGGAAACCAATTCTGCGGTGACTATGTTGTGTGCGTCACTTTGTTGAAACTAAGCTTGTCGCAAGTAAGAGTAAGACCCGGCCGTATATGTAATTAAATGAACTATCGTCACGTGTTCGATTACCTCTTCTCTGCCTCGGCCTTGTCCTTGGTGCCGAAGGCATCTTCCCACCCTCTCCCCTCATGGACTTGGTGTCATTCTTGCTCAGCACCGTGAGCGTGTACCTGAGACCTTTGGCGTCCAGCTCCTCCACCATCTCCGGGAACTCCTCCAGCACCCGCTCCGCCACTCGAAAGCTCGGCACGAACGGCGTCTTCCCACCCTCCGGCGGTGGCACCTCACAGAAAAGTATCACCTTCTCAGGAAACTCCTTCATCTGTGCCATGTATAGCAAAATCACACAAGGATCAATGAATTAAGCAGAGACATGGAGTTTTGCACGCACCAGCACCATCTCGTGGTGGAAATAGACGAACTGCTCGAGGGGCCCTTCGTTCGCGGTCCAAACACGCCCGTGGACGTGTGTCCTCGGCGCCGGGCCGACGTACCGGATGTCGGGCCATCCAAGCGCCTCCACGACGGCGTTGAACTCCATGGCGTCGCGGACGTTGAAGCCGCGCAGCAGTACGGCGCCGTTGGCGATGACCTTGCTTTCCAGCCACTCCCGGTTGGCCTTCACCGCGGCGATGAGTGCCTCGTGGCAAGTATGATCTTCCTGCTCCTTGGAGGGGATCAGCACCAGTGGCATCTGCACGCCGTCTATGGTCTTCTGGTTCTCACACTCGGCGATGCCGAAGAAACCATTGTGATGTGGCGTGTCCTCCGTGGCCACTATGGCGTTGTTTATGGCGACCTTGGCTTGAAGCCACTCTTGATTCGCCTTCAAGGCAGCCATGAGGGGATCGTTGCTGCGACAACCACCACCCCCTCGCTTTCTTCCAGATCTGTAACATCTATGTTCTTCTGGTCCTGGCAATTGGCGACGGTGGAGAGATCTTCTTTCAAAGTGCCTTTCATGGCGACGATCTCCTGCTGATATTTCTATGTAGCGTAAGCAACTCTCTAACTTCACTGAGGTAAAAAACAAAACTTGTAAAGTTAACTAGGTACTAATAGCAAACCAAGGTTCTCCCTTGAAACACAATGACAGACACAGTTGTGCTGGTATTTATGGACGTACGGCGACAGAAAAGCAGTATTGAAGTGATGTGTTTTCAAGTTAAGTAGACGTGAAATGCCTGAGGCGATCGACCACAATGAAATAAAGTTTGACACACGGGGGAGACAACAAGGCAAGGCTTATTTATTGTTAGTAGTATATAGCACGGTTTATTTGACCTGTGTCCTCCTTTAAACAATGTTAACAACTGCAGATAATTAAGTACATTTAAAATGGATAGTACATATTAAGATGAGACCCGTGGATAGTCCAAAACAAAGGTTCCAGGGAAAGCTGGTTAATGCTTTCTAAAGATTCCATCGTGTCCTGTTTAGTTGGATAGTACTAGTCATTAGTCAAGCATACATGCTGTTTAGCGGACACACAAATCGAACTAGCCGTCAATCATGAATAAATTAGAAATCTATCCGAATGCACGTGAAGGATGGCATTCAGATTGTGATCCACCTGTAGCAGGTGATGACCAGAGGTGGCTGGACGGCACATCTGAGTCGCCTTCGGATCATGGTTCTCTATATCCTCCAAAGAGATGTCGTCACAACTGGAAAGTAACAAAAAAAAGAACCGAAGATTTTATAATCAGCAAACACTTGTCGCTCTCTTGATTCGTTTCCGCATCAAGTACTTGTATGTTTAGCCAAACAGAAAACACACACGAAACGTTAGGGCAGGTCTCCATAACATTTTTGTTATGGCAAACTTGCTTCCTACTAGATGCTCATACATAGATAAAGACACTAAATATCATACTGGCATGAGAAAGTGGGACATTATCATTTTACAACCTCGAGACTTCTTTGTTGATGTTAAAAACAATGGAGATGTTGGAAATATAAAGACTTCTAGTTTTAATTTAATCCAGAAATAAATCATGATCAGCATAAACAGATTACTAATTGAACTAGCTAGACAAGTCTACGCAAGATGTAACATACTATTGTTGACGTCAAAAGTCGCCAACACACCGTTGTCCGGAGAGTCCACCGAAACCCCGGCTGACGCAGGGTCCTGTGCTCCCAACGGACCGGCTCGGCTCGCCGATTCTCGTGTGCGCTGGTGCGTGCCGGATGGTTTTCCTGCAAACCAACAAAGACAATAAAAGGTGTAAAATTCCGGGTCATCGGCCCAGGTAGACCGATGTGCAGCCATGGCCGATTCCGGCGTAAGATAGACAAAATCGGCCATTGACGAGGAGCAGCACGGCCCATCCATTTATGTATTAAATGCCAGGCAAACGAATCGTGATACAAAGCTGTACGAGATCGGCCGATGCTATAACATGCGATCGGTGGCTAGCAGCCGATTTCGTCGGTAAACGATCAAATCATTAAGACTTTGCAGGGTTGCATTATCGAATAAAATGTAAACAAGGTAATTATTAATGGGATGTAATTAATTTGATAGCAAGAAGATGGTTTAATCATCAATTAGAGCAGTAAATCGGCCGATCGGGCATCCGGCCGATTCTGCCTTTGATTATAACAATGAGTTATTAGATCATATCTAGATGTATAATGATGATCAATGAAATTGTACTAATAACTCGGGTCCAAAGGCAGTTTTAACAGATTTAGCTAATTGAACATAAAACAGCTAATGAACGTGATAAGCAATCGGCTAAACACTCCGAAAGAACGAGTAAGACAAATACAACCACACAGATCCCGAATCGACCGATCGCTCCAACAGGACAAGTCAAGCGATGGCACACGACTGGACCAGGTCTAACGGCCGCGCACGCTCGGCCGATTCGGGACAAGCATAATCATAAACGCCTTAACTATGAAAGTAAATCTACATCCTAATCAATCGATCGCATGCGCTTAGGACAAGTCAACTATCGCAAAGGCAAACACAGGACACGTCAAGCTGAATCTGCACGATCGAATCGGCTAAGATGTAAAAGAAATTTCATAGCGGCTACGTGACTCGAACGACCAGATCCGAGCCAATCGGCGTTGTGAGCGAAGGCTGGGACGGGGAGGCGGGACAAGTCAAACTACCTCCACCACGAGCCCGGACCAGGTCGACTTGACTCATCCCGGCCGATACTCACTACGACGGTTGAAAACAGATCTGGTCGCCGGATAACTAGTAATTAGGCCATCTAATTACGAACAATGCGCCGAGAATTAGACGACATAATTACCTTGTCAAGCCAACTTGTTGTCGACCGGAGCCCCGAAGATCCCGCGCGAAAACAGTAGAGACTTGACAGAAAATTAGGGTTTGGCGATGTGCCGAAAGTTGTATTGGATGTGAATCGAGTTTACATGTTACATCCGAGTATGTATTTATACTCGGCACAAAGAATCCTACTCGGACCCTCTTCGGGCCGATTTCCTAACTGACTAGGATCTCTTTCCAAAATTAAACTATTATTTCTAATTTTACAACGTGGGCCGGGCCCATCAATGTTATGCTCTTCTCGTTGGCGTCGCGCACGATTCCCGGGAGGGACGCGCCTTTACTCGCCCAAGCGGCCGTCGGCCTTCCGCCCACCGGCCCTCTTTTGACCTATAGTCGCCGACAATGGGTCCCTTGGTCAAAAACCGGCGTCAACACATGTCCCCCGGTCCGGGGTATGCAACGCATGCGTCGGACCGATTTATCCTCTTTTCTGCGCCGGTTTTACTGCCCGTCACTTCTCCATAAAACCCGGGGCCACCCCGGTCATTTCCCATCTGTTTCTTCCCCTTGGCTTTCATCTTCACCTGTTCTAGCGACCTTTGCCTTCTCGAGCCTTTTCAACTTCTCACCGCGCCGCCGCCGTTTTTTCTTCTCCGGCGACCATGAATCCTGCTCATTGCTTGCTGCTGCTGCTGCCGCTCGCCGGCCGCGTCGTCGCCACCACCAACGCCGTTCGGAGGTAATGTACATCCGAGCATCTCTCTTTTCTACCTTTGCAATTTTCTTCGTGTTCTTGTTCTTGTTCATTTTCACAATTTATTTCTGTTCCGCTTCTCATTTTAGCCCTATTCCTTGTTTTTAGGAGATCCGGAACCAAGTTGTTATCCCATCCAATATCCCAACTCATTTCTTCTTGGGTCCTATGGGCGATCCCGACCCCACGGATCTCATCTCGTGCCGAAACGAACCGGGTCCCGTTTCGGCAACGAGTCTCCTCTACCGGCCGAGTGGGCCAACGGCTTTCGGTCATGGCCGACTCCCGTTGCGGGATGGCGCGATTGGTATAACCGAGTATCGGCCGTCCATCGGCAAGGTTGGGCCAATATCGGCATTGCCCATGCCATCAAACTCTCTTTGGCCGATCACCACAAGAACGAACCGTTGTCGGCGGCAGCTTCTTATCTCTCGGTCGGATGCCTTGAACTGCTTCATGTTCGGCCACGGCCGGCTACCATGACCCTCCTAGACACGGTCATGTTGGCCGATCCGAACATCACGGCGGAGGCCACTCCGGATGCCGTCCGCATTAAGTCCTCCCACCGGATTAATCCTAAGGACACCGGGGGTTGGAAGGTCTATATTCGGACTTACAACAAGGGGCACGGCACGGTCGATCGCCGCGAACATGTCGCCTTCCTCAACATGTGGCTCGACCACTTCTTCTTTTGTGGGGTCAGCGTGAGCCCCACAAACAATTTTCTGCCGATGGCCGATGTATCGGCCGACAGCCATGCCCTTCCCATGGGCAAGTATCTTCGGGGTCGGCGTACCTCCTTCTTCACCGGGTTTCGGTGGAGTTGCGCTCCGGCCGATCGATCAAGAACCCGGGTGGCCCTTGGTGGTTTATCCAAATGTGGTTGTCCCTTCATACCACCAAGGCCATCGATCCGGACCTCGGTGCGCTCACCTTCCCCGGCAATTACGCCGAATCGGCCACGCCCGATTCAGCCGGTGCATTTCTTTCGGGGAAGCGTTATCCATGGCACCGGGGCGGCTATGTCGGATGACAACCTGGCGTATTGGTTCGCCGCCCTCTACAAGGGCCTCAACAACGAAAGTACGGATTGGTACCCGTACATCGATTTCTTCGAGAAGGGGTATGACACTCCTTTTCCGATCGACCCAACTTTCCCAACGGCCGACGGGGAGGCGGTCAAGATCTTCACCACCTGCCTCCGCCCCTGTCTGCTGCCGACGGGACTCATTGCTCGGGAGCAAGGCTTTCGCTCCTATGAGTTCTACCACCCGTCGGTGGCGGCCCGCCAACTCGGCTCGGCCGGTTGCCCCCGGCCTCTTCTATGTGGGGCAAATAAAGGCGCGGGCTAACGTCGACAACGCCATTCGGTGGAATTGGCTCGTCGGCCGCACCGCCGATGTCGTCACCGGCGACTTAGCCGGATTTTCCCCGGCGCCCGGAGTACCCGCCTTTTGACCGCTGGTGGGGCGAGTGGAACCGGCACCTCCGCGGCGGAACACTCGCTTCCTTCTTCTCCGGCTTAGTCCTGAGCGAAGCTTTCGCCGAGGTACGTGTAGCCGATTTATTTCTGTAAGGCCGATTTTATAAATGAAATCGGCCACTCCAAACGCTCACCCTTGTATATTCCTTTTCGGTCGGACACGGAGGAGCCGCCGACCCGAGCATCGGTGGCCGGCCGATTGCATACTTAATGCCGAGCCCAATTGTTCCAAATATCGGCTTCACCGATCGCACTCCTGCCCAAGCTTTTGCGGCGATGAGTCGAGGGCACCAGCTGCCCGCAAGGCCAAGACTAAAACAGCCGCCTTCGAAAGAGGAAGGCTAATGTGCCAGCTGCGGGGCCGACTCAAGCTCCGAAGCGACACCGCGCGCTGCTAAAGCAGCTCGTGCGCCCGTCCGACCCGGACTACTTCGATGAACCATCACCGCTGCGTCGAGTCATTATTGTATGATCGCCGATTCCTTTTCACTTAACATGCCATCTAACTATGAGTTCTTTACAGGAATCGGCGGTTCTTCCTCCTCGGGCCCGGACACCAACGCCCGATAGGCCGATTCGCCTATCAACTCCTCCACGGGCCGAACGCCAACACCCGAAAGGCCGACCCCGTAGCTCCGGAATCGGCGGTCGTACCAAGCCGGGCCGATCCAAATCTTACGGAGAGCTCAACTCGCTTGGATCGGCCTGCGTCTCCCGAGGTCGCCGCCGAAGCCGAACAAGGCGGCCATGTGTCGCCCACGGCCTCTCCCAAAGGCACCGCTGCGACGAAGAATCGGTCGGCCGGGAACCGCCCGCGGCTTCTCCCGTAGGCACTGCTGTAGATGAGCTTGCCGATGAGCCCGCCGACGAGCCCGCCGAAGCTGAACAAGCTGGCCTTGTACCCGATGCCGCCTCCGAAGATGCCGCCGGTGAAGGGGAATCGGCCGGCCGAGAGCTGATTGGAACACACGAACCTGTAGGTTCAATGGCACGGCCGATAGACGTCCGGCCGCTCCGCATCGACGCTTCGCAGGTTTGTTTTTACTATCTCCTTCCTTGATTCGCCGCTAATCATTAGCTTCATCTTACTTTTTCTTGGTAATTCGGGCGCTCGGCTTCCCTCGTCTGCGCCGATTTTGATATCCACCTCTGGTCTCATCACCATGACCGAAATCGCGCGCGAGCTTGAGGCTTCTTCGGTTGACTGCTTGGTGGCCGACGCTCACCCCATAAGGGCCCGGTACTTGGAGGTCCGGACCGAGCTCCCGGAGGATGTGCGCGATGCTCGCACCGCGTGGCATACATGGAGTGCGGCAAATGGACTTCACTCGTGCCCGGCGGCGTACGGCTCGCCACGCGGAGCAGCGGCAAGCTGCGTTACTCGCCGAGAACTCCATCAAGCGCTCCGAGGATGAGGCCCGGAAGACCCGGGAGATGCAAGAGCAACTCTCAAATCGGCGGGATGAACTGCAGGTAATCAACCAGGAGATTGCCGATTTGAGAGCATCGCCGGCTCTCAAGGAGGAGGCGGCGGCGGCCTTGGAAGCCACCATTGCACGGTTGTCGGCCGACGTGGCGGCTCAACGAAGACGACGGACAAAGCAATTCAAACGGCCGAGAAGATGGTCGCCGCGGCGCACGCCGATGTCGGCCCCATCGAGGATGACCTTGTTGGTCATGGCTAAACTCGACTCCATGCTGGCCCGCGCACTATCTCGCCGTCCAAGACTTCTTGTCCCGTGCTTGAGGCGATCGATTATGCTTAGGTGTAATAGGATTGAACAAAATTTGTTGCGAATATTTTTTGCACTAAGGGCGATATACCATAATATTGGCCATCCGAAGGCGATGTTTAAACATCGGCTAATTTATCGGTGACTCCCTCTGTTTTACTTTCATATTTTTTGGGCTAAGGGCGATACTCTCGGTATCGGCCGTCTCAAGGCGATGTGCATCGACATCGGCTGTAGTCTCTTTTAGGCCGAACACTATGAGTTAATCCAAATACTAGGATAATACTGCTTCAAATACTTTCCATTAAGTGCTCGGCCGAATTCTTCCCCTTCTAACTCTTTCAAAATATATGCATTACCCGGTGCCGATCGGCTAATCAAATAAGGTCCTTCCCAATTAGGCGACCATTTACCAAACCGATTGTCCTTCATGCCGATTGGCATCCTAAGCTTCCGGACCAAATCGCCCTCTTTAAACTGTTTACTGCACAACCTTCTTATCATAATGGCGGGCAACCCTCGCCTTATTCTGCTCTATTTTTTCCAATGCATCCAGCCGATTTTGTACTACATCTTCTAATTCATCCATCATCAATCCGTAGTACTTGATCGGCTGAAAGCTTTTGTTGCAACTCAATCCTTCCGGAGCCGATAGCTGTCTCCCATGGCGATGCGGCTTCGTGCCCATATACCAGCTGATACGGCGCAACTTGCATGGCCCCATGCCGTGACATACGATAAGCCCACAAAGCGTCCATCAATTTCATGTGCCACTTACGAGGATACTCTTGTATTTTCCGCTTGATTAACTTGATCAGACTCTTATTTGCCGCTTCGACTTGACCATTGGCTTGGGCATAATACGGCGACGAATTAATCAACTTAATTTCCATCTCATCGAGCAAAAGATTGAAATTCGTCCGAGCGTGAATACTGATCCTTGATCTGTCGTGATTGTTTCGGAATCCCAAATCTATAAATGATATGCTCTTTAACAAACGTTATCACGTCGATCGTCGAAACTTTGCGATAGGGTGCCGCTTCAACCCACTTCGTGAAATAATCTGTAGCTACTAATATGTATTGATGTCCTTTGCTTGATGCTTGGATTTATCTGGCCGATCATATCCATGGCCCAGCCTCCGAACGGCCAAGGTTTGATTACTTGGATTCATAGCTGACGCGAGCGCCCTCTGTATAGGTCCGAATTTCCGGCAATCTTGGCAACTTTTATAATATTTAAAACAATCGGCCAACATTGTCGGCCGGTTATAACCAGCTCGCCTTAGCAGCCACTTCATTTTATGAGCCGATTGATGTGTTCCGCAAATCCCATCATGCACTTCGCTCATTACCACTTTGGCCTCGGTGTCATCAATACACTTGAGAAGCACCCCATCAATTGTCTTGAAAAATAATTGATCATCCAACAGAACATACTTCAAAGCTTTATATCTTATCTTCTTATCTGTAGGTTGGGATGGATTGCTCAAAAATTTCGAATTTCCGTACGCCAATCGGCTTCTTCAATATCAGCTATTTCCAAGTCTGTCTTCGGCGAGCCGATATCCGGATGCTAGTTGAGCCAAGTTATTTGCTTCGAAGTTCTGCTCTCTTGGTATATGGCTGACTTTAACACACTTGAATCCTTTCATTAACTTCTGGCACTTTTTATGATATTGCAACAATATTTCATCTTTACACTCATACTCACCGGCCAGCTGACTCACGACCAACAAGGAATCGCCGAAAATTTCCACAAAATCAGCCCCGGCATCGATGAGTAATTCCAGTCCTTTTAATACTGCCTCGTATTCGACTTGGTTGTTGGTGTGCGCCTCTACTGTAATAGAGTATCCACGTATTGCCCCCGAGGCGACACAACAACCAAGCCGATTCCACTTCCTTCCTTGCAAATTGAACCATCAAAGAATACCGTCCATGGTACTCGGTTCAACATATCCGGCCGATTGTTCACCGTGTTGGACTATCAAATCAGCCAATACTTGTGCTTTTACCGCTTTGGCCGATTCGTAGCCTAGATCAAACTCCGCAATTGCCAACATCCATTTGCCCAACCGGCCCTTGGGGACCGGGGCCGATAACATATATTTTACGACATCGGCCCGGCAAACCACGGTACACTCCTCGGCTAACGAGATAATGCCTTAGTTTTGTGCATGAAAAATATAGACAGAGACATAACCTTTCCACCTCCGGATACCGTGTTTCTGCATCAACTAATTTGCGGCTGAGATAAAATATGACCCGCTCTTTTCCCTCCTGCTCTTGAGTCAATGCTCGAGCCGATGCACCTATCATCGGCCGATAAATATAACTTAAAGGGTGTGCCCGACTTTGGCGGAACCATCATCGGTGGGGACACCAAATATTTCTTGATATCTTCTAAAGCCTTTTGATGGATCGGCTCCCACCGAAATTCTTGATTGGCCTTGAGTTTTAATAACGGTGTAAATACATCAAGCCGACCGGACAAGTTTGAGATAAATCGCCTAATAAAATTGATCTTGCCGATCGGGGATCGGAGCTTTGTCTTGTTCGTCGGCGGTTCCAGCTTTCCGATAGAATCAATACTCTTAGGGCCGACTTCAATTCCCTTTTCATGCACAATAAACCCCAGAAATTGTCCAGTCGAGACGCCAAACGCACACTTGAGCGGGTTCATCTTCGAGCCGTATTGTCTTGTCCTCTTCAACACTTCTCCGAGATCAGCCACATGACTTCCAACCGATTTTGACTTTACCATGACATCATCAATATAAATTTCAACCAATCGGCCGATCAAATCGTGATATATAAAATTCATGGCTCTCCGATATGTAGCACCAGCATTTTTTAGTCCGAAGGTCATGACAACCCATTCATATAGTCCCAACGCTCCGGGGCATCCGAACGCTGTCTTCGGTATATCTTCTTCAGCCATAAAAATCTGATTGTACCCAGCATTTCCATCCATAAAGCTCAAAATTTTGTTGCCGGCGGCTGCATCAACTAACAAATCGGCGTTTGGCATTGGGTACTCATCTTTTGGAGTCGCCTTATTCAAATTTCTGAAGTCAATGCAGACCCGCATCTTTCCATTCTTCTTTTCCACCGGCACAATACTGGAAACCCACTCCGCATATCGGCATGGCCTAATGAAGCCAGCCTCATATAATCTGATAATCTCTCCTTTGACGGATTCATAATACCTAGGGTCAATTTTCCGAGCCCCCTGCTTATATGGCCGATATCCGGGCTTGGTGGGCAACCGATGTTCAACGATCGATCGGTCGAGTCCAGGCATCTCGCTATAATCCCAAGCAAAACAATCTTTAAATTCTTCCAATAAGGCCGCTAATTCATTTCTTACTTCTTTACACAATTTCTTGCTAATATATGTTGGCCGAGGCTTGTCTCCATCCCCTATGTCTACCTCTTCTAACTCGTCGGCCGACACAAAACCGTGACCTAATTTCCCGTCTTCGACTCGTTAATCGGCCGACTCATCATATCCTCGGTGCGTGTATCGATCGGCCGATTATTCGTCAATTCTCCTGTGGGGCCCATCGGAGCAGCCGGGGGTACCGACCCCCGGTCACAATAACTCCGTCGTCGGTGATGTTTATGGCCTCCGCATCCCAATACGTGCCCGATAAACAAGGCGGGCTCTCCGGACCGGCAAACTCGAAATCGGCGAGTTGTTGGCATCTCTTAAGGTCACGCGGAAAGAAACACGTGACCGCGGGAGAGCCAAGGGTTTAAGTCACTTGCACTATTTAACCAAATAATCCACATCCAAGTACAAGTACTAGATATGTATTATAAGATGGGTCATGAATATCCGCAAGCGGACGGATAACCCGTTGTAGCATTTCACCCGAGAGTATTCAAGGGTATCGTATTTATATTTTCCCAAAGGAAGACATGGTTGATAAGAGTACTTATGCTCATGGTGTTACAAAAGAATGATGAAGTAATCACATTCCAATGCAGGGGTTAGGAGCAATAAGTTGAGGATAGTGTGACACACACCAAGGCAATGTATTCTCTAATAAAAGGGATAGAGGCAATCCTAGATAAAGCTAAACTAGACTAGCAGACTACTACTCCTAATGATACAACATTCATATGAGTGCGCAGCTTCTACCTAACATCCAAGATCATGCAAGCGCAAGCAAGCGTCTAATGCCTAGGCATCATCGGGAGATCCGTCTTACGCGAGGTCCGCCTCGCGACTCCGGCCTTTTAGACTCCTATGCCATGCCCGAAAGTGGAGGATTACTTTGGATGACAAGGCTGTCACTTCTTGTCACCTACCTCTACAAACCGTGGGACACGAAGCACATTCAAAGGTGGGTAGATAACCCCGAGCACCATGCCGGCGTCACTAACCACAACTCTAGATCCCTCGAGGCACCCCAACCCTACGGATCGACATGGTGGTAAATCTAGAGCACCCTTGCGGGACGATGAACCCGAAGCCTATTCATAAGAACACTAGCCTAACTAGCATAAGCCGGACGAAAGGATCAAAGCTAGCACTAAGTCATGCAAAGGCGTTCGTCGCTCAAGAATGAGCGACGAACGGCAATCAACCAAGTAAGATCAAGAGTAATCGATGATCAAGTATGAACGAACGAAGAACATTCGATATGTGTTCATCTTCTATTAATGAAGAACGAAGAACGAACGATGAACTCATATGAACGAACGATGAACGATCAAGCAAGATCATGACTACTCTGTCAAGCTCATGACAAGGATATAAACGAAAGTATTCCATATATAAAAGATCAAGTCTTACAAGGAGAGGATACAAGAGCTATACCCAATTCTCCACAAGACCTTGGGAGCAATGAGGCAGCCCACTACTAAGCCTAGCACTACCTAGAAAGCCTCTAAACTTCTAGTTTGAGGAGAGAATGATCCTTGTGTTGTTGTGTGTGTTAAGGAGGGGGGGGGGTACCCCTCCTTATATAGGCTTGAAAGGTCGGCTCCTGGAGGCGGTTTCGTAGGTCGGTGGCATTTAATGCGCGTGGAACCGACCTCCGGAGGCGGTGGGCAAACCGCCGGAGAAAAGTGGGCCGGGGGGCCACCATACTGGTTCGGCCGAACCACCCTGGTGGGTTCGGCCGAACTGGTCTCGGCCCCTCCTGGGCTGGGCTTTGGCGATTGGCTCCCCACTGGATGTTGGTCTTTGATCCAGGTGCTTGTGGCCTTCTTTGTGTTGTATTTCGTGGTCATTGGCCTTTTATCTTGGAGTTGATTCTCGCGGCGAAGTGGAAGTTTTGTAAAAGTGTTGATTTGTCGCCTCGGGGCCTGGAATTCATCATTATCCACCTGCACACTAAAAATCTAGAGGTACAAGTGGAACTAGGTTATTTCTAAGTAAAATGCGTGTAAGACATGCCTAGTCCTTCTCATTTATTTGACTAATTGACGGTCGAAATTGGTCGTAACGACCGTCAACAAGTCCCCCAAGCTTACCCCTTGCTCGTCCCGAGCAAGTAGTAGAACTTTAGGTTGTTGATCAGGAGTTGCTATAATGCCTACTTCTCAAAGGTACCAAGTGTATAACAAAGATACTCATCCTTGAGTTGAATAAGTTGGCAATGGTAACTCACCCTTCCCCTTAGTCCTCATGGGGCTTTGTGCTTTTCACTTTACCTTGGGCGGTTGAGAGAGAGAACGGTGTGTAGAGCATTTATTTTCTCTTCCCTTGTCTTGCTTTTTATTCTCCGGAAGTTTTCAAAAGGATTTTTTTCAAGTAAAACCACGTTCCACAAGTGATACTCTCGAATCGCTCTAGTGGTGTTTGTATTCCTCACCAAGGCATGTGTATTGCCTCATCCTACATCTAATAGGCTTTTGTGGAGCTCAAGGTAGGATATGAAATGAGGCATACTTGCATTCATATTTTGCAAAACCAAAAGAGTGGATCCATGGAGATAGCAAGTCATACAATCGTAGATCAAGATGTGCAAGTGTGAAAATGATGGTGGTGGTGTATGTGACTACTCCTCTTTTTGTTTCACCTCTTTTTATTTTGGATTTTGGGCATGGCTATCTTTTCTTCTTTCTTTTTCCATGCTCGAAATGAGAGCAGCTTTTTTTTTCTTTTTCTCATGCTCATCTTTTGTGAGCCTTATTTTCTTTTTCTTTTGCATAGCCATGCCTTCTTTTGATATTTTAAGAGAGGTGATAAAATGTGAGGAGTGTCTTTATTTTGGTGGATGGCATGACATGTTGCTAACTTCCGGTGTAGAAGTGTAGCATATGAGGTGGAATGTGTACGTGATCTTGATCATGAGAGTATGAAAAGCATCTCACTAGGGTCACACAATTTTGATAAAGCTCAATGAAGTAACAAGTAGCAAATGAGTAAGGTTTTCAAAGGAAATTTGCATATGGCTTTGGTAGGAATTTATCATCACTTGGGAACTTATAGATTTTGCAATTTTTGGGAACAAAATTCCGGAGATTTCAAGTTCAACTTAGGACAAGATCAGAGCAGCTCTTTTTACCATATCATCATCTCACAACAACTTAGGTGCAGCTCAAGCATGTGCAGCCCACAAGTTTCAGGTTCTAAGCAAGTTTTGCTAGCCAACAAACTCAAAACTAGGAGAGTTCTAAATTATAAACTAGGCACATGAGAGAAATAAAACAGAGCAACTATTCATCATCTCAACATAGAAAGACTAGCAACATACTTGCAGCGCATAAAAGGAAACTAAGCTACTTCTTTTTGTTCTTTTTAGTTTTATCATTTTTATTTTGTTTTTCATATGAGAGGCAAGAACAAGCAAAAACAGGAGACAATAAAGGATACAAGTTGCGATACATGATACCTTAGCGGGGGTGCTGCCCCCCAAGCTTGTTCTTGCTCATGGGTTTGGTGGAATGAACCCCATGTGACGGAAGTAAGCCAAAAGATCGGCTCGTTGTTGCTCCGTCATGTTGGTGAGGGCGGTGAGCTGGGTGTCGGTGCGCTCTTGCCATTGATGAGTTTGCAAGATGTGTTGGTTGAGCGCATACTCGGTGTCTTCCGCCGTGGTTTGGAGTCTTCCCATTTGTGAGGAGAGGTTGTTCATCTCCTGCTCAAAGTTGTAGCCTTGGGCTGATCCGGAGTCGGTGGAGTGTTCCTCCCATTGTTGTTGTGGAGAAAACAGCCCCGGGCCATATCCCGGAGTTTGCCACGCCGATCCCCCGGCCATGTGAGGTGGCGGGGCTGGGTACCCACCGGGAGAAAGCCCGGGGTGGCTGTACCCCGGCCCGCCATGAGTCGTGGGCTGCGGTGTGGGCATCTCGGAGGTAGATGGTTGTTCCGATCTGTGCGCCCCCTGCGAGAAGATACACTCCTGCGAGACCGCTCCGCTTCTTGGAGCTCAATGGTTAGATTTTTGAGAGTATACAAACGAAGGTCCGGGTTAGGTAACCGAAACTCGTTTGTATATCCCACAAAATAATATATGAGGGAATCGTTCGGACCATTCTTAAGAGAGTGACCATGAATAAGATAATCTTTATTTATAAGAGAGCGAGGTGTAGCAAGATATTCAACATTAGCATCATGTAAAGCTCCCACCCGCATGGCAATTCGTGTCACTAAAGAGGTACATTCAATTGGTCCTATCGTCCCAAGATTTTCTATCCATTGGCGAATCATGGCTTTCACGGGAGCAATCTTAATTTTATCAACCGCAGCAAAAAGAATTTTTAGCTCATCCTCGCGCACAATTCGAATATCACTCCTTGGAAAAAGAGTGATAGCAATCCACATGTGCATAAAACGCAAGGTAGGATGATGGATGTGATTAGCTCTAGGTCGCACGCAACTAGGAAGACCCGTAATCCTCTCCCAAAAAGCATGCTTTGAAAACTGAGGAAGGGCACCATCCAAGTCGGTATTGCAGCGAGTATTAAAGCCAAGAAGAGTGCTAAGTTCTTTCCAAGTCAAACGGTAGGATTCACGGAAAAACCGAAAAGAAATTCCTTCATCTACCGTTCGTAGGGTGCATAAAAACTGAAGTGTAAGCAAGCGGGAACCCGGCTCATCTACACTAGCAAAATCTGTCCACCCTAAGGCTTTAAATACTTGAGCAAATTCAGCATCCATACCTATTTTGTGCAGCAGCTCCGTGTCAAATGCTCGCGTAGGAGCAAAGAGGCGGTGTTGGAGAAGCGTGTAGGTGTGCGTCTCGTACTCGCCCACTAAGTCGAGGTCGGAGTCGGTGAGGAGACGATGCTCGATGTTGCCCTCTTGCCCTTCTTCCTCGACTTGTGGTGGTGAACTTGGCGGTGACTCGACTACGGGGCGTGCGCGGGTGCTTCGACGTGAAGAGCTTGAACTTGAGCGTGAGCTCAAGGACCTCTTGATCGACCCGAACAGCTTTTTGGCACCGGTCATGGCTGCACACAAAGAGAGCAAGAACACAAGAACAACAACTCCGAACGGGTTATGTGAGGGAAAATCAAATTGGCGACACCGTCGGTTGTTCATGTGAGCAAGAAATCGCAACTCGAGAAAACCAAACAAAAACAAATCAAACCAAAAACTAGAAAGCACACCAAGAACAAAAGATTTCTGCAGAACTATTAGGCAATGAGCAAGTGAGGGCAATGGAAAACTTGAGAGTAATGAGAATGAAGTGAGTGAGGAGTGGAAATGATAGTGTGAGAGGGGGAGAGAGCTCTGGCCCGGCCACCTCTACTTATAGCTCACGAAGTAGCCGTTTTTGAACGTTAGAAGGGGCATATGACCGTTGGAAAAAAAGACAGACCGAGCAACGGTCATAGCAGTTCGGCCGGACCAAGGAGGTGGGTTCGGCCGGCCTGCTGTGGGTCCCTCTTGCTCCCCCTTTTGGCCCATAGCCCCCAACGGCCAAATGATCATTGACCATGGTTGCTACGTCCGGATATTCCTCGAAATATTTGCTCAAGAAGAAATCCAAAGAAAGTTGCCTCAAATTCAACTTTATTCGAAAAATTAAATCTCGAGAAAAAGTGTTGGAGAAAATTCCAACATGCAAAATTGTTTTTGGGTTTTGTATAAGGATACAAGGGTTGTCCAAAAGTTTCAAACAAAAGTAGGAAAATTTGGACGTAAAAGGATTTTGGTTTTCAAATTTTATATGCATGGCGAGTGAAAAAAAAAAATCAAATATGCTGGCGGAAAATCCAAATAAATGAAATGAAAATTTTCTTGTGATAAAATAGAATATGCAGGGAGGTTTTTATTATTATTATTATTTTTTTTTTAAATGCATGTGGTGGAAAACAAAATCAAAAGGAAATCGAAAGATAATGCCGATTTATCCTGTCGGCCGGGGCTTCGCCATTTTAAGTCCGGCGAGCGAGGACTTCTCCATTTCTTTTCATCCTTGTGGTGCAGGCCCTTTCCCTGGAGAGGAGGATGAAGATGGCTGCACCTTCTTCACTTGCCACACTTGTTTGGTCTTTGTTGATGTAGGTGGCTTTGTGTCTTGAAGGATCGGCTTCTTGGCCCATAATCCCGGCCTTGCTGTTGCAGGCTTCTTGGGTTGGTACCATGACGGATTCTCAATTTTGTCAAGTTGCTTCCAAAAGGCGATGAGACTATCCGTCTTTCTTGGCGTCACTTCAACTTCACGGATGTTTGAGGGATTTGGCCCATACTTAATCTTGATCATTGAGCATTGTTCTTTTCTTGGTTGAAACTCAAACTTTTCCTCCTTCCCATTGATGTGGAATCGGATTTCTCCATTCCCAACATCAATTTGGGCGTTCGCAGTGCTTGAGGAAGGGACGTCCCAAAATGAGGGCGTGTTCTTGTCAATATCCATCTCAAGCACCACAAAGTCCACCGGTATGAAGTTGCCTCGAATTTTTACTGGCACGTCTTCGGCTATTCCCGCGGGGTAGCGGACCGAAGAGTCCGCCAATTGCAACCTCATTGGTGTAGGAGTCAAGGTTGTGTAGCTCAAACGATCAAAGACTTCTTTGGGCATCACGCGACGCTTGCCCCAAGATCACATAAGGCTTGGTCGAAGTGGTGTGCCCCAATGGAACATGATATTGTGGGGCAGCCAGGGTCCTTCTTCTTTTCGGAAGCCGATTGAGTATAGCTGCGCTACACTCCTCTGTGAGCTTGACCATTTTCTCGTTGGGTAATGGTCTCTTGTTGTTGAGGATGTCTTTAAGGTAACGTGCATATGTGGGCACCTGCACCATGTCCAACAATGGCACGTTGACATGAATCCTTCGGATGGTCTCGACGAATCGAGCAAATTGTTCATCCTCCTTTGGCTTCCTGTTTCGTGAGGGAATGGCAAGAAGCTTGTGTCTTGAAATTCAATTCCATTCTTCCCGTCACTTGGCTTCGGTTCTTCTTCTTTTTCTTTGGTAGTAGAAGGGCTTTCCTCCTCCGGTTCGTTCCTGTTCTTCTTTGCTGCATGGTTAGGATATGGCGGATCCCGAGTGGATTTTCCTCCCTCGTGGTAACCGCATTAACATTTTCCAAAGAAGACTCGGGTTGCCCCGGATCTTCCCGAATTAGAACCAGGAATAAGAGCAGCTAGCTGAGCAACTTGGGTTTCAATCATTTTATTAAAGCTCAGCTGATTTTTGAAAGCAGAGGAGAAACCTTCTAATTGTGCGATTATGTTTTCTAAGACTTTGTCGTTGGCAGCAAGCTTTTTGTTGATAGATTCGTTGATTTTAGCTTGGCCATAAACCAAATCTTTCAAGGAAGGCTGATTATTGTTAAAGCCAGAAAAATTGTTACCTCCTTGATATGATGGTCGGTTTTGGTTGTACCCTTGTCCTCCGTTTGGACGATACCCGTTGTTGTTGTTCATGTAGAACGCTTCTTCATGGGTATGGGGGCAATCCTTCCCCATGTGGCCGGTGTTCCCGCATTCCTCACACGTCATGTGTGAGTCCAATGCATGAACACCACCATTTGCGTTGTGTTCATCCAAGCGTTTTATGAGGAGGTCAACCTTGGCGGACAGCATGTCCACCTCCTTTACAGGGTGTACGCCTCTTGAGCGTGTTTGGAGTCGATCATCGCTCCACCCTTGATTGGAGACCATCTTCTCTATGAGTTCTTTTGCTTGGGCAACGGTTTTGGAGAAGAAGGCTCCTCCAGCAGCGGCATCCATATGTCCACGGGTTGTTGGTGTCAACCCGTTGTAGAAGTGTTGAAGAATGAGCCATTCCTCCATCCCATGGTGAGGACAGGCCAGAATGTATTCTTGAAGCCTTTCCCATGCCTCGGGCATGGATTCATTTGTCGCTTGTCTGGAAACTTGCAATTCTTCCACGAAGGGCATTGGTTTTGCCCATCGGGAAAAACTTGGCGAGGAACGCCGTGGAACATTTGTCCCAAGTGTCAATGCTTGCACGATTGGCATAAAACCACTGTTTCGCCTTCCCAAGGAGGGATAGGGGAAACGAGCGAAGTCCGATAGCATCTTGGTTGACTCCGGCCGTGGCTGATGTGTTGCATATCTCCAGGAACTGTTGGAGATGAGAGTTGGCGTCCTCGGAGGTGTTGACGCCGGTTTTTGACCAAGGGACCCACTGTCGGCAACTATAGGTCAAAAGAGGGCCGGTGGGCGGAAGGCCGACGGCCGCTTGAGCGAGTAAAAGGGCGTCCCTCCCGGGAATCGTGCGCGGATGCCAACAGAAGAGCATAACATTGAATGGGCCCGGCCCACGTTGTAAAATTAGAAATAATAGTTTAATTTTGGGAAAGATCTTAGTCGGTTAGGAAATCGGCCTGAAGAGGGTCCGAGTAGGATTCTTTGTGCTGAGTATAAATACGTACTCGGATGTAACATGTAAACTCGATTCACATCCAATACAACTTTCGGCGCATCGCCAAACCCTAATTTTCTGTCAAGTCTTTACTTGTTTTGCGCGGGGATCTTCGGGGCTCCGGTCGACGACATGTTGGCTTGACGAGGTAATTATGTTGTCTAATTCTCGGCGCATTGTTCGTAATTAGATGGCTTAATTGCTAGTTATCCGGCGACTAGATCTGTTTTCGATCGGCGTAGTGAGTATCGGCGGGATGAGTCAAGTTGACCTGGTCGGGCTCGTGGTGGAGGTAGTTTGACTTGTCCTGCCTCCCCGTTCCAGCCTTTACTCACGGCGCCGATTGGCTCGGATCTGGTCGTTCGAGTCACGATAGCCGTTATGAGAATTCTTCTACATCTTGGCCGATTCGATCGTGCAGATTCAGTTGACGTGTCCTGTGTTTGCCTTTGCGATAGTTGACTTGTCCTAGGCGCATGCAGCCGATCGGCTAGGGTGCAGATTTACTTTCATAGTTAAGACGTTTATGATTGTGCTCGTCCTGAATCGGCCGGGCGTGCGCGGCCGTTAGACCTGGTCCGACCGCGTGCCATCGATCGACTTGTCCTGTTGGAGCGGCCGGTCGATTTGGGATCTGTGTGGTTGTATTTGTCTTACTTGTTCTTTCGGAGTGTTTAGCCGATTGCTTATCACGTTCATTAAGCTGTTTTATGTTTAATTAATGCCAAACCTGTTAAAGATGCTTTTGAACCCGAGTTACTAAGTATGATCTTATTGATTATCATTATACCTTTGGATAGATCTAAATAATTCATCGATATAATCAATGACGAGAATCGGCCGCATACCCGATCGGCCGATTCACGGATCCGATTGATGATTAAACTATCCTCTTGCTACCAAACTAATTACATCCTATTAATAATTGCTCTGTTTACATTGTACTCGATAACACATCCCTGCAAAGTCTTAATGATTTGATCGTTTACCGACGAAATCGGCTGCTAGTCACCGATCGCATGTTATAGCATCGGCCGATTTCGTATCGTTTGTACCACGATTCGTTTGCCTAACATTTAATACATAAATGGATGGGCCGTGCTGTTCTCTGTTCATGGCCGATTTTGTCTATCTTACGCCGTGATCGGCCATGGCTGCTCATCGGTCTATACGGGCCGATGACACTGGAATTTTACACTCTTTTATTGTCTTTGTTGGTTTGCGGGAAAACCATCCGCACGCACCAGCGCACACGAACATCGGCGAGCTGAGCCGGTCCGTTGGGAGCACGGGATTCTGCGTCGGCTGGAATTTCGGTGGACTCTCCGGACGACGGTGTGTCGGCGACTTTTGACGTCAACACACTTTTTGGCACGCCCGAGTGGGACAGAAGCAATCAAGATCAAGATGTCGTACATGCGAGCGATCGGGGAGGACGGAACACCAATGGTCGATGCTGAGAATCGGCCGATTTTCGTTCCGAGTCCCTCTCAAGACGGATGGCAAAGGCCATGGGGAAGTTTCGATGACAACACACTTTCGGCACTGGGGAAAGATGACGACAGAACAAAATCTGCAGTACCGGGAATACCTGGCCGAAGCAATGAAAAAGTACTTTCAAGCCACTGACGGTGACACGTGGCGGAGTGGCCACAAAAGGAGACTTCCCTCGGATTACGCATCCGGAAGAACTAGACCAAATCAAAGCTCAAAGATTGCCGGATGCCAATCAACTCGGTGATATGGTCAACTCTTCCGTTCATCATGCCCTAATCAATCAATCGGGCGTGTTGACCAACACCATCGGGAATTTGATCAAGGACACGATTGATGGCGAGGCTATTCATCGAAGGGTATTACGGACCTGCATACACTCGGCCTTTCAATCGGGGAATTAGCTTCCGAGTGCCACACCGCGAGCGGAGTTTCAGCCCACGTACGGCATGCCACCTCACCTATGGCCTGGCAAGGACAATGCAAATACAAGTACCGAGTGCAACCCAGCCGGGTAAAGAGGATGACGGTGGCCCCAAGAAGTCGGTAACGGAAGAAGGTAACGGACAAAATGTACAACGACCGATTTCGAGTTGGGGGCAGCAAATAATGTGGCAGCGGTCCCACGGATGGCACAGCAACCCAATTTCTTCTACGCACCAAATATCGGCCCGAGTGGAATTGAGAACTCACCTACTATAGTACGGCCGATATCCGGTATTCCACGACCAAGCTGCCGGGGACGGGGATTCATGAGCTGGACGACCGATCCAATCGGCCATGAATTATGGAATTGCTCACGCGGACACTATTCCCGGCTACGGCACCGGGATTTCCGGGAACGGTCGGTTGATACACCCGAGCGGGGACAGCCCAACACAGCTTATATGACGGGGACCGGATTAGCAATTGCTGAACCCAATGATATGAGTAGCCTCATGACTAAGATCGCCGATATGATGAAAGATCAATTCGATTTGAAGCCTAAAGAGAAGAGTGCATTGTATCGGCGACCTTACCCGGACTGGATGGATTCCGTGGCTCTACCCAATAAGTATAAAATTCCTGAGTTTTCCAAGTTTTACGGGCAAGATAACACATCAACTATGGAGCACATCGGCCGATATGACGCACGGCTTGGTGAGGCGTCTACTCGGGAGGCTTTGCGGGTTAGGTTATTCCCACTTGTCATTGTCCGGATCAGCCTTTTCAAGGTTTGCTTCGACTGTCGCTCTGGTTCTATTCAAAGTTGGGCCGATCCGGAGAAAAGGTTTCACTCGTACTTTTTACGGGCATCACCGAGCTTAGTTTGTCCGATTTAATGGCGGTAAAACGAAAAGCGGGGAATCGATAGCTGATTATATACGAGAGGTTCGGGACTACGAGGGGACGATGCTACAACCTGAACCTGACGAGCAACGATTGGCCGAAATTGCTTATGCGGGGCTATTCCCCAACATCAAAGAAAAGTTTACCCCACATGAGTTTGATGGGCTGGCACGAGTGACCCGCGAGGCGATCGGCCGAGAAGAGAATCTCCAGCTCACCGGGAATCGGCGGTATCGGGTAGCTTATGCTGATTTCGACGAGTGAGGATGATGAAGAGGGAATTAATGCAGTTGAGTGGACTAATAACAAACGGCCGATATTTTCTCCGCATGTCAATCCTAAGGAGAGAAAATATGATTTTGATTTATCTAAGGCCGACGAGATATTTGATCAGCTGCTGCGGGAAAAGAAAATTCAGCTTTCACCTCATCACAAGATTCCTACGCCAGAGGAGTTGAAGAAAATGGCTAAGTGGTGCAAATGGCATGGAAATTCACATCATAACACTCGTTGATTGTTATGCTATGAGAGATGAGATCCGGAAGGCGATTGACGAGTGGGATATTGCGAGCAGGTGATGTGAAGAAGAAGATGAAAGTTGATGGGCACCCTTTCCCTGCTAATACGATGTACATCAATACCATCGGTGGTGGATCAGCTGGTTTCATACGCCGATATGAGAGGAAGAGGGAGAGGGAAGAAAGAGATCAAGTGGCACGTGAACGGGAATCTATCGGTCAAAGTCGGCGGTACGAGCAAAGCGTGATCCGCCGAGAAGATTTTGACCCACACTTGGGATTGTCCTTTCTTTCGATCTGCTGGGACCGAAACATGAAGCTTCCATCTATCGAGAAGCTGTCCCGAGTGCACTGGCGGGAAGAATATTGTGACGTCGGGTCGTCAAGTTACCGAGGACGGCCGATTGGTCGCAACTATGAATCTCGACAATCGGCCCCCGAGAAGAGCAATCAACTACGATCACGGATATGATGAACGAAGATACGTAGCGCCAAAGAGAACCTCTGTTCACGATCGGCCGGGGCCAATCAATGATGAAGAAGAGTTCGATTACCAATACCATGAAGATTTGAGAGGTGATCAAACCGAGAACGAAGGTCGGTGGTGCCCCGGTGGTTTGCTCGGCAAAACCCAAAAGAGGAGGCTTCAAAGAATGCGTTGTCGGGAAATCAAGGGTGGACGCCATTACGAGAGATGACCAAGATGATGAGCCCAAGCCCAAGAAGCAATGGAGGCCGAAAGTGCGGTCTCGGGTGGTCCGGGCTGAAGCCGCGGTGAATATGATGTCAACGATGCCCGGGATTGTCGGATCGGCCGATGAAAATTCGGGTGAAGAAGAACCAGTTGGGGAAACTTCGGAGATTCTGTGGACGCCGGAATCAGCGGTATTTGATAAGCCGGTCAACTACGATCATTTGCACCTCAAGGCATTATACATTAGCGGCTATGTCAATGGGTCGCCAATGAGGAAAATGTTGGTCGACGGAGGAGCAGCGATCAATGTTATGCCGATTACTACATACCGCAAACTCGGGAAGACGCCGAGAAGAGATGATGAGGGCTAATCGACGCTCAAGGATTACAGCGGGAGAAGCCAAGATGTGCGTGGGGCCGCAATAATGGAGATCACTGTGGGCAGCAAAACCATACCCACCACTTTTTTCATCATTGACGGGAAAGGTGCATACACAACTTTGTTAGGGAGAGACTGGATTCATGCTAATTGTTGCATCCCCTCAACCATGCACCGGTGTTTGATTCAATGGGTCGGCAACAAGGTCGAAATCGTGCGGGCCGATAAGTCCGTAACCGTTGCAACCGCCGATTTTGAGTTTGTTGGTCTAGAGAGCTTGCCTTGTTTATCGGGCACGTATTGGGATGCGGAGGCCATAAACATCACGGATGATGGAGTTATTGTGACCGGTGGGTCGGGTACCCCCGGCTGCTCGATGGGCCCCGCGAGAGAATTGACGGACAATCGGCCGATCGATATACACATCGAAGACATGGTGAGTCGGCCGATTGATGAACCGGAAGACGGGAAATTAGGCCACGGTTTTGTGTCGGCCGATGAATTAGAAGAAGTGGATATAGGGGATGGAGACAAGCCTCGGCCGACATATATTAGCAAGAAATTGTGTAAAGAAGTAAGAGATGAATTGGTGGCCTTATTGGAAGAATTTAAGGATTGTTTCGCTTGGGATTATAGCGAGATGCCTGGACTCGGCCGATCGATTGTTGAACATCGGTTGCCCACTAAACCCGGATATCGACCATATAAGCGGGGGGCTCGGAAGATTGACCCTAGGTATTATGAAGCCGTCAAAGAAGAGATTATCGAGATTGTATGAAGCCGGCTTCATCGGGCCATGCCGATATGCGGAGTGGGTTTCTAGTATTGTGCCTGGTGGAGAAGAAAAATGGAAAGATGCGGGTCTGCATTGACTTCAGAAATTTGAATAAGGCAACTCCGAAAGATGAGTATCCAATGCCAAACGCCGACTTGTTGGTTGATGCAGCTGCCGGCAACAAGATTTTGAGCTTTATGGATGGAAATGCTGGGTATAATCAGATTTTTATGGCCGAGGAAGATATATCAAAGACGACATTCGGATGCCCGGAGCGTTGGGACTATATGAGTGGGTTGTCATGACCTTCGGACTAAAAAATGCTGGTGCTACATACCGAGAGGGCCATGAATTTTATATATCACGATTTGATCGGCCGATTGGTGGAAATTTATATTGATGATGTCATGGTGAAATCAAGATCGGTTGGAAGTCATGTGGCTGATCTCGGAGAAGTGTTGAAGAGGACAAGACAATACGGCCTAAAGATGAACCCGCTCAAGTGTGCGTTTGGCGTCTCGAGTTGGACAATTTCTGGGGTTTATTGTGCATGAAAAGGGAATTGAAGTCGGCCCTAAGAGTATTAATTCTATCGGAAAGTTGGAACCGCCGACGAACAAGACGAAGCTCCGAGTCCACGATCGGCAAGATTAATTTTATTAGACGATTTATCTCAAACTTGTCCGGCCGGCTTGATGTGTTTACGCCATTGTTAAAGCTCAAGGCCGATCAAGAGTTTCGGTGGGAGCCGATCCATCGAGAAGGCTTTAGAAGATATCAAGGAATATTTGGTGTCCCCACCGTAATGGTTCCGCCAAAGTCGGGCACACCCTTCAAGTTATATTTATCGGCCGATGATAGGTGCATCGGATCTGCATTGACTCAAGAACGAGGAGGGAAAAGAGCGGGTCATATTTTATCTCGGCCGCAAATTAATTGATGCAGAAACACGGTATCCGAGAGGTGGAAAGGTTATATCTCTGTCTATATTTTTCATGCACGAAACTAAGGCATTATCCGTTAGCCGAGGAGTGCACTTGTGGTTTGCCGGGCCGATGTCGTAAAATATATGCTATCGGCCCCGGTCCCCAAAGGTCGGTTGGGCAAATGGATGTTGGCAATTGCGGAGTTTGATCTAGGCCATGAATCGACCAAAGCGGTGAAAGCGCAAGTATTGGCCGATTTAATAGTGCAACACGGTGAACACTCGGCCAAATACGTTGAACCGGTGCCATGGACGGTGTTCTTTGATGGTTCAATTTGCAAGGAAGGAAGTGGAATCGGCTTGGTTGTTGTGTCGCCTCGGGGGCAATACGTGGATATTCTATTACGGTAGAGGCGCACACCAACAACCAAGTCGAATATGAGGCAGATATTAAAAGGACTGGAACTACTCATCGATGCCGGGGCTGATTTTGTGGAAATTTTCGACGATTCCTTGTTGGTCGTGAGTCAGCTGGCCGATGAGTATGAGTGTAAAGATGAAATATTGCTGCAATATCATAGAAAGTGCCAGAAGTTAATGAAAAGATTCAAGTGTGTTAAAATCGGCCATATACCAAGAGAGCGAGAACTTCGAAGCAAATAACTTGGCTCAACTAGCATCCGGATATCGGCTTGCCGAAAACAGCTTGGAAATAGCCGATATTGAAGAAGCCGATTGGCGCACGGAAATTCGAAGTTTTTTGAGGAATCCATCCCAACCTACGAGATAAGAAGCTAAGATATAAAGCCTTGAAGTATGTTCGTTGGATGATCAATTATTTTTCAAGACGATTGATGGAGTGCTTCTCAAGTGTATTGATGACACCGAAGCCAAAGTGGTAATGAGCGAAGTACATGATGGGATTTGCGGAACACATCAATCGGCCCATAAAATGAAGTGGCTGCTAAGGCGAGCTGGTTATTACTGGCCGACAATGTTGGCCGATTGTTTCAAATATTATAAAAGTTGTCAAGATTGCCAGAAATTCGGGCCTATACGGAGGGCACTGCGTCGGCCATGAATCCGGTGATCAAACCTTGGCCGTTCGGAGGCTGGGCCATGGATATGATCGGCCGGATAAATCCAGCATCAAGCAAAGGACATCAATACATATTGGTAGCGACAGATTACTTCACAAAGTGGGTTGAAGCGGCACCCTATCGCAAAGTTTCGACGGCCGACGTGATAACATTTGTTAAGGAGCATATCATTCATAGATTTGGGATTCCGAGAGACAATCACAACAGATCAAGGATCGGTATTCACGTCGGACGAATTTCAATCTTTTGCTGATGAGATGGGGATTAAGTTGATTAATTCGTCGCCGTATTATGCCCAAGCCAATGGACAAGTCGAAGCGGCGAATAAGAGTCCGATCAAGTTAATCAAGCGGAAAATACAAGAGTATCCTCGTAAGTGGCACATGAAATTGATGGACGCTTTGTGGGCTTATCGTATGTCACGGCATGGAGCCATGCAAGTTGCGCCGTATCAGCTGGTATATGGGCACGAAGCCGTACTGCCATGGGAGACAGACTATCGGCTCCGGAAGGATTGAATTGCAACAAAAGCTTTCGGCCGATCGAGTACTATGGATTGATGATGGATGAATTAGAAGATGTAGTACAAAATCGGCTGGATGCATTGGAAAAAATAGAAGCGAGAATAAGGCGAGGGTCGCCCGCCATTATGATAAGAAGGTTGTGCGAAACAGATTTAAAGAAGGCGATTTGGTGCGGAAGCTTAGGATGCCGATCGGTGTGAAGGACAATCGGTTTGGTAAATGGTCGCCTAATTGGGAAGGACCTTATTTGATTAGCCGATCGGCACCGGGTAATGCATATATTTTGAAAGAGTTAGAAGGGGAAGAATTCGGCCGAGCACTTAATGGAAAGTATTTGAAGCGAGTATTATCCTAGTATTTGGATTAACTCATAGTGTTCGGCCTAAAAGAGACTACGGCCGATGTCGATGCACATCGCCTTGAGACGGCCGACTGCGAGAGTATCGCCCTTAGCCTAAAAAAAATGTGAAAGTAAAATACGGAAGTAACCAATAAATTAGCCGATGTTTAAAACGTCGCCTTCGGATGGCCGATATGATTGTATATCGCCCTTAGTGCAAAAAATGTTTACAACCAAAACTTTGTTCAAAAATCCTATTACACCTAAGCATAATCAACGGCCTCGGCGCGGGACAAGAAGTCTTGGGCGGCGAGATAGTGCGCGGGCCAGCATGGAGTCGAGGTTGGCCATGACCGATAGATCATCCTCGATGGGGCCGATATCGGCGTGCGCCGCGGTGGCCATCTTCTCGGCCGCTTGAATTGCTTCGTCCGTGATCTTCGTTGAGCCGCCACGTCGGTCGACAGGCTGTGCAATGGTGGCTTCCGGGGCCGCCGCTTCCTTCTCCTTGAGAGCCGGCGAGGCTCTCAAATCGGCAATCTCTTGGTTGATTGCTTGCGGTTCATCCTGCCGATTTGAGAGTTGCTCTTGCATCTCCTGGGTCTTGTGAACCTCCTCCTCGGAGCGCTTGATGGATTCTTCGGTAAGTAACGCGGCTTCGTTGTTGCTCCGCGTGGAGAGCCGGACGTTGTTGAGCACGAGTGAAGTCCATCTGCCGATACTCCATGTATGCCACACGGTGCGAGCATCGCGAACATCCTCCGGGAGCTCGGTCCGGACCTCCAAGTACCGGGCCCTTATGGGATGGGCGTCGGCCACCAAGCGATCAACCGAAGAAGCCTCAAGCTCGCGCGCGATTTCGGCCATAGTGGTAAGACCGGAAGGCGATACCAAAATCGGCGCGGGACGAGGAAGGCGAGCGCACGAAATACCAAGAGAAATAAAGTGAAGCTAATGAATAGCGGCGAAGAAAAAAAGGAGATAGTAGAAGCAAACACTGTGAAGCGTCGATGCGAAGCGGCCGGACGTCTATCGGGCTGCGCCATGGAACCCACGGGTTCGTGAGTTCCAATCAGCTCTCGGCCGGCCGATCCCTCTTCTCCGGCGGCATCCTCGGAGGCGGCATCGGGCATATGTCCAGCTTGTTCGGTTTCGGCGGGCTCATCGGCGGGCTCGTCGGCAGCGGTATTTACGGGAGAAGGCTGCGGGCGGTTCCTGGCCGGCCGGTTCTTCGACGAGCAATGGTGCCTTGTTCAACTTCGGCGGCGATTTCGGAAGACACGGGCCGATCCAAGCGAGTTGGGCTCTCCGTAGGATTTGGATCGGCCTGGCTTGGTGTAACTTCGGGATTCGGAGCCGTTTGAATCGGCCTTTCGGGTGTCGGCGTCCTGGCCCGTGGAGGAGTTGACGGGCGAATAGGCCTATCAGGTGTTGGAGTCCGGGCCCGAGGAGGAAGAACCGCCGATTCCTGCTAAGAACTCATAGTTAGTCGGCATGTAAAGTGAAAAAAGGAATCAGCAATCATGCAGTAATAACCTGACGCGGCGGAGATGGATCATCGAAATAGTCCGGGTCGGACGGACGTACGAGTCTGCTTCACCGGCGCGCGGTGTCGCTTACGGACTTGAGTCGGCCCTGCTGCTAGCACATTGGCCCTCCTCTTGCTGGGGGCGGCCGTTTTTGTCTTGGCCTTGCGGGCAGCTGGTGCCCCTCGACTCATCGCAGCAAAAGCTTGGGCGGGAGTGCGATCGGTGAAGCCGATATTCGGAGCAATTGGGCTCGGCATCAAGTATGCAATTGGCCGACCAGCGATACTACGGGTCGGCGGCTCCTCCGTGTCCGACGAAAAGGAATATATAAGGGTGAGTATTTGGAGCGGCCGATTTCATCAATAAAATCGGCCTTATAAAAATAAATCGGCTACACGTACCTCGGCGAAAGCTTCCGTCGGGACTAAGCCGGAGAAGAAGGAGGCGGTGTTCGAGCTGCGGAGGTGCCGGTTCCATTCGCCCCACCAACGGTCGAAAAGGCGGGTACTCCGGGCGCCGGGAAAATCCGGTTAAGTCGCCGGTGACGACATCGGCGGTGCGGCCGACGAGCCAATTCCACTGGATGGCGTTGTCGACGATAGATCGGCAACCGGCCGAAACCAAGTTGGCGGGCCGCCACCGACGGGTGGTAGAACTCATAGGAGCAGAAAGCCTTGCTCCCGGCAATGAGTCCCGTCGGCGGCGGACGAGGGCGGAGGCGGGTGGTGAATATCTTGACCGCTTCCGCGTCGGCCGTCGGGAAGGTGGGGTCAATCGGGAAAGGAGTGTCATACCCCTTCTCGAAGAAATCGATGTACGGGTACCAATCCGTACTTTCATTGTTGAGGCCCTTGTAAAGGGCAGCGAACCGATAAGCCGGGGTGTCATCGATATGGCCGCCCCTGGAGCCATGGATAGCGCCTCCCCAAAAGAGATACATCGGCTGGATCGGGCGTGGCCGATTCGGCATAATTGCCGGGGAAAGTGAGGACACCGAGGTCCGGATCTATGGCCTTGGAGGTGTGAAGGGACAACCACATTTGGATGAACCACCAAGGGCCTCCCGGGTTCTTGGTCGATCGGCCGGAGCGCAACTCCACCGAGACTTGATGAAGAAGGAGGTAGGCCGATCCCGGAAGATACTTGCCCATAGGGAGGGCTTGGCTGTCGGCCGGTACATCGGCCATCGGCGGGAAATTGTTTGTGGGGCTCACACCGACCCGCGAGAAGAAAAAATGGTCGAGCCACATGTTGAGGAAGGCGACATGTTCACGGCGATCGGCCGTGCCGTGCCCTTTGTTATAGGTCCGAATATAGCCCTTCCAGCCCCTGGTGTCTTTGGGATTGATCCGGTGGGAAGACTTAATGCGGACGGCATCCGGAGTGGCCTCCGCCGTGATGTTCAAATCGGCCGGCATGACCGTGTCCGGGAGGGTCATGGTAGGCTGGGCCATGGCCGAACATGAAGCGGTTCAAGGCATCGACCAAAGATAAGAAGCTGCCACCGGCAACGGTTCGTTCTTGTGGTGGTCGGCCAAAGAGAGTTTGATGGCGTGGGCAATGCCGATATTGGCCCAACCTTGCCGATGGACGGCCGATACTCGGTTATACCAATCGCGCCATCCGGCAACGGGAGTCGGCCATGACCTAAAGCTATTGGCCCACTCGGCCGGTAAAGGAGACTGTTGCGAAACGGGACCCGGTTCGTTTCGGCACGAGATGAGATCCGTGGGGTCGGGATCACCCATGGGGCCCAAAAAGAAGTGAGTGGGGATGTTGGATGGGATGGCGACTTGGTTCGGATCTCCTAAAAAAACAAGGAATATGGCTAAAATGAGAAGCGGAACGGAAAGGAAATAGATCGTGAAAATGAACAAAAACAAGAACATGAAGAAAATTGCAAAGGTGGAAAAGAGGGATGCTCGAATGTACATTACCTCCGGAACGGCGTTGGTGGTGGCGGCAGACGCGGTCGCGGCGGCGGCCGCAGCGGCAGCAACGAGCGAGGATTCATGGTCGCCGGAGGAATAAAGACGGCGGCGGCGCGGTGAAAAGTTGAAAGGGCTCGAAAAGGGCAAAGGTCACTAGAGCGAGATGAAGACGAAAGCCAAGAAGAAGAAACGGATGGGGGATGACCGGGGGTGGCCTTGGGTTTTATTGAGAAGTGACGGGCGATAAAACCGGCGCGATAAAGAGGATAAATCGGTCCGACGCATGCGTTGCATACCCCGGACTCGGGGGACATGTGTTGACGCCGGTTTTTGACCAAGGGACCCATTGTCGGCAACTATAGGTCAAAAGAGGGCCGGTGGGCGGAAGGCCGACGGCCGCTTGAGCGAGTAAAAGGGGCGTCCCTCCCGGGAATCGTGCGCGGATGCCAACGAGAAGAGCATAACATTGAATGGGCCCGGCCCACGTTGTAAAATTAGAAATAATAGTTTAATTTTGGGAAAGATCTTAGTCGGTTAGGAAATCGGCCTGAAGAGGGTCCGAGTAGGATTCTTTGTGCTTGAGTATAAATACGTACTCGGATGTAACATGTAAACTCGATTCACATCCAATACAACTTTCGGCGCATCGCCAAACCCTAATTTTCTGTCAAGTCTTTACTTGTTTTCGCGCGGGGATCTTCGGGGCTCCGGTCGACGACATGTTGGCTTGACGAGGTAATTATGTTGTCTAATTCTCGGCGCATTGTTCGTAATTAGATGGCTTAATTGCTAGTTATCCGGCGACTAGATCTGTTTTCGATCGGCGTAGTGAGTATCGGCCGGGATGAGTCAAGTTGACCTGGTCCGGGCTCGTGGTGGAGGTAGTTTGACTTGTCCTGCCTCCCCGTTCCAGCCTTTACTCACGGCGCCGATTGGCTCGGATCCGGTCGTTCGAGTCACGATAGCCGCTATGAGAATTCTTCTACATCTTGGCCGATTCGATCGTGCGGATTCGGTTGACGTGTCCTGTGTTTGCCTTTGCGATAGTTGACTTGTCCTAGGCGCATGCAGCCGATCGGCTAGGGTGCAGATTTACTTTCATAGTTAAGACGTTTATGATTGTGCTCGTCCTGAATCGGCCGGGCGTGCGCGGCCGTTAGACCTGGTCCAGCCGCGTGCCATCGATCGACTTGTCCTGTTGGAGCGATCGGTCGATTTGGGATCTGTGTGGTTGTATTTGTCTTACTTGTTCTTTCGGAGTGTTTAGCCGATTGCTTATCACGTTCATTAAGCTGTTTTATGTTTAATTAATGCCAAACCTGTTAAAGATGCTTTTGAACCCGAGTTACTAAGTATGATCTTATTGATTATCATTATACCTTTGGATAGATCTAAATAATTCACCGATATAATCAATGACAGAATCGGCCGCATACCCGATCGGCCGATTCACGGATCTGATTGATGATTAAACTATCCTCTTGCTACCAAACTAATTACATCCTATTAATAATTGCTCTGTTTACATTGTACTCGATAACACATCCCTGCAAAGTCTTAATGATTTGATCGTTTACCGACGAAATCGGCTGCTAGTCACCGATCGCATGTTATAGCATCGGCCGATTTCGTATCGTTTGTACCACGAGTTCGTTTGCCTAACATTTAATACATAAATGGATGGGCCGTGCTGTTCTCTGTTCATGGCCGATTTTGTCTATCTTACGCCGTGATCGGCCATGGCTGCACATCGGTCTATCCGGGCCGATGACCTGGAATTTTACACTCTTTTATTGTCTTTGTTGGTTTGCAGGAAAACCATCCGGCACGCACCAGCGCACACGAACATCGGCGAGCTGAGCCGGTCCGTTGGGAGCACGGGATTCTGCGTCGACTGGAATTTCGGTGGACTCTCCGGACGACGGTGTGTCGGCGACTTTTGACGTCAACAGGAGGCCTTTCCACAAAAGGGAATGGCTTGCACCATAGTGATGAGGCTGGACTTGATGTCAAGTCCTGCGGCACCAGCGTCGACGTTGGGCCCAATGGGCACATTGGCGACGGAGGGCGCAGAGTAGTCACGAAGGGTCCTTTCAGCCATGAGTGTTGAGGTTGATGGTGCGGAAGATGCGGGCTCGCTTGTCGTGGGTTCTTGAGGAGAGACAACGACGCGAGGTCGAGTCTTTCTCGCAAGAGACTCGGGATTATCAACGAAGTTTTTCGGCAAGTTGAATCCACGCATGCACTATCCTGTTTTCACATTGAAGAGAAAACAGATCAAGGTTAGCTCTGCAAAGGTAATGATTAAATCATCATCAAGTGTAATCATGAACATTCATTGTATTCTTATTAACCAATGTCTTCCCGAGCAACGGCGCCGTAAATGCTTGTTGGCATTTCTTAAGGTCACGCGGAAAGAAACACGTGACCGCGGGAGAGCCAAGAGTTTAAGTCACTTGCACTATTTAACCAAATAATCCACATCCAGTACAAGTACTAGATATGTATTATAAGATGGGTCATGAATATCCGCAAGCGGACGGATAACCCGTTGTAGCATTTCACCCGAGAGTATTCAAGGGTATCGTATTTATATTTTCCCAAAGGAAGACATGGTTGATAAGAGTACTTATGCTCATGGTGTTACAAAAGAATGATGAAGTAATCACATTCCAATGCAGGGGTTAGGAGCAATAAGTTGAGGATAGTGTGACACACACCAAGGCAATGTATTCTCTAATAAAAGGGATAGAGGCAATCCTAGATAAAGCTAAACTAGACTAGCGAGACTACTACTCCTAATGATACAACATTCATATGAGTGCGCAGCTTCTACCTAACATCCAAGATCATGCAAGCGCAAGCAAGCGTCTAATGCCTAGGCATCATCGGGAGATCCGTCTTACGCGAGGTCCGCCTCGCGACTCCGGCCTTTTAGACTCCTATGCCATGCCCGAACGTGGAGGATTACTTTGGATGACAAGGCTGTCACTTCTTGTCACCTACCTCTACAAACCGTGGGACACGAAGCACATTCAAAGGTGGGTAGATAACCCCAGCACCATGCCGGCGTCACTAACCACAACTCTAGATCCCTCGAGGCACCCCAACCCTACGGATCGACATGGTGGTAAATCTAGAGCACCCTTGCGGGACTGATGAACCCGAAGCCTATTCATAAGAACACTAGCCTAACTAGCATAAGCCGGACGAAAGGATCAAAGCTAGCACTAAGTCATGCAAAGGCGTTCGTCGCTCAAGAATGAGCGACGAACGGCAATCAACCAAGTAAGATCAAGAGTAATCGATGATCAAGTATGAACGAACGAAGAACATTCGATATGTGTTCATCTTCTATTAATGAAGAACGAAGAACGAACGATGAACTCATATGAACGAACGATGAACGATCAAGCAAGATCATGACTACTCCGTCAAGCTCATGACAAGGATATAAACGAAAGTATTCCATATATAAAAGATCAAGTCTTACAAGGAGAGTGTTGGCATCTCTTAAGGTCACGCGGAAAGAAACACGTGACCGCGGGAGAGCCAAGGGTTTAAGTCACTTGCACTAATTAACCAAATAATCCACATCCAAGTACAAGTACTAGATATTTATTATACGGTGGGTCATGAATATCCGCAAGCGGACGGATAACCCGTTGTAGCATTTCACCCGAGAGTATTCAAGGGTATCGTATTTATATTTTCCCAAAGGAAGACATGGTTGATAAGAGTACTTATGCTCATGGTGTTACAAAAGAGTGATGAAGTGATCACATTCCAATGCAGGGGTTAGGAGCAATAAATTGAGGATATTGTGACACACACCAAGGCAATGCATTCTCTAATAAAAGGGATAGAGGCAATCCTAGATAAAGCTAAACTAGACTAGCAGACCACTACTCCTAATGATACAACATTCATATGAGTGCGCAGCTTCTACCTAACATCCAAGATCATGCAAGCGCAAGCAAGCGTCTAATGCCTAGGCATCATCGGGAGATCCGTCTTACGCGAGGTCCGCCTCGCGACTCCGGCCTTTTAGACTCCTATGCCATGCCCGAACGTGGAGGATTACTTTGGATGACAAGGCTGTCACTTCTTGTCACCTACCTCTACAAACCGTGGGACACGAAGCACATTCAAAGGTGGGTAGATAACCCCAGCACCATGCCGGCGTCACTAACCACAACTCTAGATCCCTCGAGGCACCCCAACCCTACGGATCGACATGGTGGTAAATCTAGAGCACCCTTGCGGGACGATGAACCCGAAGCCTATTCATAAGAACACTAGCCTAACTAGCATAAGCCGGACGAAAGGATCAAGGCTAGCACTAAGTCATGCAAAGGCGTTCGTCGCTCAAGAATGAGCGACGAACAGCAATCAATCAAGTAAGATCAAGAGTAATCGATGATCAAGTATGAATGAACGAAGAACATTCGATATGTGTTCATCTTCTATTAATGAAGAACGAAGAACGAACGATGAACTCATATGAACGAACGATGAACGATCAAGCAAGATCATGGCTACTCTATCAAGCTCATGACAAGGATATGAACGAAAGTATTCCATATATAAAAGATCAAGTCTTACAAAGAGAGGATACAAGAGCTATACCCAATTCTCCACAAGACCTTGGGAGCAATGAGGCAGCCCACTACTAAGCCTAGCACTACCTAGAAAGCCTCTAAACTTCTAGTGTGAGGAGAGAATGATCCTTGTGTTGTTGTGTGTGTTAAGGAGGGGGGGTACCCCTCCTTATATAGGCTTGAAAGGTCGGCTCCCGGAGGCGGTTTCGTAGGTCGGTGGCATTTAATGCGCGTGGAACCGACCTCCGGAGGCGGTGGGCAAACCGCCGGAGAAAAGTGGGCCGGGGGGCCACCATACCGGTTCGGCCGAACCACCCCGGTGGGTTCGGCCGAGCCGGTCCCGGCCCCTCCTGGGCTGGGCTTTGGCGGTTGGCTCCCCCACTGGATGTTGGTCTTTGATCCAGGTGCTTGTGGCCTTCTTTGTGTTGTATTTCGTGGTCATTGGCCTTTTATCTTGGAGTTGATTCCCGCGGCGAAGTGGAAGTTTTGTAAGAGTGTTGATTTGTCGCCTCGGGGCCTGGAATTCATCATTATTCACCTGCACACTAAAATTCTAGAGGTACAAGTGGAACTAGGTTATTTCTAAGTAAAATGCGTGTAAGACATGCCTAGTCCTTCTCATTTATTTGACTAATTGACGGTCGAAATTGGTCGTAACGACCGTCAACAAGTCCCCCAAGCTTACCCCTTGCTCGTCCCGAGCAAGTAATGGAACTTTAGGTCGTTGATCAGGAGTTGCTACAATGCCTACTTCTTAAAGGTACCAAGTGTATAACAAAGATACTCATCCTTGAGTTGAATAAGTTGGCAATGGTAACTCACCCTTCCCCTTAGTCCTTATGGGGCTTTGTGCTTTTCACTTTACCTTGGGCGGTTGAGAGAGAGAACGGTGTGTAGAGCATTTATTTTCTCTTCCCTTGTCTCGCTTTTTATTCTCCGGAAGTTTTCAAAAGGATTTTTTTTTTCAAGTAAAACCACGTTCCACAAGTGATACTCTCGAATCGCTCTAGTGGTGTTTGTATTCCTCACCAAGGCATGTGTATTGCCTCATCCTACATCTAATAGGCTTTTGTGGAGCTCAAGGTAGGATATGAAATGAGGCATACTTGCATTCATATTTTGCAAAACCAAAAGAGTGGATCCATGGAGATAGCAAGTCATACAATCGTAGATCAAGATGTGCAAGTGTGAAAATGATGGTGGTGGTGTATGTGACTAACCCTCTTTTTGTTTCACCTCTTTTTATTTTGGATTTTGGGCATGGCTATCTTTTCTTCTTTCTTTTTCCATGCTCGAAATGAGAGCAGCTTTTTTTTTTTTTCTTTTTCTCATGCTCATCTTTTGTGAGCCTTATTTTCTTTTTCTTTTGCATAGCCATGCCTTCTTTTGATATTTTAAGAGAGGTGATAAAATGTGAGGAGTGTCTTTATTTTGGTGGATGGCATGACATGTTGCTAACTTCCGGTGTAGAAGTGTAGCATATGAGGTGGAATGTGTACGTGATCTTGATCATGAGAGTATGAAAAGCATCTCACTAGGGTCACACAATTTTGATAAAGCTCAATGAAGTAACAAGTAGCAAATGAGTAAGGTTTTCAAAGGAAATTTGCATATGGCTTTGGTAGGAATTTATCATCACTTGGGAACTTATAGATTTTGCAATTTTTGGGAACAAAATTCCGGAGATTTCAAGTTCAACTTAGGACAAGATCATAGCAGCTCTTTTTACCATATCATCATCTCACAACAACTTAGGTGCAGCTCAAGCATGTGCAGCCCACAAGTTTCAGGTTCTAAGCAAGTTTTGCTAGCCAACAAACTCAAAAACTAGGAGAGTTCTAAATTATAAACTAGGCACATGAGAGAAATAAAACAGAGCAACTATTCATCATCTCAACATCGAAAGACTAGCAACATACTTGCAGCGCATAAAAAAGAAACTAAGCTACTTCTTTTTGTTCTTTTTAGTTTTATCATTTTTTTTATTTTGTTTTTCATATGAGAAGCAAGAACAAGCAAAAACAGGAAACAATAAAGGATACCAGTTGCGATACATGATACCTTAGCGGGGGTGCTGCCCCCCCCAAGCTTGTTCTTGCTCATGGGTTTGGTGGAATGAACCCCATGTGACGGAAGTAAGCCAAAAGATCGGCTCGTTGTTGCTCCGTCATGTTGGTGAGGGCGGTGAGCTGGGTGTCGGTGCGCTCTTGCCATTGATGAGTTTGCAAGATGTGTTGGTTGAGTGCATACTCGGTGTCTTCCGCCGTGGTTTGGAGTCTTCCCATTTGTGAGGAGAGGTTGTTCATCTCCTGCTCAAAGTTGTAGCCTTGGGCTGATCCGGAGTCGGTGGAGTGTTCCTCCCATTGTTGTTGTGGAGAAAACAGCCCCGGGCCATATCCCGGAGTTTGCCACGCCGATCCCCGGCCATGTGAGGTGGCGGGGCTGGGTACCCACCGGGAGAAAGCCCGGGGTGGCTGTACCCCGGCCCGCCATGAGCCGTGGGCTGCGGTGTGGGCATCTCGGAGGTAGATGGCTGTTCCGATCTGTGCGTCCCCCTGCGAGAAGATACACTCCTGCGAGACCGCTCTGCTTCTTGGAGCTCAATGGTTAGATTTTTGAGAGTATACAAACGAAGGTCCGGGTTAGGTAACCGAAACTCGTTTGTATATCCCACAAAATAATATATGAGGGAATCGTTCGGACCATTCTTAAGAGAGTGACCTTGAATAAGATAATCTTTATTAATAAGAGAGCGAGGTGTAGCAAGGTATTCAACATTAGCATCATGTAAAGCTCCCACCCGCATGGCAATTCGTGTCACTAAGGAGGTGCATTCAATTGGTCCTATCGTCCCAAAATTTTCTATCCATTGGCGAATCATGGCTTTCACGGGAGCAATCTTAATCTTATCAACCGCAGCAAAAAGAATTTTTAGCTCATCCTCGCGCACAATTCGAATATCACTCCTTGGAAAAAGAGTGATAGCAATCCACATGTGCATAAAACGCAAGGTAGGATGATGGATGTGATTAGTTCTAGGTCGCACGCAACTAGGAAGACCCGTAATCCTCTCCCAAAAGCATGCTTTGAAAACTGAGGAAGGGCACCATCCAAGTCGGTATTGCAGCGAGTATTAAAGCCAAGAAGAGTGCTAAGTTCTTTCCAAGTCAAACGGTAGGATTCACGGAAAAACCGAAAAGAAATTCCCTCATCCACCGTTCGTAGGGTGCATAAAAACTGAAGTGTAAGCAAGCGGGAACCCGGCTCATCTACACTAGCAAAGTCTGTCCACCCTAAGGCTTTAAATACTTGAGCAAATTCAGCATCCATACCTATTTTGTGCAGCAGCTCCGTGTCAAATGCTCGCGTAGGAGCAAAGAGGCGGTGTTGGAGAAGCGTGTAGGTGTGCGTTTCGTACTCGCCCACTAAGTCGAGGTCGGTGTCGGTGAGGAGACGATGCTCGATGTTGCCCTCTTGCCCTTCTTCCTCGACTTGTGGTGGTGAACTTGGCGGTGACTCGACTACGGGGCGTGCGCGGGTGCTTCGACGTGAAGAGCTTGAACTTGAGCGTGAGCTCAAGGACCTCTTGATCGACCCGAACAGCTTCTTGGCACCGGTCATGGTTTCACACAAAGAGAGCAAGAACACAAGAACAACAACTCCAAACGGGTTATGTGAGGGAAAATCAAATTGGCGACACCGTTGGTTGTTTATGTGAGCAAGAAATCGCAACTCGAGAAAACCAAACAAAAACAAATCAAACCAAAAACTAGAAAGCACACCAAGGACAAAAGATTTCTGCAGAACTTTTAGGCAATGAGCAAGTGAGGGCAATGGAAAACTTGAGAGCAATGAGAATGAAGTGAGTGAGGAGTGGAAATGATAGTGTGAGAGGGGGAGAGAGTTCTGGCCCGGCCACCTCTACTTATAGCTCACGAAGTAGCCGTTTTTGAACGTTAGAAGGGGCATATGACCGTTGCGAAAAAAAGACAGACCGAGCAACGGTCATAGCAGTTCGGCCGAACCAAGGAGATGGGTTCGGCCGACCTGCTGTGGGTCCCTCTTGCTCCCCCTTTTGGCCCATAGCCCCCAACGGCCAAATGATTATTGACCATGGTTGCTACGTCCAGATATTCCTCGAAATATTTGCTCAAGAAGAAATCCAAAGAAAGTTGCCTCAAGTTCAACTTTATTCGAAAAATCAAATCTCGAGAAAAAGTGTTGGAGAAAATTCCAACATGCAAAATTGTTTTTGGGTTTTGTATAAGGATACAAGGGTTGTCCAAAAGTTTCAAACAAAAGTAGGAAAATTTGGACGTAAAAGGATTTTGGTTTTCAAATTTTATATGCATGGCGAGTGAAAAAGAATCGAGTATGCTGGCGGAGAATCCAAATAAATGAAATGAAAATTTTCTTTGTGATAAAATAGAATATGCAGGGAGATGCATGTGGTGGAAAACAAAAATCAAAAAGAAATCGAAAGATAATACCGATTTATCCTGTCGGCCGGGGCTTCGCCATTTTAAGTCCGGCGAGCGAGGACTTCTCCATTTCTTTTCATCCTTGTGGTGCAGGCCCTTTCCCTGGAGAGGAGGATGAAAATGGCTGCACCTTCTTCACTTGCCACACTTGTTTGGTCTTTGTTGATGTAGGTGGCTTTGTGTTTTGAAGGACTGGCTTCTTGGTCCATAATCCCGGCCTTGCTGTTGCAGGCTTCTTGGGTTGGTACCATGACGGATTCTCAATTTTGTCAAGTTGCTTCCAAAAGGCGATGAGACTATCCGTCTTTCTTGGCGTCACTTCAACTTCTCGGATGTTTGAGGGATTTGGCCCATACTTGATCTTGATCATTGAGCATTGTTCTTTTCTTGGTTGAAACTCAAACTTTTCCTCCTTCCCATTGATGTGGAATCGGATTTCTCCATTCCCAACATCAATTTGGGCGTTCGCGGTGCTGAGGAAGGGACGTCCCAAAATGAGGGGCGTGTTCTTGTCAATATCCATCTCAAGCACCACAAAGTCCACCGGTATGAAGTTGCCTCGAATTTTTACCGGCACGTCTTCGGCTATTCCCGCGGGGTAGCGGACCGAAGAGTCCGCCAATTGCAACCTCATTGGTGTAGGAGTCAAGGTTGTGTAGCTCAAACGATCAAAGACTTCTTTGGGCATCACGCCGACGCTTGCCCCAAGATCGCATAGGGCTTGGTCGAAGTGGTGTGCCCCAATGGAACATGATATTGTGGGGCAGCCAGGGTCCTTCTTCTTTTCGGAAGCCGATTGAGTATAGCTGCGCTACACTCCTCTGTGAGCTTGACCATTTCCTCGTTGGGTAATGGTCTCTTGTTGTTGAGGATGTCTTTAAGGTCACGTGCATATGTGGGCACCTGCACCATGTCCAACAATGGCACGTTGACATGAATCCTTCGGATGGTCTCGACGAATCGAGCAAATTGTTCATCCTCCTTTGGCTTCCTGTTTACGTGAGGGAATGGCAAGAAGCTTGTGTCTTGAAATTCAATTCCATTCTTCCCGTCACTTGGCTTCGGTTCTTCTTCTTTTTCTTTGGTAGTAGAAGGGCTTTCCTCCTCCGGTTCGTTCCTGTTCTTCTTTGCTGCATGGTTAGGATATGGCGGATCCCGAGTGGATTTTCCTCCCTCGTGGTAACCGCATTAACATTTTCCAAAGAAGACTCGGGTTGCCCCGGATCTTCCCGAATTAGAACCAGGAATAAGAGCAGCTAGCTGAGCAACTTGGGTTTCAATCATTTTATTAAAGCTCAGCTGATTTTTGAAAGCAGAGGAGAAACCTTCCATTTGTGCGATTATGTTTTCTAAGACTTTGTCGTTGGCAGCAAGCTTTTTGTTGATAGATTCGTTGATTTTAGCTTGGCCATAAACCAAATCTTTCAAGGAAGGCTGATTATTGTTAAAGCCAGAAAAATTGTTACCTCCTTGATATGATGGTCGGTTTTGGTTGTATCCTTGTCCTCCGTTTGGACGATACCCGTTGTTGTTGGTCATGTAGAAAGCTTCTTCATGGGTATGGGGGCAATCCTTCCCCATGTGGCCGGTGTTCCCGCATTCCTCACACGTCATGTGTGAGTCCAATGCATGAACACCACCATTTGCGTTGTGTTCATCCAAGCGTTTTATGAGGAGGTCAACCTTGGCGGACAGCATGTCCACCTCCTTGACAGGGTGTACGCCTCTTGAGCGTGTTTGGAGTCGATCATCGCTCCACCCTTGATTGGAGACCATCTTCTCTATGAGTTCTTTTGCTTGGGCAACGGTTTTGGAGAAGAAAGCTCCTCCAGCAGCGGCATCCATATGTCCACGGGTTGTTGGTGTCAACCCGTTGTAGAAGTGTTGAAGAATGAGCCATTCCTCCATCCCATGGTGAGGACAGGCCAGAATGTATTCTTGAAGCCTTTCCCATGCCTCGGGCATGGATTCATTTGTCGCTTGCTTGGAAACTTGCAATTCTTCCACGAAGGGCATTGGTTTTACCCATCGGGAAAAACTTGGCGAGGAACGCCGTGGAACATTTGTCCCAAGTGTCAATGCTTGCACGATTGGCATAAAACCACTGTTTCGCCTTCCCAAGGAGGGATAGGGGAAACGAGCGAAGTCCGATAGCATCTTGGTTGACTCCGGCCGTGGCTGATGTGTTGCATATCTCCAGGAACTGTTGGAGATGAGAGTTGGCGTCCTCGGAGGCCTTTCCACAAAAGGGAATGGCTTGCACCATAGTGATGAGGCTGGACTTGATGTCAAGTCCTGCGGCACCGGCGTCGACGTTGGGCCCAATGGGCACATTGGCGACGGGGGCGCAGAGTAGTCACGAAGGGTCCTTTCAGCCATGAGTGTTGAGGTTGATGGTGCGGAAGATGCGGGCTCGCTTGTCGTGGGTTCTTGAGGAGAGACAACGACGCGAGGTCGAGTCTTTCTCGCAAGAGACTCGGGATTATCAACGAAGTTTTTCGGCAAGTTGAATCCACGCATGCACTATCCTATTTTCACATTGAAGAGAAAACAGATCAAGGTTAGCCTGCAAAGGTAATGATTAAATCATCATCAAGTGTAATCATGAACATTCATTGTATTCTTATTAACCAATGTCTTCCCCGGCAACGGCGCCGAGAAATGCTTGTTGGCATCTCTTAAGGTCACGCGGAAAGAAACACGTGACCGCGGGAGAGCCAAGGGTTTAAGTCACTTGCACTAATTAACCAAATAATCCACATCCAGTACAAGTACTAGATATGTATTATACGGTGGGTCATGAATATCCGCAAGCGGACGGATAACCCGTTGTAGCATTTCACCCGAGAGTATTCAAGGGTATCGTATTTATATTTTCCCAAAGGAAGACATGGTTGATAAGAGTACTTATGCTCATGGTGTTACAAAAGAGTGATGAAGTGATCACATTCCAATGCAGGGGTTAGGAGCAATAAATTGAGGATAGTGTGACACACACCAAGGCAATGCATTCTCTAATAAAAGGGATAGAGGCAATCCTAGATAAAGCTAAACTAGACTAGCGAGACCACTACTCCTAATGATACAACATTCATATGAGTGCGCAGCTTCTACCTAACATCCAAGATCATGCAAGCGCAAGCAAGCGTCTAATGCCTAGGCATCATCGGGAGATCCGTCTTACGCGAGGTCCGCCTCGCGACTCCGGCCTTTTAGACTCCTATGCCATGCCCGAACGTGGAGGATTACTTTGGATGACAAGGCTGTCACTTCTTGTCACCTACCTCTACAAACCGTGGGACACGAAGCACATTCAAAGGTGGGTAGATAACCCCAGCACCATGCCGGCGTCACTAACCACAACTCTAGATCCCTCGAGGCACCGACATGGTGGTAAATCTAGAGCACCCTTGCGGGACGATGAACCCGAAGCCTATTCATAAGAACACTAGCCTAACTAGCATAAGCCAGACGAAAGGATCAAAACTAGCACTAAGTCATGCAAAGGCGATCGTCGCTCAAGAATGAGCGACGAACGGCAATCAATCAAGTAAGATCAAGAGTAATCGATGATCAAGTATGAACGAACGAAGAACATTCGATATGAGTTCATCTTCTATTAATGAAGAACGAAGAATGAACGATGAACTCATATGAACGAACGATGAACGATCAAGCAAGGTCATGACTACTCTATCAAGCTCATGACAAGGATATGAACGAAAGTATTCCATAAATAAAAGACCAAGTCTTACAAAGAGAGGATACAAGAGCTATACCCAATTCTCCACAAGACCTTGGGAGCAATGAGGCAGCCCACTACTAAGCCTAGCACTACCTAGAAAGCCTCTAAACTTCTAGTGTGAGGAGAGAATGATCCTTGTGTTGTTGTGTGTGTTAAGGAGGGGGGTACCCCTCCTTATATAGGCTTGAAAGGTCGGCTCCTGGAGGCGGTTTCGTAGGTCGGTGGCATTTAATGCGCGTGGAACCGACCTCCGGAGGCGGTGGGCAAACCGCCGAGAGAAAAGTGGGCCGGGGGGCCACCATGCCGGTTCGGCCGAACCACCCTGGTGGGTTCGGCCGAACTGGTACCGGCCCCTCCCGGGCTGGGCTTTGGCGGTTGGCTCCCCCACTGGATGTTGGTCCTTGATCCAGGTGCTTGTGGCCTTCTTTGTGTTGGATTTCGTGGTCATTGGCCTTTTATCTTAGAGTTGATTCCCGCGGCGAAGTGGAAGTTTTGTAAAAGTGTTGATTTGTCGCCTCGGGGCCTGGAATTCATCATTATCCACCTGCACACTAAAAATCTAGAGGTACAAGTGGAACTAGGTTATTTCTAAGTAAAAAGCGTGTAAGACATGCCTAGTCCTTCTCATTTATTTGACTAATTGACGGTCGAAATTGGTCCGTAACGACCGTCAACAGTGGACTCAAAGTTCATTTGTGCAACTACAAGAAAAGAGGCTATAGTCATAATCTTCTAATTCAAATTGAACATGTCATTCCTCTAGCCGATACCCCCACAAAAAATTATTTTCGGCCTCATTGCACATCAAGTTGGTGTCGCTGTCATGGAATACTAGGACAGAGATGAATTTCCTTTAGACCTTTGTGGTAGTGCACATGTTTAATAGATTTGCTCAACACTAGAAAAAAATAACAATTCACTATCTCTGTAAAGGAAAAAATTCTGAAGAGAGGGTGCAAGAAAGCGAACCTTATATGGAGACTCGTAAAAAGATATACAATCATGTTCTTAGCTTAATATTCATTTGCATAAATTCCACCATATGGAAAATATAGTAAAATATCTCATATTGTTGTGATTTGAGATTGAAGTAGCATTTGTGTCATTTTAATTGGTGTGCTTCTTACACATGCATTTTGTTTCATTAATTGCTTGAGTAAAAACTAGAATTGCGACACTTGAGCCATAGGAGATGGAGCTCCAGGTTAATATATATCATCATTGACCTAATCTAGTATCATATTTTCATCTTAATTATCATTGGTGAAGATCGCAACAGATGGATAAATATATTAAAAATATGTCATCTTGTTGTGTTGAAATAGTAGCCTTTATCTCATTTCAGATGGTGTGCTTCTTGCACATGTATTTTATTTCATTAATTGATGAGTTAAAATAACATGTGGAGAAACAATGGACAACATGGGCTATTGGCCTACCATAATTCTACCATGAAAACATATAAAAGTTTCTCGCATATCTAGAAAAAGACATCAAGATTACAATATATGACCCATGCCTAAGTTTGTGGACTGTACATTCTTTTTGTTCTTGTAGATATGAGGAAAACAGGCTATGACCATAATCTAATGGTTCATATTGAAAAGGTCATCCCTCTAGCCATTGATCCCAAAAGACAATATTAGAGGCCTTATTAATATACATAATTTACCGATAGGAACAACTTGATCGATTCTTTCATATTTTGGAATTGTACTGATAAGTTCCATATTATCCTTGTGATTCATCTTGCAAGGAAACAATTTCTGATCATTCACCATGCTGCAATAATTAGTAAACATGACTAAATGTTATCTCGATCTCTTCACATGTGAAACTATTTATGTATTACCCACATTTTATGACAACACTAATGAATGAAGGTTGGCATGAAGTCAACAACATACAATTGTCTCAGCTCATGAAAATTCAGTAAAGTACATGGTTTTCAATATTAGCACTAGATTAAAGAACTCAAGAATTGGTGCATAATATTTGGATAATTGACGGTGTGACATCAAAAGTCACTACTACTGATATATGTCATTGATCAACTAGTACATTCTTTCTATAAAAGAACATAAACCCATTCAAGGCTGGAATTTAGTTTCATACAAGCAAGTTTATTTTTCTAAGCAATATAAATACATAGTATAAACCAAGAAACACAACATAAATGCCACACCGAATAATTAACTTTAGATAATTTTGTGAGCATGACCAAGAAAACATGAAACATAGTTCAAAAGGAAGCATACCACATTTGAGGGTAGCCAATTTGGCTTCATGTTCAAGGAAACCCATTTCCACGGACTCTAATTTGCCGTCCATCTATGCCAATTCATTTAGCAAATCATGTATAGAAGAAAAAAATAAAACATAAACCAATGTCTTCAGTACACTTTGCTTCTTTGTTGGACTGGAAACGTAATACTACTATATCAGAAGAAATAAGAAAAGTTCAATGATACTTCTTGTTGTTAGTTCAATAGTTGATTTTACTGCTATAAGGAAACGGTGGTGGTCAGAATGAACTGATGTTGTCCTATCATTACAAGCCTCATTTCGGAGTCAAAATAGTGAAAGGGGAGGTCATAATATACCTCAGTAGCACTAGAATCCTCAATATTGCACATCGAGGAATCGTCCTTTGTGGGTAGTGCACACAATAAAATTCCACCAACTCCACCATTAGTGGAGGATTTTTTTAGAAGAGGGCGTGCAAGAAAGGGAACCTTATATAGAGTAGTGGAAAAAAAGTTGAGCCACATAAGATGGAACTCCTCCTTAATATACTTACAACATCTACCATGTTAACTATGTTGTTTTTATCATAATATTCATTTGAAGAAATCCCACCTGATAGAGTATCTCATGTTGTCAAGATTTGTTATAGATGTAGCATTTAATTTATGTAATTTTATAGGGTGTGCTTCTTACACATGCATCTGATTCATAAATTGGTGAGGTAAAAGTGACATGGATTCCATAGGCTATATGCCTATCATACCCCAACTAAATTCATGTGTGTAGATATGAGGAATAGAGGTTCTAATCACAATCTACTGATTTAAATTCAACAGATCATCCCTGGGCCCATCACCTCCAAAGAAACTATTTAAGACCTTATTGCACACTAAGGGGGCAGGACGTTCTGGGAATACAAGGACAAAGTTGAATTGCCTTCAGACCTTTGTCAATAGTGCACAGGTTTTGTGCGAGGGCGATGGTGCGCGGCACTAGCGACGGGCGGACATGCGGCGGTGGGGGCGGGTGGGGCGCGCGGGCCACGGGCGGGCGATGACAGTGCGGACAGTGGTGGGTGACGGCGAGCAGCGGTGCGGGCGGGCGACGGCGAGTGACGGGCGGGTGAGCGTTTGTGTCTAGCTCGATCCGATCCGATCGAGCTGACTTATCCCAAATCGAGAACACGATTTGTGCCGTGTGTCTACATCCAAGACACACCACACAAGCGGATTTATTTTTTTATATTCAAATTATTCATATTATATATTTTCAAATAGTTTCGAAATAACTAATAAAAATGTTTCAAATAAATAATATCTCGAGTCTTCATGAATAAAATATATTATTTCATGTGATTTTCTACACCCATTGAATTAGTTTTTCTTTATATTTCATTTGGTTAATTTATTTATAACTTTTTAAAATATTATCAACATAACTTATCAAAATGCTCGAATAGATAATATATGAGTCTTGATGAAAAAATCTATTATTTCATGTACTCTTTCTCTCAATTTCAATTTTAATCACAAATACCCTATATTTACAATAAAAAATTAAAAATTTAAAATGAATCCGTAAAATACGCAAACTCTGTCATGACACATTTTCATGTGATGTGTGATCTACATAAAATGATTTTCCTTCAAAATCAAATTCAACAGTCAAATTATTTTCAAATCATGTACAATCTTTCTCATCACTTAGAAACTTCTTCGAAGATTCTTATATTTCTAAGCAATGTACGTGACAACTTGTGCGAAACTTCTTCAACTTTTGAACATCACATCCATGCATGAAATAATGATATTAGCACAAATGTTATGATTTTTAGACTTTATTTGCATTTTCTACAATTTAAACGCGCTTGGACAACACAATATTCGTGATATTTCATGTACAATATGACTGACATTTACTCTTTATTGCCTGTGTACAACCTCAAATCGGTCATACGAACATGAATATAAATTTTGTTTGCAACATATTTCAGTATTTCAAACACTTCCAGTTCAAATTTTAATTTTCACTAGAAAATACCGATAACGAAATAAATGCACCAAATATACCAAAATTTCTAAAAAAATGCACAATTTTATACCATGAGGTACCATATATAGTCTCTGTACTAAATAAAATAATTAGCAAAAGAAAAGAGCTAAAAAAATATTGTGCCGTGTGTCAAAGAATACACACGGCACAAAGCTATGTGTCGTGTGCCAAGGGATGGACACACGGCACAAATGCTCACCGTGTGAAAACCCGCAGACGGCATGAGCTGTGCCGTGTGCCTGTCGTCCGGCACACGATACGGTTACGCTTGTGTCGTGTGCCACCGCCGTGTGCCAAGCGGTGGCACACGACACAAGCGTAATCGTGCCGTGTGGCAAATGTATGCCGTGTGTAATATATAGGGCACACGACACAGTTGTCTCTGTGCCGTGTGCCTGATAAACCACACACGGCACGAGAGGATGGCACACGGCATATGAGCGGTTTCACGTAGGGGAGGCGAAAAAGGTCACTCCGGATATCGACACCGGCGGTGCCGCGCTCATCCTTGAATAACTTGCAGCAACCCAGATTTGGAAATTTCAGTCAGACAAGGCAAAACGATTGCTGGTATGGAGGGAGTATCTTACATGCCAGCTAATTCCCGCCCAAGTCCTAAAAGCGGATGCGCGTGTCACGAATTGTCGCGGCCACACAGGAGAGGAATGCCTTGTTTTGTCGATGGCTTTGATTACCTATATGACTACACAGCTCAGTAGCAGTCGAGATGTGAATTAGAATGGCAGTCAGCGTGACCTTCGTCAGATCTAGTGTCATCCAACTGAGCAGCCTATCCAAATACCGCATGACAAGGGGATGCCAAAGAGGAGCTCTCGCCCACCTCAAAGGAAGAGTGCAAACGAGGTGAATATTAATTGTGTGATTTTATTTACTCCATCAATATGTAACAGCTAAGCATGATTAATGCTTCCCGACACTGCCTCTTTTTTTCGCATGAGCCGTAGCATCCCAGCCTGGTTCCCTTACCACGCCGCCGTTGTCTCGTCTTAAACCGCGGAAGGACGGAGCCAGGTAGCTAGCCATCGCCGTCGTCGCGTTAACCCTTGTCCGCTGCCGTCTCCGACCGGGATAGGTGGGTTGAGAGCTAAGAGGCCGGCTTCGACGCGGGAGAGGACACTGGAGCCAGGTTTTTGTGCCATTACGTACGGTCTTCTCCGCCCGCTCCATTTCACCAAAGGAAGCTGCTTCAATGGCGGTGAGCCTTTCTTCCTTTCCCTTCTCTTTATCTCATCTCCTCTATTATTCTCTTATCGCTATGATCTTACTGTGTTGTTTGTTTGTGAACTATCTGAAAGGCTGGGCCATCGTCCTCCAGGGTTGAGTATTTTGTGCAGATGGGTTTTGCTCGTGAGATGGCTGTCAGGGCAGTGAAGGAGAATGGTACTTACAGTAACTGATTTTCTTCTCATTTCTTTATATATAGGTTCTTGTTATTTTTACTCTTTGTCTAACTGCTGCTTTCTTTTTAGAAGCTGGCGATGTAAACTCACAGCTTGTTTTCTTGTCAACAACGAGGTGCTCGTTTTATGTGTTGGCATTCACTGATTTGTTTATTCATTTATATCTTTTGTTACATATGTTCACTTTTATTTTACATGTGATGTGTGCAACACAGGTGACAGGCATTGAACATGAATGCTCTACTTCTGCTTGTCCTCCCCTAGGGCTGTTGACAACAAGGACGAAGAGGACAACACTCTTGAAGACGATGACGAGGATTCTAGTGCTGTTGAGGTATATTATGACATACCCTGTCACTATTTTGGTTCCAAAATTAAGTTTGTAATAGGATGATAGCATCAGTTCATTCTAAGCACCGCTTCCTTATTGCTGTAAAATCATTGTTTCCAGTCTAAAAAGAAGCTAATGGTACTGAAAACTTTGCTTATGTTTTACTTTGTTTCTGTACAGGATTTTCTAAATGAATTGGCAGAGATGGACCGCAAATTAGAGTCCTTAGCGGATATGGGTTTCCCTGAACATGAAGCTAAAATGGCTATCCTCAGATGTGGTATGCTTCCTTTTGCACTATGCTGCATGTTTGCTTGGCCATTCTCATTACTAATTTGTGCAGCAAGGCCTATGATCAGAAATTGATTAACTAGGATGATTGGGAACTTATCAGTACAGTTCTAAAATATGAAAATAATCGATCAAGTTGTTCCTATCAATAAATTTATATGTGTTATTATGTTGTGTGTACTTAACTAATTTATTTCACAGAAAATTCAACAAAAAATATACTAATAGTTTTGCATCACTGAACTCTTTCCTTGATATAGAACCAAGGGAACTCATATTCCAGTATTTTATTTTCCCTATCAAACTAAAATTGCCCCAGTCAACCGCAGCTGATCATTTAGTTTGTTTAAAATTTTACTCAGGGCCAGATGCTGGAATTTCTGTTTTGATTGACTCGGTAGAAGCTTCACAGGCTGCAGGACAATATCATAACCATGTGGTAGCTTTTGTGTAACTACCTTTATGGATAAACCACAACATTTTTTTAATTTAATGGAATGATAGTGGTACTTTATTTGTAATCATGTTGTTACCATTCGGTATAGACGTAGCATTTAATTCATGTAATTTTATAGTGTGTGCTTCTTACACATGCATTAGCTTCATATATTGGAGAGGTAAAAGTGACATGGAGGAGAAAAAATAGATTCCATAAGCTATATGCCTATCATACCCCAACTAAATTCATGTGTGCAGATACGAGGAATAGAGGTTGTAATGGAATGATAGTGGTACTTTATTTGTAATTTTGCAGGACAATTCCAGTGAAGGAAAAAAGAAAAGAAGGTTGATGGAAAGCGAATAAGAAAAATAGAAAGAGCTTTGGAGATCAAACACAGGGAAATTGAGGGGGAGCCTTAGATGGTAGCCATGATGAGCTGATGCCACTTCCAACAAAGATGGTTGGCTTTTAATTTGCCAATAAAACCATATAGATTATGAGACAGATTGTCACCACTGCCTACATCAGCTATGGGGCCACCATACTTCTACTATGAAAATGTAGATGTGCTCCTAGAGGTGTTTGGGCAAAGATATCTATACAACATCGAGCCTGAGTTTGTGGATTCTCAGCACGTTTGCGTTGCTGCGAGGAAGAGAGGGTATATTCATAATCTGCCAGTTCAAAATAGGTCACCCCTCAATCCATTACCCCCGAAGACTATATTTGAGGCTTTCCCGCATCTTGAGGAGTGGTGGCCATCATGGGATTCAAGGAAAAAATTGAATTATCTTCGAACCTTTGTGGACAGCGCAACAACTTTAGACAAATCCGCTTGGCACTTGTAAATAGTCAAGATCCACCACCTCCATCGGTCCAGGACTTCGTCAAGAAAAAGTGCAGGAAAGGCAACCTAATATGGGTTGGTAGAAACAAAGTTGCCCCTCTTGAGCCACATGAGATGGAGTGCCTCCTTGGTTTCCCTGAAAAGCACACTAGAGGCGTCCGTAGCACGACGCAAAGATACCAATCCTTAGGAAACTCATTTCATGTGGACACTGTTGCAAATCATCTGTCAGTACTCAGGGACATGTTTCCACAAAGCATAAATGTGTCTTGTTGTTGTCGCTTGAGGCAGAAATAGAATTTGTATCATTTAAGATGGTGTGTGCTTCATACACACACATTCTATTTCATTCTTTCATGAGGTAAAAATGACATAGGGAGAAACAACTCGTTGCATATGGCATCAGCCTGCAAACATCCTGTAACAGCCTCAATTACCACAAATTCAAAACCTTTGTGTTTTGATCCAAATCAAAACCATTCAAATCCCTTTGATTTCCGCTCCTTGGATCGATTCCTGTTCTCTCCGGCCAGCAGCCCATCACCCTATTCCCTTCACAGCCCAACCTTGTGCTTCTCTCAGCGCAACCCATCGACGTGATCCGACCCAGCAAGCCCACCCGCACCGCTAGAGTTTTTATTCCCCACCCACCGCGTCGCACACCAAACTCTCGGTTACCTACCCTCCCAGCGTGCCCATAAGAAACCCCAGCCGCCACCCCCATCTGCTTCCGCTCTGTGTGTCACCAAGGTCCGAGCCCTCCCAAACCATAGCCGCCAGACCACCGCCTCGCCATGGCCACAACAAAAGACAAGAGGTCGCCTTCGAGCCGCCGTTCTCCCTATTCAGTCCTCGTTCGCCGCTGAAGCCGTTGAAACCAACCCCATCTCATTTCGATCAAGGAGGAGCTCGAACGAAGCTGTTGAAGTCTTCTACCACCGCTTTCTTCACCGGAGCCTATCCTCCCTAGTGAGATTATGTTCCTATCGAACTGTGTTTCGTGTTCTCCATCGATTACCCTCTTGTGTGGTACTCCCTCAACCCTTGTTTACCCTTTGCCTCACGGGAACGCTAAGGACGTGGTCACCGCCTGACCATAGCGCCGCCGCGCACGCCCGCCATCATCGACACCTCGACCAGCTCATCCTCGCCGGTGCCTCCTCGTGCGCGCCGAGCCCTTCCCGAGACCCGTGATTAGCACTCGCTCGGTTTCCCCACCTCGTCCCTCCTTTTCTACTCGGATTTGCGTTGGTGCGGTGTCCGTGCGCCATCGCCGCCATGGCCGCCGTTGAGCCATCCCTGGTGAGCTCGCCTCGCGGTTGCTAGTAGCTCGCGGAGCCTCATTGCCGTGCCTCGGTGCTCGTGCGCATGCTGCAGTTGAGGTCCGCACGCAAACTCCTGGTTTTCCCCTTTCCATCCCCTTTCGCCGCCGTGAAGCTGGACGCCGGCGGTACTCCGACAGCCTTGTTTGTCGGGGGTCGATGTCGTTGGAGTCGCGAGAGCTTGAGCCGTCGGGTGTTGTGTTCAATTCGGGGGCTTGCTGTTTGTTTATGTAGCCTCGTCGAGCGCCGCCGCCGTGCGATTCTCTAGCGAGCCGCCGCACCTCCATTGTAGGCCGCCCGTCGTCGGGGACCCCTCCCGTGGTTCGGTAGGGCCCGACGAGTTGCCTGGTAGGCTTCGTGCCCCGAGCGGCACGACAAGCCGTAGCGCTGGATGGGCGCGATCTCGGCGAGCACCACCGCGCGTGTGGGCGGCGCCGCCTTGCTCCGGCAGGGTGACAACATTACGGGCCCCACCGGGTTGGATTGGGTCCATGACCCAATTCACCTTGTGGTCTGTGGACTCCATTCGTCATGGACCAGTGACTCGGTAGTCACCGCCAAGCGGGCCCCACCTGTCGGTTTAATCCAAAATATCTCCAGGGAATATTCCTGGCAATATTCTCTGCTTTATCCTTTTTCCCCTTTACTGAATTTCCAGAACTCCTTAATTCTTTCAAAATTCATACCTTTTGTGTAACTACCTTTATGGATAAACCACAACATTTTTTTAATTTAATGGAATGACAGTGGTACTTTATTTGTAATCATGTTGTTACCATTTGGTATAGATGTAGCATTTAATTTATGTAATTTTATAGGGTGTGCTTCTTACACATGCATTAGCTTCATAAATTGGTGAGGTAAAAGTGACATGGAGGAGAAAAAATAGATTCCATAAGCTATATGCCTATCATACCCCAACTAAATTCGTGTGTGCAGATACGAGGAATAGAGGTTGTAACGGAATGATATGGTACTTTATTTGTAATTTTGCGGAACAATTCCAGTGAAGGAAAAAAGAAAAGAAGGTTGATGGAAAGCGAATAAGAAAAAGAGAAAGAGCTTTGGTGATCAAACACAGGGGAATTGAGGGGGAGCCTTAGATGGTAGCCATGATGAGCTGATGCCACTTCCAACAAAGATGGTTGGCTTTAACTTGCCAATAAAACCATATAGATTATGAGACAGATTGTCACCACTGCCTACTTCAGCTATGGGCCACCATACTTCTACTATGAAAATGTAGATGTGCTCCTAGAGGTGTTTGGGCACATATATCAAGGTTTTTATACAACATCGAGCCTGAGTTTGTGGGTTCTCAGCACATTTGCGTTGCTGCGAGGAAGAGAGGGTATATTCATAATCTGCGAGTTAAAAATAGGTCACCCCTCAATCCATTACCCCCGAAGACTATATTTGAGGCCTTCCCGCATCTTGAGGAGTGGTGGCCATCATGGGATTCAAGGAAAAAATTGAATTATCTTTGAACCTTTGTGGCCAGCGCAACAACTTTAGACAAAAATGCTTGGCACCTTTAAATAGTCAAGATCCACGACCTCCATCGGTCCAGGACTTCGTCAAGAAAAAGTGCAGGAAAGGCAACCTAATATGGGTTGGTAGAAACTAAGTTGTGCCTCTTGAGCCACATGACATGGAGCGCCTCCTTGGTTTCCCCGAACACCACACTAGAGGCGTCCGTAGCACGACGCAAAGGTACCAATCCTTAGGAATCTCATTTCATGTGGACACTGTTGCATATCATCTGTCGAGTACTCGGGGACATGTTTCCACATGGCATAAATGTGTTGTCCTTGTTCTCAGGAATTGAAGGAGCCGAGATTGCTCTCCACAAGCTTCGTATTCGCATGAAGAATGTTGTTTCCGTGGAGAAATCTAAGGCGAGCAGGGCTGTACTGAGAACCTGGTGGGAGGAAAATGAAACTGGAATGTTGATCGATGATATCGACGATGTCCAGGAGGTAACCACTAAGAAGATCTAGGAGTATGTAACAAGGTTTGGTGGGTTTGACCTGGTGATTGGTGGTAGCCCATGCAACAACCTTGCCAGGAGCAACCAAAGTGAAACAATTAAAATATGAGATGAATCTTTTCTTTAATGATCGTGGACATACTTCTCATAAGAATCATGTACTTCCATACGGAAAATATAGTAAAATATCTCATATTGTTGTGACTTGAGATTGAAGTAGCATTTGTGTCATTTTAATTGGTGTGCTTCTTACACATGCATTTTGTTTCATTAATTACTGAGTAAAATTAGAGTTGTGACACTTGAGCCATAGGAGATGGAGGTCCAGGTTAATATATGTCATCATTGACCTAATCTATTATTATCTTGTCATCTTAATTATCATTTGGTGAAGATCCCACCAGATGGATAAATATTCTAAAATATGTCATCTTGTTGTGTTGAAATAGTAGCATTTATCTCATTTCAGATGGTGTGCTTCTTGCACATGTACTTTGTTTCATTAATTGATGAGTTAAAATAACATGTGGAGAAAAAATGGACAACATGGGCTATTGGCCTACTATACTTCTACCATGAAAACATGTAAACTTTTGTCGTATATTTGGAAAAAATATCAAGATTACAATATATGACCCCATGCCTAAGTTTGTGGACTCTACATTCTTTTTGTTCTTGTAGATATGAGGAAAACAGACTATGACCATAATCTAATGGTTCATATTGAATAGGTTATCCCTCTAGCCGTTGATCCCAAAAGACAATATTAGAGGCCTTATTAATATAGATAAATTTACCGATAGGAACAACCTGATCGATTCTTTCATATTTTGGAATTGTACTAATAAGTTCCATATTATCCTTGTTATTCATCTTGCAAGGAAACAATATCTGATCATTGGCCATGCTGCACAAATTAGTAAACATGACTAAATTTTATCTCGATCTCTTCACGTGTGAAACTATTTATGTATTACACACATTTTATGATAACACTAATGAATGAAGGTTGGCATGAAGTCAACAACATACAATTATCTCAGCTCATGAAAAATCCAGTAAAGTAAATTGTTTTCAATTTTAGCACTAGATTAAAGAACTCAAGAATTGGTGCATAATATTTGGATAATTGACGGAGTGACATCAAAAGTCACTACTACTAATATATGTTATTGATCAGCTAGTAAATTCTTTCTATAAAAGCACTTGAACTTAGTTTCATACAGGAAAGTTTATTTTTCTGAGAAATCTAAATACATAGTATAAACCAAGAAACACAACATAGCTGCCACACCCAATGATTAACTTTAGATATTTTTGTGAGCAGGACCAAGAAAACATGCATCATAGTTCAAAAGGAAGCATACCACATCCGAGCGTAGCCAATTTGGCTTCATGTTCAAGGAAACCCATTTCCAGGGACTCTAATTTGTCGTCCATTTGTGCCAATTCATTTAGCGAGTCATGTATAGAAGAAAAGAAAACATGGAGCAATGTGTTCAGTACACTTCGCTTCTTTGTTAGACTGGAAATAAGCTATATAAAAAAGGATAAATTCCTTATTCGCCATCGGAAATTATACCGTTCCCTTATTTGCCATTGAAAATTTACTCTTCCCTTATTTGCCACTAAATTTAGTTTTCTTTCCCTTTTATGCCATGATTATCCTTTGCTAATAAATAATGAGAGTTTAATGGTTAGATCTATTGATTCTTCGGATTTTAGTGACCCCTTTTGCCCTTGTTACACACTTACACTAACAGCATATCGAGCCACTAGAAACCCACCGATGATAGTATGTTGAGTGAGATTGAGGCGCGGCCTGTTGTACCATTGTGAGTCACGTCATTGGGATGCCGGTGCCGCCTGCGAGATGTGCTTTGTCGACCGTTCTAGGGTACTGGCATTGTGCCGTCTGCGCAAAGCATCATCGGCGCCTGACTAGATATGCCGTGACATGTCGTTGCGGCGCGCGTGCTGCTTCTGTTGCTAGCTTGCCTGATTGCCACGCTGCGCGGCGCTCCTGCTTGCTTGCCTGCACGCGGTGCTGCTGCTACTTCCCTGTATCTACTTGTCTATCAGTGCTTGGCCTGGAACATGCTGGTGCATAACTGTGTGCTATTGAAAGAGAGAATGAGGGAAGAATTGATAGTCACTAATCTAGATCCTAGCTGTAGGAAAAACGGGAGCTGAGAAATACTAGCTTTAGTTAAAAGGTAACTAAAGGTCTCAAGAAACAAGTGCAACTTCCATTTGACACTAGCGGCTCTGATTTAGAGGCTATCGTCCGTTAGCAATGAATGACAATGGCACAAAAGGAAAGTGAAACTAAATCTAGTGGCAAATAAGGGAAAAGTAAAATTTCGATGGCGAATAAGGGAACCGTATAATTTCTAATGGCGAATAAGGAATTTGCCCTATAAAAAATTAGACTTACTTAATACTACTATTATCAGAAGCAATAAGAAAGGTTCAATGATACTTCTTGTTGTTAGTTCAATAGTTAATTTTATGGCTACAAGGAAACGGTGGTGGTTAGAATGAACAGATGTTGTCCTATTATTACAAACCTCATTTTGGAGTCAAAATAGTAAAAGGGGAGGTCATAATATACCTCAGTAGCACTAGAATCCTCAATATTGCACATCGAGGAGGAGTCCTTTGTGGGTAGTGCACAAGATAAAATTTCACCATCTCCACCATTAGTGGAGGATTTTTTTAGAAGAGGGCGTGCAAGAAAGGGAACCTTATATAAAGTAGTGGAAAAATAAAGTTAATCCACATAAGATGGAACTCCTCCTTAATATACTTACAACATATACCATGTTAACTATGTTGTTTTTATCTTAATATTCATTTGCAGAAATCCCATCTGATAGAATATCTCATGTTGTTACCATTTGGTATAGATGTAGCATTTAATTTATGTAATTTTATAGGGTGTGCTTCTTACACATGCGTTAGCTTCATAAATTGGTGAGGTAAAAGTGACATGGAGAAAAAATAGATTCCATAGCCTATATGCATATCATACCCCAACTAAATTCATGTGTGCAGCTATGAGGAATAGAGGTTGTAATCACAATCTACCGATTTAAATTTAACAGATCATCCCTCGATCCATCACCTCCGAAGAAACTATTTAAGGCCCTATCACACACTAAGGAGGCATGACGTTCTGGGGATACAAGGACAAAGTTGAATTGCCATCGGATCTTTTTCAATAGTGCACAGGTTTTAATTAGATTTGCTTGATGATGGCAAACAATAAACCTCGATTAGTGAAGGATTTTATGAAAAATAACAGTGCAAGCAAGGAACCATACATGGATTGGTGTAAAAATAGAGTTGTGCCACTTGAGCCGCACGGAATGAGGCTCTTCCTTTATATACCACATCATCGACCTCATCAATTATCAACTTCTAATCTTACTATTCATTTGCAAAAATCCCAAGAGAGGGGGAAATATAGTAAAGTAGCTCTTGTTGTTGTGCTTGAGATAAATGTCGTGTTTGTGTCATTTCATATAGTTTTCAATTTTAGCATTAGATTTAAGAACTCAAGAATTGGTGCATAATATTTAGATAATTGACGGTGTGACATCAAAAGTTAAGCCTGCTGCGTGTGGGTACAGGTGTATATACTATGCAGAGTTATAATCTATACGTATAGCCATGCCCCCGGATACAGGCACTACCGAGACCTCCCCACTTGATTAGTTTACTACCTCTCCCCTCGTATAAGTGTTTTACTTCCGGCTTCGGGCTGTGGTTCCAGTGGAGGTGTGCTGGACTTAAAATTTGACCCTTGCAGGAAGGTGTTGATTCCTGTGAGGCTACTTATAAAATTTGACTAATAATAAAATTTGACTCACCTAGACTTCAGGATAATTTCTTTAGGTGTTGAGCCGATGCCTTTCCTTGAAATATCCAAGCATTCATCACATTGTTACCAGGTAGTGCGGCTTGCTGAGTACTCTATGTACTCACGGCTTTACCACTTTGTTTTCCAGCTTGACTAGTAGATCAAGCCTCAACTTCAAGACTTCGTCAACTCAACTAGAACAAGACTGAAGATAAAGGAGGGTTTCGCCTACACTCAAGTTTCTTATGGATTTGGATTCACTACGAAGACTTCTGCTACGTTCGAGTTAGAGTTTTGCTTCCACCGTCAACTCTACTTAGTGCCTGCTTCCGCTAGAAATCTTGTATTCTTCCTTGGCCTGCGTGCCAAGTCCTTGTACTCGAATGTTGAAGATGTTATTCTTCTTAGAATAATATCTCTTCTTGATTCTTGTCATAATTTGTAATCTTTTATGGTTTTATGGTATTCAATTGTTTTAGTTGTACAAGTCATCCTCCTAGGAGTGACTATGAGGTACAAAGGCACGGCTTTCACCCTCTAGTGAAAATCGGGTTGTCACACATCCTACTATAAGAATGTAGAATTTTCTACTATAGGATGTTGGGTAAAATATCAAGATTCTTATATCACCTCGATCGTGAGTTTGTGGACTCTAACTTCATTTGTGCAAGTACGAGGAAATGAGACAATATCTATAATCTCATCTAGACATCCTTTGATCAACTACCCATAAAGACAATATTTGATGCTTTATCTTGCACATCGCGGAGAAGGTTCTATCATGGGATACTGGGACAAAGTCGAATTGCCTTTAGACATTTGTGTTTAGGGAAATAATTTTGAGTATAGTTTCTCAAAATGGGCAAACAAATCATAATTAACCACCACCACAAGTGCCCGACTTTTGTAGGAGACTCGTGCTAAAAGAGGGAACCTTATATGGACTAGTGCAAAACTAAAGTTGCAACACTTGAGCCATACGAGATGGAGCTCCACATTGATATATGTCATCATTAACCTCATTGAGGTCCAGTAAGGTCGTCCAACTCAAATTAGAGGCCAAAATAAAGTCGACTTTGAGTCTCTTTCGAAGTCCAGAAACTGCCCCCACTAAAATGGATTGGTCACATACTGAATCCGTTTGGAACGCTCTACAAATGCACGGAGTGCTAAGAAGATAACCTTTCCAACGTCGAGTCTCATGTCTAAATTTGTCCCGAGTCATCAAAAAACATTAAAACAAGTTAGCATCCAGAATCTGTCCCTATGTTGTGCTACCGTTTCTAGCCTTTGGACCATGTACATTCTTATGCCCACCTAGGGACGTGACCGGAGTGTTTGGATAACCCTAGGGTTGGATTTTGCTTAGATTATTTTGTTGAAAACAGTTTTGTCGTTCGATGGTTTGTGAGACCCCAACTTTGTGAGTTTAATCATACATCTGCAATTTGGTTGCTTCTATCTTGTTCTTACTTTTGTTATTCGATTCGCATGCAAGGATTAACCTTCTTGGCGATGTCGATCGTACAACACCGATCGACAACAAGAGACGTGGTGCTGCGATTGCAGGTTCAGAATATGTTGTTCGGAAGCCGGATCGATTTATGTCTCGCATCCACCAAATCTTTGTTCATCGGAACCTTTCGGGAGATCGGGACACCTCGTACACATCATGGCTGCCTTTCCTTTATAGTTAATCTTGTTTGTTTCTGCGAGAAGATGATATCCAACATGCAACAATTTCCTGTTGCAAAACCAGATCGTTAGTTGTGATGAATTACTAAGGCCCTGTTCGTTTCCTGTCCTCTAAAATTTAGCACTGTCACATCAAAGAGAATCTTACTATTTATGAATATTTCGATCAATTTAATGACAAAACCCTATTGACAAATTGATGCTAATTTTCGAGATGAATCTAATAAGCTTAATTAATTTAGGTTTTGCTAAAGTGATGCTACAGTAACTGTCTTCTAATTATGACTTAATTAACCTCATTAGATTCGTCTCGTAAATTAGTCTAGAGGCCTGTAATTTATTTTATAATTAAACTTTATTTAATACTCATAAATAGTAAGATTCTTTTTGATGTGACAGCTCTAAAATTTAGACCCCAGGAAACGAACACACCCTAAGGTTTGACTTGCTCTCATAACATTACGAAGACTTAATAACGTATTTCCCCAATTCTAAATTGCCATCCCTTACTTATCCCTGGTCAATACAAGTTCCACCTCATACCGAAACTAAGACACTAAATCCCTTGTACACCCTTTTACAGTTATTGTTGTTACCTTTACATATTTTTTGACTATTTTCTCCCTTAATGTAGTATCCTTTATTTGTCCCTAAAACATACAAAGTGAAAAAGGAGCAATGTATTTATGATTAAAATTCTCAACAACGTACATGAATATGTGACAAGTAATATTTTCACGCATCTATAATAAAAAATATTTCGCTGTCATCCATAACAATTATATATACATGAATACGAGCATCCATACACATGCATATAAATATGTCCAATTCAAGTTAACATTACATTCTACAATTCGGGACCAAAGGAGAGGAACTACTACAATCGTAGTGGGTTGGGGAAGGCAAAAAATATTTTGATTTTGGTCCAATCCTCGTTGAGGCCTTGTGGAATCCAACTAAAGATACGAGTACCAGAGTACCAAAGCGATGTGCAAAGAAAGAAAGAAAGAAAGAAAGAAAGAGCAATATTTGTGGAAGGAGCCAATGAGTACATCAATACCAAGTTTGCTCCAGAAGTTTCCATCAGCGCTAAGCGCCGAACAATAATTAATTAAAACAAACGGCAGCCAGCAGCTCAAACGCCACGGGTTTCGTTTGACAGACCCTGCTGTGTGATTTTGGTTTGCTCCGCGCTATAGTGCGCGATTTTGGTGTGCGACAACGGTCTCGAAGGCGGCAAGGCGCCATCGATGAACGATCCTGCTTCAGTCCCACCCGCACATGCGTGACGGCTGGAGTGGCATGATGGATGCGTATATACTCTGTATACTTAGATGATATCCCGCGCGTTGCCGCGGTATATTATATAATATCAAGAAAAATATTTTATACACTCAGAAAAGAAAGTAAATAGAAACGAAAAAGACATAGGAACAAAAGGTGGAGTAATAATGGAGATATTTGAAGGCAGTAGGTTCTCTACCTTAATTTATGGTGACCGGATAACATGAAGTGACATGAGCATATTGATGCATGGATGGATAGATGGGAGTCAGAGGTAGTAATCGGAAGTGCTAACTTTCTAGATGACATGTCAGAGATTTGAAAAGTTCAAAAATAGCTCTTAATCGCCAACATTCAATCTTTATCTAATTGTTAAAAATATTTGAGATGATGTAGTGCAACATAGAGCTAGAGAAGTAACATTGAATGACTCTTAATGGATTGGAGATGATGTGGCGCAACATAGAACTAGAGAAATAGCATTTAATGATTCTTAGTGGGTTACATCTTTTATATATTAGTAGATTCCGAATTAGTTTTCGAATTGCTGATTTTTGCTGGACTCACATAGAACAGGTGTCGGGCTAGTATTTGCCCCTCACCTAATATTTTCAGGGTGCCCTAGGCACTACCGGAAATCTATAGTTTGCCGTGTGCCCGCGGCACACGGAGAAGGGCCTCTAAGCACGCGGCAAACATTTTTGCCGTCGGTGGTCCACCGTGAAAGTCCGACGGCGACATTCCTAGACGGCAAAGCTGGCTTTGCCGTGTGCCTTTGCCGTGTGTCACCGCGGGCACACGGCGAAGTTCGCGACGTTGCCGTGTGCCATACCCTGGGCACACGGCAAAGGCCTTGACTTCACCGCGTGTCACACCCAAAGCACACGGCAAAGGATACATAGAAAAATAAAAAAAATCACAAATAAAAGTAGTCTAGTACACATGTTTTATTCTCTATATAGGTTTACATATTTGATCACAAATAAACATAATCACATATTCGATCAATGAAATTAAATGATTTACATATTCAATCACAAATACACATAATCACACTAGTAGCTCAATGCAATCAAAACGGTTTACATATTCCAAACCACAAAAGTACCAAAATCTCTTAGGAGCCATTTCTAAGTCAGTATACATTTGACAAGTTATGCTACTGCTAGGAGCATCACTTGCATTTTGGTGGAGAGTGTAAAAATTATCTAATTGAAAAAATATCTTCATATACAAAATGCTAGCACGGCCATGATAAGAATGGATGAAGTACAAAGGAAGAGGATGCCATCTCATAATCAGAATACTTCAAAATGCATTGTTCTTCTTGTTCTGATAATGAGCTTCAACTCTCCACGTTGGACTCAATGCTCTTTATGTAGTACAAAACATGTAGTCTGATTATATAAAAAAAGCTATGTCAATGCTTTGTATAAAAACTACCTGAGACAATCAAGTGGTGGAAAAATAAATATAAGTGATCACTGACACTACATACTTCACTTCTTGCTATGTCATAATGAGAGAAACTTTTTACTTACCTTTTTCCCTAGATCCAAGCCCTGCCTGCAAAGGAGAGGATGACCAAACAGTTTCAATTCTCGTGCTCAATCAATGAAATAAACATATGAATGTCATATTTGAAAGAATATTCATCTTCCTCCATAAATATAAGAATACAAGTCTATTCCACAAATTATTCAAGCTACACACCTCACAAGTAATTGGCACAAAGCGATGGAACAACCACTCTTCATCTCACCTAAACAAATGCCAAATTTAGATGAGTTGAAAGAATTGCATACCTCACAAAAATATCTCTCACACACAAAATAAGACACATCAGACAACTAACCTCCTCTTGGGCTTTCTTGGAGTCATCTTCTTTGGAGAAGATGTAGTGAATTCTGAAATGTGAGAAGAAAAAACGTCTTGAGATGTGCCTTCTCCCATCAACATAGCAAGGTAGCTGCAAATATGACATAACATTATTTAAGGCGATTGCTATTTAACAAACTAGTAGTGATATCTAATATTTAGCAGTTGCTTGATAAAATAATGGACAATAGTAAATAGGGTTGTTTGACACACAAAAATAGCATCGCAGAGCATTAAAAAAAGAAAAAAATAAGCTACTAACAATTAGTCTAGTTTCTGGATGCTTTCACTCTTGCTCCATAGCAGTATACTAACATATTACTTGCTTGTTAAATCTTCTAGGAAAACTAAGAAAGAAGCTAAAGGTGATTGAAACTCGTAGCATTATCCATTAGCCAATAGTATATATAAGTCACTTTTAAATCTGCAAGAACATAAGTTGATTCAATCAGAATTGCACTATGTGACGTGAATAGTTTCTGACCTTTATGAGGAACACAGTATTCTTCAAGAGTCACCAACACAGAAGGGAAACGTGAGAGGGCAACGTCCGACGTCGAGGCACTCCCTCTGACCCTCTGCTGCCACTATCGTCTATCGCGCCTTGCGAAAAACAATTTGCACAAAAGCAACTGAATCAACAAACTGACATTGGATTGTATCCTACAAAATAAAATTTCAATTTCAATTTCAGCTGCCAATGCATCGAAGAGGGCAGAGGCGATCCAGATCTTGGGTGACCAGAGAGAGGGGCTGGGGCGACCAGGGAGAGGGAGAGGCGGGGACGGGGGCAACGCAGATAGGCGCCGCCGGCGCAGCTGGGGACTGGGGGCGAGGAGATGGACGGCGGAGGGTCAGGCGGCGCATAGACCGCCAGCGCCATTGCCATGGGCCTCCGGGTTGAGCGAGAGAGAGGGGCGACCAGGGAGAGGGAGAGAGACGCGGGGGCCGGGACGACGTGGATGGGCGCCGCCGGCGTAGCTGGGGCGAGGAGATGCGAGGCGGAGGGTCAGGCGCAGATCTTCGGCGCCGTCGCCATGGGGATTTTTTGCTATTTTGCCCAGCCATTCAATGGGCTTTGGTAGAATGCCCATGTTTCCTTGGGCTTCGATAAAATGCCCACGAAACCAGTGGATCTCCGTTAAAATGCCCATAGGTGATTTTCCAGCCTACTTTATGTTCTTTTTATTTAGAGACACTGGAAATGACCGAACTACCCCTGGTGTAAAAAAATCTGCATGACTCTCCAAACTTTTGCTGGTGCCACAAGCAAAAGTTATTTAGCAAAATTTATTTTTTTGGCATCAGCAAAGTTTGGAGAGTCATTTTTGTGTTGGAGAGCATGCAGATTTTTTTACACCAAGGGTAGTTCGGTCATTTCCGGTGCCTCTAAATCAAAAAAGAACATAAAATAGGCTGGAAAATCACCTATGGGCATTTTAACGGAGATCCACTGGTTCGTAAGCATTTTACCGAAGCCCAACGAAACATGGGCATTTTATCGAAGCCCACTGAATAGCTGGGCAAAATAGCAAAAATCTCGTCGCGATGGGCCTCCGAGTCGAGAGAGAGAGAGAGAGAAAGAGACTAACGAGAGAGATAGAGAGAAGGGACTAACGGGCATATACTGCTTAGATCTAAACTTCGCCGTGTGCACCTCTGTTCCACACGACAAAGGTCTGTTCGCCGTGTGTCCTGCCATTGGCACACGGTAAAGGATCAATTCGCCGTGTGTCTATCCTCTTAGTACACAGCAAGGAGGATTTAAATATTTTTTTACTTATTGCTTCATGAATATAATGTTTGAATTTTTTTAGCAAAATAAAAATAAGGTCTCAATTACATGAATATAAATTTGATAAAAGTCTTGAAGTAAATTTTAATTTGAACGTTATTGCATCTACGAACCTAACCACATCTTCTCTATTCTCTAAGGAACTTCTTCGAAAAAGCTTCAATTTATAAGCATCATACGTGACCAAATGTCCAAAACCACCTCAACTATTTACCACAAGCTTCGTGTGTGATAAAAGGATACATTGACAAATCTCATGAATTTCAGACTTCGTTTGAATTTTATACCAGTTAAATACTATTTGACCCTACGTTCGTGGTAATGTTTCATGAATACGACTTTTGAAATTTCATATCAACTACTGTATAAAGCCTTACGCTTGCCTCGATATGATGAATATTATTTTCTTAGTCACTTTATTCCATTATTTCATACACTTTCAGTTCAAATTTGACATATCTGAAAAAAACTTTTAATAAAATAAATTGGTTAAATATAGTAAACACAACTAGAAATGCTACAAATTAGAACATATAGTACCAATCAATATATGAGGAGTGGAGAAAAAGTTTTAGAGGTGAATGACAAAATTATTTTTTTATTTGTCGTGTGCCAACAGAAAAACACACGGCAAAGAGGGCTCTTTGCCGTGTGCTAAGAGATGGCACACGGCAAAGAACCAGCCACGGACAGCCACACGGCAAAGAGTGGCATTTGCCGTATGTCTTCCTTTAGGCACATGGCAAAGAGTTGATTTGTCGTGTGCTATCACTTTGCCGTGTGTTTGACGGAAAACACACGGCAAATATGTGCTTTGCCGTCTGCCCGACTAAAAACACACGGCACAGTTTTTGGCACACGGCAAATTTTGTTTTTCTGGTAGTGCGCCTGCACCCGAGCCGAATTCTAAGGTATTAACTCTATTGTGAAGTATATTTGCTATGGGAAATAAGGGCTTCATTTTTCTTTGCTTGCTCCTCATAAATATATTGAAAGCCAAATCAGTCAATGAAAGGTATATCATATAAAGGGAATTGTAATTTTTTAATTATATGGAAAATAATGATGGAACATGTAAGATATAGCCAAACAAATATATAAAAATATAATGATCATAAACAAACACTCTAGGATCGTCAATACCCGATCAATAAAAAATAAAATGCTTTGGAAAACTCGTCACACATGTTTTCCCTTGCAGACAATTTCTCATATGCTACTATCTAGCAGCATCTTCCTTTGCTTCTTCGTGTTGAGGAAAGTAGCTACTTGAAAGAAAATTCTCATTACTTTCGTTCCTTCTAAAACATCCAAAACATCCATCAATATTTTGGTTCCTCCTAAATTATCCTTATTTGTAGCTACAAACCAGGAAAGAGTGGGGTGCTCCAATTTTCCTCCATTCAAGGGAGTGAACATTATTTATATAGCCCCAAATGCAGATGTGACCTAATAAAAAAGGGTTCTTATAAACACTTTAGAGGAACTATTTGAGGGAAGAAAAAATAACCCTAAAATTTATATTGCCCTAAAAATAAGTTTTCCAATATTATAGCTTGAAGATGCCCTTAATTAACTGAAGTTCTACCGTCAACGTTATTACGGTGCACATGCTTACGTGGCACGCACCTGCTACAAAAGTTTCAGTCGGTTCATTGTCCCCTGATTGCGAGTGTGATGAATGATTGCCAGCGGATCACCCGCTCATTTAGCACCAAATGTGTCAATAAGGAGAGGCCACGGTTGTTACCACTGTCCGCGTACCTACTAGAGACTATCTCTCTCTCTCTCTCTCTCTCTCACAGCCATGGCTTGGTTCTTCCCGATCACCATCTTCCTTTGCCTGATCACCATGCTCTCCACCACGACGTTGGCCGACACGCCAGACTGTCCGTACCCATGTCTCCCACCGCCAACCTCAGGCAGCTCGATCAACAGCTACCCGCCACCACCACCATCAACAGGTGGAAGCAGCGGCGGCGGTGACTTCGGCGGAAGCTACCCACCTCCGCCACCGGGGAGCTACCAGCTGACGCCGCCAGGAGTGATGCCAGGATACATGACACCGCCGAACGATGGATACCCTTCCGGGCCAGTCCCGCCGCCACCCGACCCGGTCCTGCCATGGTACCCGTGGTACTACCAGCACACCAACCCGATCACCGGGTCTACTTCGGCGGCGTCCTCGTCGTTGGCCATGAGTGGGAGGTCGACGATCACGGCTGCCGTGCTGCTTCCTCTATCGTTGCTACTTGTTCTTCGAGTGTGGTAGATGAAGAGTACTTGCTGTCGGTTGGCAAATTAATTTTTTGTTGATTATTAGTTTTAAGTTGTTGTTTTTTTGCTATTTCAGTTTCTACAAGTGTACTTGTTCTTTTGTGGAGGTATAGAATATAGCACGCAGTATATTATAAGATATGGTTTATTTATATTTTTTGTGTTAAATATATATGCTTCAGGAGACATGCATACATGTGGATACATGTATATTATTCCTTTACTTCAGTGTACTCTATGTTTCTTCCTAGAATGATTTTTTTTATTATTCCAAATTTTGATAACTGAAAGATGCAGTCAGCTATATGTTGTATGAAAAGATGGTTTGCTAAGGAGGGTTCCCGAAGAAAAAGAGGGTCCGTCTCGTCTTTTCAGCTGTCTAGCATAGACAGAAGTTACTTAACTGAGGCCGGGTAGCTAGTTGGTGATCCTTTTCGTTTGTTGAGACGTCAAACTCCGCCCACAATTGCCCGTTTTTCGCGGTGTCTGTCCATTCTGCTGGAGTTTCTAGAGCAGACGTCTCATGCATTATTAGCTAGTACAGAAATGATTAAAGGTTCAACATATAAAGTTGGAAATGTTTATTTTGGGAACCACAAAAGTTGCATATGGCAAAAATATTTCTTTTATATGGTGGGAGAGGAAATGGTGAATAGCTTAACTTGCCCTTGCACTCCAATCGGTCAAGAAAACTCCATGAAAGTAAGAAATATCAAATATGAGCTAGCAAGATCGTCCCTTAGCTAAAAAGCGAACAAAAATATTTGTTTGCTGCTTGTATTCTGATACATCATCTTACTAGAGGAGAGGAGAAACTGAGAAAGCCATGTCGAGCAGGTTGCCCGATCTACACGTTGCTTGTTACGTTACGTCAGGGGAACGCATGTTAGTGCCACACCTTCTCCGGGAGGATACAGCTAGTCGCCAGATGGTGGTCATCAAAGATACAGTGATGTGCAACCTCCCTGCTGCCTTTTTGCTTTTCTCTCTATGCTAGTGAAGAAACTCTTTTTCTTACTTTCTTTGTTCAAAGGGGAAAATGGCAGGTGCTCTACCTTTTGATGGAAACACTTTCTGCCATTTTCTATATACTCACAAAAAAAGAGGATTTTATTATGTTCTGTTATAAAAGAACGATCATGTCGATGGTACAACTCGCATTTTGTAAAACCGGTGCGCAGTACAGTGGGAGGCAAAGAACCTGATATGCGCTGGTGGGAGGATTGTGGCTGTTGAGGGAGGACACAAGTTGCGATTGTAATAGCGTGATATGTATGTCAAGCGTGAATTATTGTTTGCTTCCACTCTTTGATCAACATATACAATGCTCTCTTGACGAAATAGTTTTGTTTAGTTTGAAAAAAAAATCTTTAAGCTATGGTGTTGCATAAAACTTATTTGATGAAATGATACTATTTTTACACATTTATGTTACTTCAAAATTTCCGGATATTCCAACGCTTTTGTGGTATATATGCACATTCAACATCCTGAGAAAAACTACACATCAATGTACTTCCTGTGGAAATTTTGAACTACTTTTTGAAATGTTGAAGCTTGCCTTAGAAAATGTTGAAAGAAGTACTTAAAAGTTCTGTTCTATTAAATAAATAGTAGTATCCTATCCTATGACTATAAACACTTGATTTAATAGCGGTGATTGCCTGATTGGAAGCAATAAACAGAAGGAAAAATTATATATATAAAAAAATACTAACTATCTTCCGTGGGCCGTGTCTCTTTGGTAAAGATGGTAGACTTATTGGGCCCTCCTGTCGGTTAGTGGACGTGGCTGCCGGTAATGATAGCCAAACGGGCCGGGCTAAACGGGCAGGCCCAAAGCACGCTTTTTGGCCCGACCCGAACCCGGCACGGCACGGATTGGTTTCGGGCCGGGCTGGCCCGGCACGCACCGTCGGGCCGTGCTCGGGCCGAGGGTAGGGCACGACGGGCGACCCGGCCCGGCACGGATTGGACGCGGCCCGATGAAGCCCGACGGGCCACACTTTTGACCCGATAAAGCACAGTACAAAATTAAATAATATACATGTTTCATACTTAACACTAATGGTGAAGTGGTTTAGTGGTAAAGCATTTGACTTGTACCTTAGAGATTCAAGGTTCAAATCTCCATCTTGCTATATTTTTATCTATTTTTTCAAGTTTTTTAACGTTATTGGGCCGAAAAATACTTATTGGGCTATTAAACCCGTGGGCTTAATGAGCTGGCACGGGGCCGGCACGGCCCGAATAGCCCGAAAAAACATTTTCGGGCCGTGCCGCGGGCCGACGCCCAGGCACGTGGGCCGGCACGGCACGGCCCGAAAATAAATTAGTGCCGTGCCGGCCCGAAATGTAAATGGGCTGGGCCTTTTCGGGCTCGGGCCGTGCCGTGCCGGGCGGCCCGTTTGGCCATGACTAGCTGCCGGTTGGTCATGGAACCGAGGCTGCTAAAAGGCCTAATTTGTACAGAGGGCCCAAAATGTTTCCATACTCAGTTATTTCCACCACGTCACAAAGCCCATTTTACAGTAGAGAGAGGTGTCGAAGGCCCGAAGCTCATGAATCAAGATCTCTACTCTTCCACATTTTGTCGAGCATCGAGCCGGCGACTCGGCGAGGCTCCGTTGCGTGGATCCGGCCGCGGAGGTGGAGCTGTTCTCTCGTTGCTTCCCCAATATCCTGCTCCATATCTCTTCACCTACCGTTCCTGGTGAGTCCTACTTGTGCTGTCCAATATGATTTCATGTTTCAGAACCAGCCATTTTGTTGCCCCCTATGAAGTCGAACCTGGTTCATTTTCTTCTTTGATGAAAACTACGAGGGGAGAGAATCCCAACTTGTGTCCTGAATTTCTTGCAAAGGACTACTGCGCCAGAGCGGTGCTAGCACTAGAGAGACGGTGCATTACTTACATCGGTTGGCAGATGTGGCCCAAGCTCCTTTTCTGTCGAATGGATTGTTTCAGTGTTAGACAATCTGTCCACCTTGGGCAAGCCAGTTTGTTTTTTTTTCTCTTTATTTAAAGAAAGGGGTACCAGCTATTCATCTAGAAACAAATAGTTGAGATTAGAGTACAGTACTCGACGAATTTAGAGTATCTTTTGAGTGTCTAGAGCGAATATCAAACCTGGAAATAAATTGTTCTAATGAATTTGGGAAAATTAAACCTAATGCCACATTATCGGAATTCGTCACTGTTGATTGATCTTATATCAACAGGCACAATGTACTATATTTCCTCAAAGCTATATGCTATCATCTGTACAATTTCTCTCGAGCTCAGGTTCTGATTGGTACGCTAAGCTATTTACACACTATACAATAACAAAGGCCATCTTTTGCATTCCTGGGCTCAATGAAGTGGTCTTCACGGGTTACCTTCTCTGAAAGTTGAATAGCTTGAGCGAGAGACCGAACAGCAATGCAAATAGCAGGGGAAATGCGACAACCACAATGGCAACTACCCAGAGAAAGTCATGATGGAACCCAAAGAAGCTTTCAATAAAGTCTGATATGCGCACACCATTATCAAATGTCTCGGTCACATCTCCAAACTGTGAAGTGATCAGACCGTTTAGTGTCCATGCAATCGGGCAGATCCAGTAGAACCATCTCCACCATATTGGGATTCTCTGTAGTTTAACTATGCCAGTTAGCAGATGGAGAGTAGAATACTTGGAAAAGTAGGAGAGCACAGGAGGAAGTATGGTTGTTGTTGAAGCGAAACTAGTGCTCTAGGAAAAAAATTGTGTACTTACAGTTCTTGGTATTAGAAATCCTGAGAAAAGGTTCCAAATGGCATAGAATGCGGTGGAAGCAACGGAGGAGACATTGTAGTTTGGAGTCAGGCCCACCATCATCATCCCGTAAAATGTGTAATATGCTAAAGTGAAGTACATGAAGAACAGGTACCAAAAGAACTTGGCAGCTGTCCATTCAAATCCAATCATAGCATACACTAGTACACCATATATTAAGGACTGAACAAAGATATATGGAAGTTCGATTGTAACCTGCAAAATGGGGGTACATGTTAGATGGCTAATTGTTCCAATCTGTGTGCCAAAACAATTTCGTTTTTTTAGGGAAATACAGCAAGGGAGGACCCTGTTGTTCATGCTGATGCCACCTTTTCTTTTCTTTTGGATATATTCTTTCTTTCCTTTTTTTATGGGAACACGATCTTACTTATTACGATTTCTAACAACGAAATTTGATGTTTTATCTCAGTTGGATTCATTAGTTTCTAGAAGTTGCATATAAACTGATTATTGAATGAAGTGAATAGAAATGAACTTTTTACCTGTCCCAAGGCATATGGCAAAGGTGAGTACATGTGAGCCGCTCTTTCCCTGTAAAAGACTGAGCGCTCAACTGAGACAACTGGCTGAACTGAACCAGAGTTCTGTACTCCCATGAAAATAACTGAGGCATACATAGAGCCCATGGCATTGAACAAGTCCTGCTGACTATTCCTGCAAGGTTGAACATCTTGAATAAACTGCAAGGTTGTAATGAATAGGCCCGAGAAGTAGCCTCTGTAAAAGTGTAGAAAATGTGGCATCTAAAGTTTTTTCCTTATTTTATTATTCTATACCGTTACCTTTTTCTGCCAACGCCCCAGAACATTGTTCCAAAGAGCAGGGCTATCACTGTTGTGTAGAAGTACTTGACAGCAGTATACGGAGGATTTCTCCAATATGACATACTTTGTTTCCACAGGCAAGCAAAACATTGTGTGAGGAAGTTCTGAGAGTATTCTGTTGGAAAGGATAGGTCACTTGAACCTTCTGGAGGTGTGCTGAGCTCCTTTATTAGATTTTTGTTCCTCCTGAAACACAGTGACGAAAGACTATTAGTGTAGAACTGAAACATGATTTGGCAGTGCATTTTCCTTTTATGGAACTGAAAACTAAAACTCAGGAATTTTTTAGTTACATGCCGATGTTTTAAAGCTTTCGCAAGGGTATTTGATTTCACTATTTTTCATGATGAACTTATTGTATAAAATTTCAGAAACCACAAAATATGCCCCTAGGGAGCATTTGCTTTGGTGGTGGGGATATGGGTGCAACAGTGACCCATGGGAGGGCAAAATAAATACTGAAAGTAGCATCAATATTGTTTGGAAGTACTGAAGAAATTGTTGATGCTTCCCTATTTTAAAATCTAGGATTTCTTAGCCCAAATCCACTTTAGACTTTAGAGAGGTCTTCTTACATTATTAACCATGAACCATAACGTGCACAATACCTACCTGTATAATTCTGAATTCTTGTATGCTTCACTGAAACTAATCCCAGTTATCTGTTCTTGCACTGCACTGGTCACTTCCAGCATCCATGTTGAAGGATTGTAGCCATCTTTTATCTTGTTAACACCTTCGATAGCCTTGGTAGAGTTATGGAAAAACAGTTAAATAGTTGGTACCATGCAAAGCTGCAAACTGATAGAAACATATAATACTCTGTTCTCACCTCAAAATATCTGATCAGTTCACATGAGTGTCGTCCTAACGGACCTACATAAATCTCTTCCCCTCCACGTTTCATTAAGAAGAGCTGCAAAGGTGCACAGACTCATTAGGTGTCAAAATGCTTAGAAACAATACAAGCCATTTGTGTCTATTAGTATAGTTATGTTCACCTCATCAAATGATTCAAAGATATCGATGCTTGGTTGGTGAATGGTACAAACAACTGTTCTTCCTGTGTCCACAGTATTCCTTATTGCCCTCATGACAATGGCTGCTGCACGTGCATCAAGTCCAGATGTTGGTTCGTCCATGAAAATGATAGAAGGGTTAGCAACCAGCTCAACTGCTATGGTTAGCCTCTTCCTTTGCTCTGTTGACAATCCACTGACGCCAGGCAATCCAACTAATGCATCTTTCAAAGGTAACAGCTCAACAAGCTCCATAACCTCATCAATAAACATCTGCATATGGAAGACCAGGCTTTAAGTGAGAAAACTTTGCTGTTAACTATATACCAGTATCATCTTCATATCACTAGATATTTTTCATGTCAACTAAAAAAGAGCAAGCCTTTGTTCTTAAGCTTACCTTTCTTGTTGAGTAATCAACGTCAGCAGGCAACCGGAGCCATGCAGAGAATGCAAGGGACTCATAGACAGTAACATTTGGTGAATGGATGTCATTCTGCTCACAATATCCTGATACACGAGCAAAAGTTTCTTGCTTCTTTGGGTAACCGGAAATGGTAATGCTGCCTTCGATATATCCACTGGTCTTCCTCCCAGCCAGGACATCCATCAGGGTTGTCTTGCCGGCACCACTGACTCCCATCAGTGCAGTCAGTACTCCTGGCCTAAATGATCCACTGATACCCTTCAGCAGTTCCAACCGTGTCTCTTTCACACCCTGTGCTCTGATTTCCTACATATTTTATTGGAAAAAATCATCGTAAGTGAAGGTTTGGTGTAATTACCATAGGAGAATCTGCATATTGAATGTGCTTTTAATTTAGAACCACTTTAAAAAGTGATTAGTTGTAATTCTCATAAGTTGAAAAAAAAATAATACCTCAGGCATATCTACACTATATCTTATATCTTCAAATGTGATGGAGAGAGGTACAAAAGGGAGGACCATTCCTTTGTTGGCTGGACTAGAATTTACTGTTGCATGATTGGAGGCTGTATCATCCACAGTATCTGATATAGGTATCACATATGCAAGGTTATCAGTAAATAGTGGAACATAAATGCATTATTATACCATTGTGATTTAAGAATATAAAAATAATTACTTCTAGATGTTACTGTATTACTGGCAGTCCGGCCTCTTGATGACGCTTCTAAAACTTCACCAGTTAGATTTGCTTGTTTTATTTTCAATGTCTCCTCCGAAATTGTTGGTTTATTGCTATCAAATGCTGCAGAGGGCAGAATATATGAGAGCAGAGCTTTGACTGCAGTTTTAGCTTTTTAACTGACACACTATATACAAGAAGACACTTACAATTGAGAAATGTGAGGCTAACAGTGTAGAGGATATTGAATAGCAACACATATCCGAACAAGGCACCTACACCAATCCAATACCATTTTGCCTCAGGGAAAAGCCCGCGAGATTCCAGAATTAGTTTCCCAAGTGGCTCTGTGAATCCAGGGATCGTCTATCACATAGCAGTAACAAAATACTTTAGCAAGACATATGAAGGTTATCTCTTTTGTTAAGGAAAGAAAACAAATATTTTACCTTGTTCCAGCTGGCGCCTAGGAATTCATTTACTGAAATGGCATTTTGTGCATACATCAGCGGTGAAATCCAGTACCCCCATATCCACCATTTCTTCACATTCTCTGTTAAATCAGTTTGTAAATAGCAAATTAGTGTTAGCTTATCCATGATTTCCTATAGCGGGTCCCAGCTTGCTCCAGACTAAAGGATTTGTTGTTGCCATTGTTGCATGATTTCTTATAGTATCACGTCAAATGTGGCAACTGAAATTAGGCTAAACCAATATTTTCATCCAGAAACAACGATAATTATTTCGCGCCCTCAACATCCGCCCAGAAACAATATTGTTGGCTTAGTTTCTTTTTCATACCTCTTGATAGGAGGAATCCGCCCAGAAGCATAAAAATCAGAATGCCGAATGAACCAAGGGTACTGGCAACAACCTGATGCCTTGCAAGGCCAGCAATGAAACGGAACAGACCAGATGATGCCTCATTCATTAGTAAGAGGAGCAGGAATTGTCTGAGAAGTCTGCATAATTATATGTATTTTGTTAGCCTTTGCAGTACGCTCATATAATGCTTTGTTACTGAATCAAAATTGTAGTTTCCTTACCTCTCTACATTGGGATCAAATCCAATGACATAGTATGTTATGAAAACCCAAATTGTTACATTGAGCAAGGAAAGGGGAGTCTTAATGATCCATGACGGCAAGGAGTATGTCCATGCAGGATAGAAGAGAAGATCCCTTTGCTTGAAGAAAACAGGGAGTTTTGCAATAGTTAGGCCAATTTCTGCCAATCCATTGAACATGATCATCAAGATCCCAAAGAAAAGTGCTCCCATATATATCCTTCCATTTGTTATTGAATCACGATGCATATTGGTCCGGAAAAAGACAGTCATCGCAATTATCGCCATGAGTGTCAGCTGAAAAGTAGGGTGAAAAATAAATATGAGATATTTTTGTTTTATACATTCCCAAGTAAAAGCAAAGAGGTAATTAACTTTGAACTTTTTGAAGATTCCTGAAGATATGTCCATATAATCTGAATTATAAAAAGTAGTTTTGGTTTTAGACGATCACCTGAACTGCCTTGAATATGTACACAAAGGAGTTTCTTTTCATTAGCAATATCTCTCTGTCAATGTTTGCTTTGAGCAATTCTTTCATGCTGGCACCGTATTTTGATGTTTTCAGTGCAGCAGGATGGCTCATGCTCTTGTCGAAAGGGACTGCCAACTCATTTCTTAAAGCTACACCAACGTGAAAAGATTGGAAGGCCTCTGCAAGCTCCTTCACAGGAACATATCTGTAGGTCTCATCACTATGTATCCAATATTGTCTCTGGTCCTTCCTTGATGTAACCTATCACATGTCAATTATAGCTAGTCAAACTTCAGTATTACAGGAAACGTCAAAGAGTCCCCAAATGTTTAGATTTTTTTAAAAAAAATAAACATACTGTTTGAAAAGGTTTGGAACAGAATTGCAACACAAGTAAATACTCACTTCCTGTAAGAAGTCAGCTACACCTTTCCTCTGAGGGCATTTGAAGCCAACAGATTCAAAGAACCCTAGCACATGTTCACGAGGGCCATTGTAGACAACCTGACCATCTGAGAGAAGAATTATATCGTCAAACAATTCATATGTCTCTGGTGCAGGTTGTAGCAAAGCAATAACTGCCGTTCCACCAACAATGTGAATTGTTTGCCGAATGGAGTTCACAATCTGAAAGGTTGTTGAGCTGTCGAGTCCAGTTGATATCTCATCCATGAAAAGGGCACGCCCTGGGGTTACAAGCATCTCGGCTGCATAAACAATTTCGGGGTAGGGATGAGTGAAGGCACAGGTGAGTAACGTACACACGCAATATGTACATATCTGGGACAGAGACAAATTACCTGTTGTTACTCGCTTCTTTTGCCCTCCTGATATGCCTCTTAGCATATTGTTTCCCACGATTGTGTCAGCACAGACGTCCAAGCCCAAGACCTTGAATTTCGAAAATGGTGAACAGTATGTTAGCAAAATACTTTTGAAACTTCTAAAACTTGTGCAAACCTTGTGCATGCACCTTAAGTATGTGATTTGTGACCACATCTGCTTTCTGCTCTCCTGTTGCAGCAGCCTGCAAAATGAAAACGATGATTGCTCAAACTTTATTGAAATTTCAAATTTATGATAAGAACACCTAGGGCTCGCTTGACACTGGATGAAACGAATTGAAATGCTTGCATCAGACCTTGAGGTAGACATCTGTTTCTGGATCTGGTATGATGTTGGCATCCTTTTCTCTCCTTGATAATTCCACTAGCAAGTCTGAACATTTTTGTTTTGACAGAAAACATTAGCTATTCAGTGTGATGTTGGAGTTTTGACTTGTTCATTCCTTTTCCTATTCTTACCGTAGCGATGGCCTATTCCTTGACATTTTGCAGAGAACTTGACTGTCTCGCGGACCGTCAGTTCACCCATGTGAACGTCATGTTGGCTGACATAAGCAGCTGATCTTCGGGCCTCAAACTCGTTCATTGTATGCCCATTGTAAGTTATAGTCCCCGTTGCCTTGAGATCTGAAGGGAGTGTTCCGGCCAGGGCCAGGAGCAGTGAGGTTTTTCCCGCGCCGGGAGGGCCCAAAAGCAATGTCATTCTGAAAACATATGGGGGTGAGGAAGCAGTATACGGAAGGAGATAGGTTTGGATATTTTACAATGTTTGAAGAAACTACCTGTGGGGCTTGATGACACCACTGACATTGTGAAGGATTGAGATTTTCTTCTTCTTGCTTGGCGTTATGTGGAGAGCATTCGCAAGGCCCTGATTTGTGGCAGTCAGCACCATGTCATCAGTCCATATAAAACAAGAATATACATGGCAGACTTTGTCCAGATTGTTTATGTTATGAATCTGCATTGGCTAGTGGGAAGACTGTTTGATGATACACTACACATAAAAAATACCCACAGTTTATCTCAAATATGTACCTATTTTCTGTTTTCTATATGCTGTGCCTATTACACTATAAAATAGTCACTAGTAGCAGCGATACTGCATAATACTTTGGTGTAGTAGGAGAGGGCAGGTGCTGGACACTGAACAACAGCAGCAAACAAACTGTTTTATGTGGCAAACTAGAATAGTCATTTTTTATGTGATAAATGTGGGAATAGAAGAGTTGGCAGATTTGTCATATCGAAATAAGCATCAACCCAAGACGACTAGTGTGTTTCTTCAAATTACTTCGTGTGTTTGATTATTTCCTTTTTCACCTTCAGTAATATTGGGTAGTTGTATCAATGAGCGTTGTGAAGAACAACATACCTCGAGCACATTGATATAAGTGTTGGGGATGGTGGGCAGGCCCCTGCTGCCAACATACGCCTCTGCCTCGACGTTGAGGTTCTCGTACCGCACCTCAATCTTGGGCAGCTCAATCCCCACTCTGCAAAAGAACAGGGGAGATCAGTTTGGCATCGCGGTGGACGGACTATGTTTCATGGCAAAGCAGATACTACCAGAGTCCAGAGCATATACTATAGAACTTTGGGTTACCTGTCGACGCGGTCCTTGAACTTGGAGAGGAACCGCTGGTGATCGTCGCCGACCCAGGCGAGGCGCTGCAGCAGCGCGTGCCGCTCCTGCGGGCCGAGCTTCTGCACGTTCACCTCCCGGAGCTCGCCCTCCGGCATGGCCAGCACGGCCGTCCTGGCGCGGTCGTAGGTGGGCAGCTTCTCCAGCGCCGCCCACCGCAGCGCCTCCTCGTCGTCGCCGCCGCCGCCGTCCTCGCGCGACATCGACGCCGAGAACACGTTGCTCGCCGCCGACCACACCGACGAGGCCTCGCGCCGCAGGCTGCCGGCGAACGCGTGAATCTCGCCGGCGTCGTCCATCGCGGCCGCCCCGTGTGTCTCCTATACGGATGGATCGGCGGGAGCAGTGGGAGTTCGTTATGCCTCCGCCGCCAGCGCCTGGGATGTTGTTGTTGGCTCGTGTCACGTTGGTTCACGGGAGAGAAAGAGACGGACACTTATATAGACGGAAAGGAGGTGGACGGGATGATGACGTACGGCGTGACGAGTATATTTTGCGAAAGAAAAGGATTTAAATGTGCTCGACTGGAACTCGTATACGAATTTTGCATGGGCACGCCACGTCTTCTAGAAACGTGAGCTAATTTGGAAAGGAGGCAAATACACCATATGCGTATTTAGAGGACTCGTGTATGAGTAATCACAGCTATACATTTTTTAAAAAAAAGTTAATTAATCTATAAAAAATGTAAGTTAAACTACATACCATATCGCAAACAAAGAAGTACTATATAACTACAGATTGCAATGGTGCGATTGGATTTGAGATCCAAACCTTTATATACTCCACGAGCTGCCACATTCTTATGAAATGAGCTGTTGGAGTTCAAGCAGGACCATGTGCCACCACGATAATGATCGTACTTACGACAAAAATTGTGATATTTGTAGATGGTCCTACTTCTGCCTGCCTATAGTACCCTCTACTCTACGCATGCAATTCACAACATCTCGGGTGTGTTTACTGGGATCTAAATTTTAAATTTTATAGCAGTCACATTAAAAAGAATTTTACTATTTAAGAAGTACTTAAATAAAGTTTAATTATAAGATAAATTACAGGCCTCTAGACTAATTTACTGAGACTGAATCTAATAAGGTTAATTAAGTCATAATTAGAAGACAATTCATTGTAGCACCACTTTAGCAAAACATAGATTAATTAAGCTCTTTAGATTCATTTCGAAAATTAGCATCAATCTGTCAAAAGGGTTTTGTTATTAAATTGATTGAAATATTCATAAATAAGTAAGATTCTCTTTGATGTGACAGTCTTAAATTTTAGAGGAAAGAAACGAGCGGGCCCTCGTCTTTTACTGGGTGTGCCTTTTTCTGTGATTAAACACGAAGATTTGCTTGTTTCATGCAGTGTGCAGTTGTCTGCCACTTGCAATGATTAGAAAGATTGTTTTCTTTCCCGTGCTGAATATAAAGAAAATAAAAAGGATATAAAGTTTCTGAATTATTGGAGCCACTGATTCCGATACCCACTCCCGAGGTTGCAGGAAATCGCTGTCCAACTCCAACGGTACGGTGGCATCGGTGCCCTCCATCACGGATAAGGCCAAAACTGAATCAGATTTTTCTCTGGCTGCTGCACGAGCAGCAGAGTCCAGGAGAGCGGTTGGCTGAATCCTTTCTCTATTTTTTTTTTTTTTGAACAATAGTGTTATCCAGTTGGCTGAATTTTCATAGCTGGCGCAATCGGTTTGTATCCTGAAAAGTGATCCAGATATACACAACTTAAAAAAACGATCTGGGCATAGGCGGCAGATTAAGGTCGAACTAAGCGCAATTATAAAATTAGTGCGGCCTTTTCTGATATTTTGCTTGTCTGAATGTCATTATTGTTTTGTTTTGCAGGTGTGTCCGCAATAAGAAATTAAAACAACTATTTGGAAATACATTTGGAAAATGCAATGGGAAACGTTGGAAACAAAATTTGGTATGTTCCAAATGTCCTTGTGTGCTTTTATATGTGCTCAACCACAGAATCTAATAAAAACAAATTTAAATTGAATTATTGCCCTGTTTTGAGCAAGATACAAAGTTTGGTCTCTTTGGATGCATAGCATACAACCTGTTTAGTCTGGTATGAATGCAAACCTTGAAACTGGCATCAACTTCCATGTACCACTCTTGCAGCATGTCCTTCTCTGGCTGCTGTTTGAGCATTGTGAAATTAAAGAGGTCAGGCAAGCTTAAACAAAATAGTGGTATGCATGTATTGTAGCACTTGGGTTAAGGACAACAAAATTAACTACGCATAACTTCAGTCAAGCATTCTAAAATGTTGTTCTTATATTTAAACTGCACCTCTCAACTAAAATTGGCGCACACACAGAACACCGGTTCTTTTATATATTTACAATGCATCAAAAATTTATTCTATAGTATGTGTATTTTGGTTTCGGGTCTACGGAACAAATTACTACCCGGTAGGTGTAGTGAAAGCTACTACTAGTCTTGCTTTTTTTCCCATTAGACTAGAGTCTAGGCTTTATAACAGAACTATGAATAGCCTTATGATTGTTTTATTACTCACTTTATCCCAAGTTACTTATTGTTGTAGCTTTAGGCATGAGAATTAGGAAAGGGTTAAAAAAACAGGTACATAGAAAACGAGAATGAGAGAAAGACAAAGATGTACTAGAAAGAAAGAAATGTGCATTTTGAAAAGTTAGAATAATAAGTGGTTCTTAGTAAAACAACATAAGAGGTCAAGAGTGACAGTAATGAGACAGTGATGTGTCATTGTCTTTCAATGTCAATTAGCAGCCTTGCATTGTCTGGCTGCTAAGAACATGATGCACGCATTATATTATTTCCGGTAATGGCTAGCTAGGGCAATCCATACCCAGAATGATGCCATGGTAGCGTAGCCCCAATAGTCCAATTTATTCATTCATCGATGTCCTGCGCCAAGTGCCGCACCGAGACACGGAGAAAGACGGACTGACGGAGGGATGTCCAAATCGCTCACACACCACAGTCCACAGGTGAGGATAATTACAGGTTGAGTGCAGAGCTGCATCTCCAGCCGGACTTTCGTCTCAGCTTTTCGTGATACGGCAAACCAAACGACCTGCGCATTTGACGTTGATTGCCACCTCAGTAGTGAGATACGTCAGGTCAGACGCATAAGCAACGTCTATATATGTGACTGCCCAATTCAGCAGGGAAAAGACAAGTCAAATATTTGGATGCCATGGATGTCATCACACTCGCAACACCTCGTGCAAGGTTTCGCTTCCGGTGACGAATTGAAGGCCAGCTGTTTATCAGGTCCTGCTTTTTCCAGAAACTTTTAATTGGATATGCGGTGCCAAAAGCATTTTCGCCACGAAATTGGAGAGACAAGCTTATGGAGCGGTCGGCCAGGTACGGTAGCGAGCGATTGCCATCGTGCTTAGCTGATACTCCTCCCTTCTCCTAATGATGTCCTAACGACATCATTAGAAGAACGGAGGGAGTAATAATGTTCTGTCCGGAGCTCGTGGATTTTTACAGTAGACAGAGCGGTCTATTGGTGCACCAATGCAGATGCAATGTTCCTTTTCTATTGATCGGCACTGTTCCTACAAGAACGTTTGATAAAAAAAGATGTTCCTGCAAAGAACACTGTCGTTGTCCTACCTCAAAAGGACACGAAATCAGTGGAAAGTAATGCTGTTTCCGGTGTTGGATTGGACTAGGACGGCCTGTTGAATGCTGGATGGGCCTAACTGTAGGTGCTATTGTAGACCAGTCTTATAGCCCACGAATCGATCGACCCATTCATTTTACTGGACCACAGCCCAGGTAAATATAGAAAGAATATAGCCCAGGTAGGCCTATAAGAACAACTAGACCGGCAAACTTTTTTATATCTTGAGACAATGGGCCGGCACCCTTCATCTACGATAAATGCAGCCATCCTTATTTTGATGGAAGCCAACCTTTTCTTCTTCTTTTCTCGGGAAATTCTAGAAGCCAACCTTGTGAATTGTGATGAAACTCAAGTAAGTTTTCTGTAAGTTAAGTCCCTTGTGATGAAAAGAGCATTTATAGTGAACTGAGCACTAGTGAAGTGAGTACTACTCCCTCTATCCTAAAATAAGTGTCGCTATGGGATCCGTACTGAGTCAAACTTTCTTAACTTTGACTATATTTGTAGAAAATACGAGAAACAATTATATCTCTCGATAAGTTTATTATAAAAATGTATTCAATGCTCTATCTAATGATACTAATTATGTATTATAAATATTAATATTTTTTTGTAAATATTTGATCAAAGTTGAAAGTAGTTGACTCCTCGGGAAGCAAGAACGACACTTATTTTGGGATGGAGGGAGTAGTTAGTTAGTTAATTTCAACCTTTTGAATCTTCTAGAATGTCAATTCTTAATCTTGATCAAAGTCAACTCCTAGCCGATCAACGCTTAGACCATGGCGATCTAGATATTTTGTGTATCATTTTACCTATTTACAGAATGAAGTACGAAAACAGCACTATTCACAAATCTACTATTCGATGCTTATTACCTCGATCACTAGGTTGTACCTGCACCAGTATTTTTTATGCAATGTATCATTTTCTAGCTGATGCCTATTACCTTATCAGTGGTTTATACTATCCAAGCGAGTTTTTTTTTTTTTGGGAGGGGGGGGGGCCTTTGTTCTTCCAAGTGGATTACAATGATCAATCAGATTGTAACGAGTATGCCTTTCACGGTAAAGGTAAGTGCACATGGATGAAGACAACAACTATGGAGAATTGGAAGGTAAATAGGTGTCTAGGTTCAGATCCATTCTTCCTTGAGCTGTAACTATATTCTTTGCTCGAACATAGAAAGTCACGCAAGGTTGATGCAAATCTAAAAGAGGGATCCTGTATCTCCAAATATGAAATGAACTATATATCGGAGATAGGACAGTCTTTTGTAAAATCAATAGTTACGGTACGCATGAAACATGCTTTCAAGACAAATACCATTACATAATATGAATATTTAGCATTTGTGAGCTTAGGAAAGGTAAACAATTGTCATGGTTGCCTATTTTTCCTTCACTATAAAGCATTTGACTTTGAACTCAAATCACAAATGTTAGACAAATTTTATACTATACACAATATACTAAGGGGTATAGGTACTTGTTCTTTTTGCAAATCGTTTGGAGACAAATAACTGCCCCACAAATTTATCTACCTTTTCTGAAACTTCAAAGGCGAATGCCACAACTGCTACATACAGGAGAAAGATTTTTTTGCTAGAGGACAATATTATGCTTCCTGTAAACGCTTGTGTAGCTTGTGCTACCTCTACATAGTGCAACATCGATGGCTGCACCGATGGTGGTGCTATTGTTGGAGCTATCCTGGGATAGCACAATGTTCACGATGATACCATCCTCTAGTTGTTTTAATGAGTGCAATGTTGGATACAACAACTTTGTGTGTTCAACTATGTAGATTGGCTGCTTGTTTTACACCTTTCAAAGTAGCTTTTTGTTGCATTGCTGCATAATCTTTTTGAATCTGCAAAATTGATGTCCGGATGTTACAAGCATAATCATTTTCTTTTTATTCCTAAATGGGCTGAATCATTAAAAATGGAGCTTCTATATCCGTTTTAAAATGAGAGATAGAAGCTAGAAAATAAAATAAAAGCTATATGTGAACCGAATCTGATAATCTAGGAGACAAATTTATATCCATAATCTTGTTCATAGCATTGCCAAGCTATGGATGTAGATAGTTGTCGGCTGCAGTAGTAAAGAGAAAAAAAACAGCTTTAAACTTTCTGGTGTGTCAATACAGTAGAAGAATTCATGGAATGACCGAGCCCTCCTCATTCCACGTAGAAAAAAAGGAATAATCAATAAAGCATCACTTCGTTTGTCTCCTTCATCTAGCTGTCTGAAATTTATTAAATGTGAAAAGTAAATGTATAATCTCTGCACATTACAAAATATGTGTGGGTGGTGAGCGGTTTAGTTCAGTTGATATCTTATCTTGATAACTTGACTTGTGGCTCAATGTCTATGTTGCACTGCAAATTGACTGATGCATGATGAAAAGGATTTGTTAGGAAAATTAATCATAAAACTATAGGTTGCACTATTTAAGAAATTTTAGATGATCTAAATGAAAATATGATAAATTTTGTTACTTACATTGAATTTTTTTTCTAATCCGAGGCAACGCACGGGCATCCAACTAGACAGTGGAAAATAATGCTGTTTCCGGTGTTGGATTGGACTAGGGCCTGTTGAATTATAGATGGGCCTAACCGTACGTGCTATTGTAGGCCAGCATTCTTAGCCCACGCATCGACCGACCCATTCCTTCATTTTACTAGACCACAGCCCAGGCAATTATTAAAAAAAGAACATAGCCCAGGTAGCCCCATAAGAATAAATGGACCGCCAAACTTGTTATTTTGCGACAACAGGCCGGCAAACTTCATGTTTATAAATGCAGGCATCCTAAATTGTGACGAATCTCAAGTAGGTTTTCTGTGAGTTATTAAGCCCCTTGTGATGAAAGGAGCATTTATAGTGAACTGAGCAACTAGTTAGTTAAAGGTTCGTTATGATGGAATAGGTTGAAGCCTCTGGTTCTCCTATGAAGTTTAACTAGAACTTGATACACATAAACCTTTGGAGTTTGCAATGAACGCAATGGCGGTTGAGGCTTTCTGCTGCTATCCCAGGACGGACCAGCACCAGCTACAGCTACTCCGGATATTCTATTTCTTCGTCAGGAAGTCAGTAGTGGCTTTCTGCTATCCGAGGACAGGTGTGGGCAACCGTTCAATATTCAGAGACCCGAGACTCCCTTTGCATTCTACAGTAGCTGCAGGTACAGTAGTACCAATCAATAATAATAGTATTCAGCGACCGAGTCAGGAAGCTCTTTTTTTCCCTCTAATATTCAGATACTACGGTAGCGTCACCGAATAGTATGCGGAGGATCTATGAGGCACGTACGAAATTTTTGTGTGGCCCGGACCCCGGGCGAAAATGTCAAGAGAAAGGGATGAGACGGTCGCGAGCACAGGCACACACGGACGGCAGGAGGGAGCCCGTGTGGCCTCGGATGTCACCCTTGTTCCGAACATGGAAATGGACAGGTCTCGACGGCCGCCGGACCGAGTCTCCCTTGCCCGTCTCCCGCGTCACCGGCACCGCGTAAGCTGCAGCCACGTCGTCGCTGTGATCCTGCGCTAGTATGCCACACGCACGCGGCGTGGCCGGTAGTAGCGCGTATACCGCGTCCGCCACGGTCTGCCGGCCAGGAAATTCCGATTCCGCGGCCGCTCGTGCATGAACCCGTACTTGAAGTTGAAGGGACCGCACGCAGCAAACCCGGCCGGGACCCCCGGTGCAACCGCCCCGGTATGGTATGGTATGGTATTCGCAACGCCTGCAAAACTCTCGCTGCTGCTAATATAAGGGCGGGCCAATTGGGTTTGCCACTTGCCAGCAAGTAGCGCGCCCCACTTGGGATGATATAACTACTCTGCGCAGAGGCCTATCATCGGGGGTGCGTACGGTGAGGATCGAGCTCACTCACTCACTCACTTGGGAGCCACGCGTGATGCACGAGTTCCTATCTTACTGTACAAAGCTTACCAGGACAAAAGGAGGCTGGAACATTATTTACGGCGCGCGCATGTGCCAACGGCTTCTGTTTACGTGCACTTCGTTTGCATATGATGCCGTTGCTGGTTATTCAATCCACGGCGTCGTTTACTTACGGAAAGATGTGTGTGTGGGCCGGATAATAAACAGATCATGTCCCTGTCTTGACGCGCGCTCCACGGAGAGATGATCATGATATGAGGTCCTACGTAGCATCTTCCCTTCTTCCACCTAAAAGTGCCTACACAAATTGTTCTAGTACCACTAACCGATCGATCGGCCAGTAAACAACTGTTGAATTGTTCTATTCGTCTCTTGTTCTTATTTGTTGGTACACTAGGTCAAATTCCATACACTAGCTCCGCTTAACACTGGCGTTAAAAAAAAGGATCCTAGTATAAGAATTGACCTTGTGCTATTCTTAACCTTATTAGCTCTCATAATTAACTATTGTTAAGATAGGAATATAAAAAAACAAAGTGCATGCGCTTGTAACCTACTCCGTAAGAAAAGTACTAAGACGTACGCGTTGATGTAACGAAGTCCTAGGCTTGTAGCTGAACTATCCCTTGTTTGTTTTTAGTAGTTACTCCGCCCACCAAACCATATATCTTCCGTTTCTGTCATCCCGCCCCGGCTGCATATAATATAGACTCAACTTTACATTTTTATTTCTGTTTCATAACGAACGTCCCTGTAGGGCTTTGCATACTTTGCCGGTTGCCGCCCATGTGGTTCATATGCTCAGCGTTCCCTATGTTGTTTACTACGAGCTTCTTCCTTTCTCGCACATCTTCTGCTTCTTGGAGATAATTAAAACTACCAAATTACATTATATAGGGTTTACAAGTTCAACAATAGTCCTTAATTAATGACTCTATATGGACTTTCCGGTTGATGATGTAAGATCATAGTTATTCCAGACTTAATTTGGACATTCCTTTTGCCCCCAAATTTTCTGTACAACAGTTGTTATTGTAATAAAACAGAATAGAAATGTGAACATGCCTAATCTTTTCTATGATATCTTTGCAGATAATACATATTTTGTCCTCAAGAAAAAAGCATAAGAGAATGGAGAAGCAAAAGTGTGTGGCCACAAGCAATAGCGATGCTCACACGGCGCAAGTGCAGCGCGCATCTTGTTCTATCTGAACTTTTGCAGCGGCAGCAACGCTGTTTCTCGCTCTCTCTCTCCCTACGTAAGGCGTCCTTTCTTCGCTCGGCCCTGTTCATTTCCTACCTCTAAAATTTAGCGACTGTCACATAAAAGAGAATCTTACTTATTTATGAATATTTCAATCAATTTAATAATAAAATCCTATTGACAGATTGATGCTAATTTTCGAGATGAATCTAATAAGCTTAATTAATTTATATTTTGCTAAAGTGATGCTACAGTAACCATCTTTTAATCATGACTTAATTAACCTCATTAGATTCGTCTAGTAAATTAGTCTAGGAGCCTGTAATTTATTTTATAATTAAAATTTATTTAGTACTTCTAAATAGTAAGATTCTTATTGATGTGACAATTATAAAGTTTAGACCCTAGAAAACGAAAACACCAAAGTGGCAATCTGGCACTCGCACCAACTCGTAAATGGACTTGAAGATACCTCTGCCATCCGGCCAGTCAGGTTCCACGTTGCTTCTCCAATGGGAGGCAAGCTCCAATGAGTTCTGACTTCAATCAAGTTCATAGCTGGTACTACCTCTGTCCCATTGAAAGTGTTATTTTTAACTTTTCAGATTTCATGTTTGACCGCTTGTCTTATTCAAAAATTTTATAAGAATACAAAAATAAATACATTATTATTAAAGTATCACTAATGACAAATTAAGTTAAAAAAATATATAGCATTTACAAAAATTTTGTGAATAAGACGAACAGTTAAAGGACGATGTCTAAAAGTCTAAAATGACACTTTCAATGGGACGGAGCTAGTACATAATATAATCAATCATAAGGGCCTTGCTCCTCCGATCCTGTTAGTTAAAAAAAGTTCATAGCTACATTTTCTTTCTTTTTTATCTCAGGAATCTGTCATCTCTTTGAAAAAACATAGAAGAAAGGTAGAGGTGGGTACAGATAGAGATGTAGTGAGAGTGATAACCTTTGTGGCAAAAATCTCAAATACTAGAATGGCAACCTTTTTGAAGTCAAGGGTAGTTGTTTTCTTAACCTCACATAACTTAACCTAGCTAGTGTATCAGCAACAGGGCTGCAGATGATATGATCTAACATTAAAATAAACCACACATTTAATTATATTTGTACTTTTGTAGTTGTGTTGTCCCTGCAACTAGACGACACTTGTTTGCAGTATGTTATTAGTTCTTTCAGTTGGTTGGTTGTACTTTTTTAACTTGTATTGTCCAATACTCGGATGAACTTTTCTAGTAGTATTGTGGCAACTGTCCTAAGTGGAATATTCAAAGGTGCAGGATGGAATTGGTCAGCATCATTGTGTCCAACTGGCCTTACATAATCTCCTTAGTGATTGGGAGATGTGTGTCATCCAATATATATAATCAATGTTCAACTAGCTAATAGTACGAGAGGGATGCATACAAGTGTTTAGAACATATGTGGAACATAGTATTCAAATTAATAGCTAGGAGGAATAATCAAACTGTCAGACAGTTGATCATTTTGTGCAATTTTTAGCATCTACAGTTCAAGAGACGCACCTATATAGATACAGATCTTCCGATGGAATGATATATACTAGTAGGTCATTCTGGCCTCTGCGAGGGCTCAGTTTCTGAACATGTGGATTTGGTTCGGTAGTGGACAGAGCATTTGAAAGCGAAATTCCGGGTGGTTTTAGTTTTCATATCTGCTCAACCAATACTTTTCAATGTGAAGAAGATTGAAACGATTGATGCATTCTCTGGAACGAAACCTACAAAAGAGTGGTGTGCCCTGAGTACCAACCAAATTAAAGACGCGGCAGAAATAAGCTCGCAGATTAGTCTGTTGATTGTGTAGTTTTGCGCTAAGCATTTGATCTCCCCCACGAAACGTCCTGGATGCCGTCATCAGGTCTGGACCACCCACCCTTTTCACTCTTTCACATTGGGCGCCTACGTGTTGGTACGGTCGGGCATGGCTCTACTACTACTCTTAACCACGAATCAGAATCACGTTCCATCCATCTCCTCTCCTGGATTATTTAGCTCGGGCCGAGCCCGAAACGCGGTTGGTTCCCCTTATATAAGAGTGCCCCCTTCTCTTTGCTCCCTCGCTTGCCTCACCCAAATCACACGGCACACAAAAATCTTGTTGCTTCCTTTGAGAGCGCAAAAACACATTTTGATCAGCTCGCGATGGAGAGCTTGGATGGGAATGGAGGCAGCCGGCTGGTGGTGACGGAGCTGAGCCACATCAAGGAGCTGGTGACGCAGCTGGAGGGCCACCTGGGTGGGTCGCGCGAGCTCTGCAAGCACCTGGCATCGCAGATCTTCTCCATCATCGAGCGCTCCATCGGCATGATCACCGCCTCCGACTTCCACAGCGGCCGGAAGCGGACCGCCGCCGACGCCGGTCTCGCCTCTGTGTCGCCCAGCGACGCGCCATTCAAGAACACAAAGAAGAGGTAATTAGTTGCTGCGCCGGATTTCGAGTTGTTTCAAGATGATTTTCATTGCATCCCTTTTTTTGATTCACTTAAAAAAAGATGATTTTCGTGTGGTTTGATTGCTATATGTCGTGTGTGAGTTGCAGGAAGATGACGGAGAAGAGGAAGAATCAGGTGAGGGTGAGGTCGGCCGGCGGCGGCGAGGCGCCGGTGGAGGACGGGCACAGCTGGCGCAAGTACGGGCAGAAAGAGATTCTTGGAGCCAAATACCCAAGGTTCGCACGTGGTTCCTCCCCACCACTGGCATCGAAATCATTTGCTTCCTTTTCTGGGTTCGGAATGTTGCGGCTGCCTTGTTTTTTCCTCTGCTCTGCACTGTTCCCTTGCTCTGTTCTGAACCGTGCGCGAATTCGCAGGGGATACTACCGGTGCACGCACCGCCACTCCCGGGGATGTGCGGCGACCAAGCAGGTGCAGCGCACCGACGAGGACCCGGCGGTCTTCGACGTCTTCTACCTCGGCGCGCACACCTGCGTCCACGGCACGGCGGCCGCCGCCGCCGCCGCGCAGCGCGACCTCACGGTGAAGACCGAGGGTCTGTTGGCCGCACCGTTCTTCTCGTCCTCGACGCCGGCGAGCGTTTGCCTGGCGCCCGAGCGCAGCCCCTTCTCCGCGCCGTCCACGACGTCCGACAACCCGGGCGCGTCGCCGGCGACCTCGGACAACTCGAACCTCGCCGCCTCCTCCTTCCCGCCGTTCGAGTGGCAGCGGGCGCAGTCCGAGCTCCACGAAGTGGTGTCCGCCCTCGTGGTCGCGAGCACGCCGGCGGCGCCCGGCACGGGTAACGTCGCCGACGAGCTCCTCGACGTCGACGACATCGACGTTTCATGCTTTTTCGCATGATCCCAACTGAGATTTCTGTCGTAGCTGTTGCTGAACGATACGGAGGAATCAGAGCACCCTCTGTTGTAGCTAGTGTTCGTCCGAGGACAGAGAGGAGGGATGGAGCACGAGTTTTCCTTGGATTACTGTGTCGGATGTAAAGTTCCTTTGGATTTCGAGGATTGCAGCGTATATTCGATTCTAGTTTTCCGAGTTTTGCAAAGTAGTAGTAGGTAGCTTTATTAAAGTTGACAGATTCATTCCGCTCGGTACTCTTCAGCCTCACACTTGGTCCCGCCAACAAGTTCTCATGCAACGCAGCTTTGCGCCTCTCCCTTGCGAAATTAAACTTCAGTTTTTTAACGAAACGCTTAGGAAAAAGAATGACACGCCTCTGTCCAAACTGTGTAAACGTAACTTGGC
>JAUNZO010001744.1:0-84313 GCA_031894775.1 Chloris gayana
TTTGATCACTTGGTCTCCCAACCACTTATTCCTTTTACGTCCCTCCAATTCAAGCACCTTTGGACCAAATTTTGAGAGATTTTCAGTCCTTCTTATTCAGTCATCTTTGGACTAATTTTGACACAAATCTTGGGGGAGGAATTTTAAGGAATTGAAAAAAGCGAACTTGAGAGCATCTTTTCATCCATGGCTAGTCATCAAACAACCAAAGTGAACAATAGCCATGATTGAATCGATATGGTCACAAAGACCGAAAATTCCAACATTTTGAAAAACCACTCAACCTAGCAAGTCTAGGTAGATTTTCAAAAACATTTACACTAGAGCACTCGGAACCAAAACAACATCCAAGAAGTCCTTTTAGCAGATTTAGCTTATACCTTTTATTTGAAACTGTTCTTGACCTAACATATCTCAAGTTCCATGGATAAGGTACAAACAAAGTATCTAAGATACTCGAACTCATTAAGTGACACACACTCAACAAGACTCGGATCAATTGTGAGATCAAAACACCCTATTCATGCAAAGGCCTAGATGCATAGGATAAGAAAAAGAAACTAAACTTTAAAAACTTACCTTTGTCACAACCATCAATTTGTTCATTCCGGTGAAGAGTAACCAACAATTTTTCCCACTCACGAATGATGTACTTACCATCTCGTCCAACAGGAGTTCCACCCAACGAAGTCAATGATGAGAGGCCCAAGTGGCACAAATTCCATAGAGACTAATTTTCCTTCTCTTCCACACCGGAGAGACACACTCTTCCATGTGAGACTACACACATACCAGGATGAACATTAGTCCCTTAGACCAAAGTTATAATTTAAACTCCCCCTTGATACATGCCAAGCTTTTGAATTGCTATAATTTTGCATGCATATTCAATTAAGAATAATATGCAGTTCAAACCATAACTTGGTCACAAATAAATAAGTTGAGAGGAAAGATAAGTAGGAATTAACTTATTCATAATGTGGAGGGTACAGAATCACTCCGATCTTCAAATATATTGGGTATATCTGAATTTTGCCAACTCAAGGTGATCTGACCGCCTTGTCAAGGCAACCTGACAGGGTTGGAGAGCAGGTTGTACATTTGTTGATTTTTGTCCCGTTCTTTCTTCTCAACCATTCATTTGCATCATACGCTTCAATCTTGAGATGTCATTGGGTTGAATGATGAATAGCAGAACATAAAACTTGACCACTAAATTTAATCCACTTTCTTTGATGTGCCAAGTCTCCAATGCATCTCATGATCCCTGAAATCTAGATCAAGCAATTTTTGGTACCCAAGACTTGTTGGGTCCTCCAAGGTTAGTTGACAATGATTTAGGCACCCAAATGGATGTAGTGCTAACATATGATGAAATAAACACCTTTCTAGCACCAGTGTCCATTTGTGCCTTTCCATTAGCGTAATTGACAAGTCTCAGCTCAGATTTGTTACCATTTGGACAATCCTTACTTTGATGTCCTTTGAGATGGCAAGTGTAGCACACTCTTCTCTTGATTTTTGGGGCAATCTCTTGTTCTTGCTTAAGTTGTGTCTTTTGTAGGCCTTGCCTTGTCCTTGAAACAATGGGCTTCTTTTCCTTCATGTCCAAATTATTCGTCCGGGTAGAACCAGTGCTACGGCAGTCCGACCGCCTTGAACTGGCTTTTTCCGACCAACTAAGACATTTGGGCATTCCGTGATCATGTGGCCCTTGTTCTTACATCCAAAGCACACAATTTCTTTATTTGACGTTCTTTGCCTTTTTGACACCTTGGTCTTGCTTTGAATCTTGTTTGAGCACATGAATGAATAATGACCCATGTCATTGCACTTGAAGCATTGGATATGGTCAAGATTCTTCTTTGTCTTTTCTTGTTTCTTGTGCTTGATGAGACTTGTTGTTTGGTTGAATTTGAGGCCTAGCGACGGTTGTTCCCATCGAAGCTTCTTCACCATGTTGTCACGGTTATCTTGGGATAGTTGCAGTTAGGCCTTATCCTTCAACCTAGCCACTTCATCTTCAAGTCTCTTGACTTCTAGCTTTAATTGGTCATTTTCTTGATCTATGAAATCATCACAACATTCTACAAGAGTTTGCTCAACATTTGAATGTTGGCCTTTAGAGCAACAAGAGTTAGCACAAATTAATGTAATTAACTCTTGCGAGCATGTGCATTTTTGTGTGAGGGGTTGAGAATATTTAATCGATGTTACCACAACCTCATGAGCCACTTGTAGCATAGCATGTGACTCTTGGAGTTTTTCATGAGAGCACATGAGCTCTTCATAATCTTTTTGCATCGTCACATGCTTGCTTATGAGTACTTCAAGTTTATCCTTGAGATCATTATTCTTTTGCCTTAGAGCAGCTACACAAAGAGAAGCATCAACACCACAAGTATACTCCTTTTCTAGTTTTTCATATTTATCGATCAAGGAGGTATAGGAGTTATTGAGTTTCTCATATTCTTCATGTAGAGTCTTGAGCTCTTCTATCTTGTCAATGAGAAAGTCTTCTTGCTTCTCTAGGTGATTTTCTTGCTCTTGAAACCTCGCTACGAGCTACATGACTTTGTGCAAGTGTTTCTTGCTTATGCTTTTAGATACAAAGTCATCTTCATGATTTTCATTATGTTCACTCTCATTTCCTTCAGCCAAGAGAGTTGCTTTATGCCTTTTGGATGAGAGTGAAGTTCTCTGGGAGGTAGACTCTTCACTTGGTTGATGGCACTCATTTTTCTTTAGCTGAGCTGCTGATTCACTAGTCAACCCCGTCCGACCGCCCTGTGCAGTGCAGCCCGACCGCCTTGACTTCGTTTTCAGCGAGTAGCAGGTTCTTGGCATCATGTGGACCATGAATAATCTTCCACAACACATGAGCATCTTCTACGAATCCATATTCCTTGTAGAACATGTTTTCAACATCCGGACTCAAGGCACTCAATAAAATATTAGTAGCTTGAGCATTTTGTTGTGCGCATTTTCCATCCTCATGAGAGTGATTACCCCCAATTGAAATTTGGAGGATAAATGCTGACATCAACAATGCTCTACAAGATTGGATTAAAAGCCTTGAGTGCATCAAGAACGCAGATGCACCAAGATACATAGTTAGAGCCATCAAGCAAAAGGAGTTCTAAGTGATTTCACCTTCGATGACATCATCACTCACGATGGTTAAGCTTTGTTGTCGATCCAAGCTCGATACCAATTAAAAGAACCTTGATGTCGCCTAGAGGGGGGGTGAATAGGCAAAACCTAAAATTAACACAAAATTTACACAGAGTTAGTTCAACTCGGTCCGACCTCCTTGTCAACTCGGTCCGACCTCCTTCCACAGCAGAACAATGCACAGTAGTTCAACCCGGTCCGACCTCCTTGTCGGGGTGGTCGGACCGCCTTGCACAGACAGAAACAGATCAACTCTCCAAATTTGATTTCCAACTCAAATCAAAACTTGAGGTGATGCTCCATAAATTTTCCTTAGCACATACACGAAGTATGTGCACACAAAAGAGCACACCAAAGTAGATCAAAGCAGAAGCACAAATATAAGTTAGAAAACAAGAGAGGCGGAGACACTCGAATTTGTTTACCAAAGTTCGGAACCACCCCAAGGTGATCTAGCTTGAGCTGTCCACCGACACGCTCCAAGCCGGATCTCTTTCAATCACTTCCCTCGATCCACTATGTTGATCTTTTCCACATCGGAGGAAAAATTACAACCTTCACAAACTGTCCCAAGGCTCACTACAAGCCCGGGAGCTCTAGGGCGACGCCTAGACGTCTAGGAGGCTTCACCTCCAAGAGTAACAAATGAATCATGAGTTGCTTGATGTAGCTCAAAGTGCTCAAGGCTTAGGATTTGCTCACAACTGCTCATACACTCAAATCTCTCAAACCAACTAAAAGATTTAGCTCAAATCACTTGGATCTCACAAAGAGAGGTTGGGGAGAGCTCCAATGGCCGTTGGAATGCTATAGAGTCGGGCAATAACCATCAGCTATCAAAGGGAGTGGTGGAGGGCTATTTAAAGGCTTTGTCAAAAACTAGCGGTTGGACCTGTCGGGCTCAGGGCGGTCCGACCGCCTTGCACCGGCAGGGAAACAAAAACTAAAGCAAAAAACTCCACAACTCACAACTTTGATTGCGCAACCCACTCATACTAACCGTGCTTCACTTATAAGAACAAAAACACACTAACCCAGAAATTGACCACGGAAAACTTAGTTCAAGGCGGTCTGACCTCCTTGATAGGGCGGCCTAACCGTCTTGACCTACTAGCCCCAAAAACTTAGTTCAAGGCGGTCCGACCTCCTCGTCCGGGCGACCCGACCGTCATGACCTGGCAGAATACAAGGTTTACGGTTAGGTCACTCGGATTTGTTTCTCTATGGGATTTTGAGCACTTTGACATTGTCATTCAACACATGTTGCATCCCTCTTGATAGTATGACATACGTATACTCAAGAAATAGATAAAAATAAGTTTTCTTCCACTTGAGCTTGAGATTAAGCCATATGCCGAAATACTTCATATTTTGCTTCTTGAGGGTTGACAATAATTCTTCACTTGAGCATTATCCACCTTGAGCTGATGACCATGAATTTTAACATTAGATAACAAAACTCCTTAATTTTATCCATGTCACCTTTTCTTTCTTGATTCGCAAATAATTGACACTAGGAAATATGCAAACCTCCATGGCTTCTTTGATACATCGGATTCAACATCCACTCGGTCTTCACCACCACAAAGGTTCTTCGACGCCAAGCCTCTTGCTTGCCCTTCACCAATGTATGGTCCATCGTAGCCAAGTCCTTGCTAACCCTTCATCACTTTACCATCAAGGTTCACACATTTATTTGCATCATCCATTAGCATACGCTTGATATTCATCTTTATGTTCTTTTGATTTTCGTTGTGATATATGTTGCTTGCTTGATATGACACCAAGAGTTTAAGTCACCAGTATGAATATGGTGATACTTTCAATGACCAATATGAGACATATCATCCAAGCTTCATTTTTCTTCGTTTGACACATGGCATGAGATTTTCAGTATTGATCATCCATTTAGTTTTATCTTGATCACATTCTCTGTCATATGGCATAAAGTAATATAAATGTGGAATATCCATATACATCCATGTCTTGATACATCAATATTCCCAATAAATTTACAAGACATTTTCCTGTTACACCTCAACAAATTTCATTAGCTCTTTAATCGTGTTGTCATCAAACACCAAAACCCACTAGGGGGCCTACATACACTTTCAACACTGTAATAACGGACATCCGTGCCCCCCGCCCCCCCCCTTGACAGATCCGGCGAGGAGGCGGACGGATCCGGCCAAGAGGCTCCCGGATTCGGCTCCTCCACGAGCAGGGCTCCTCCCTACGGTCGGATCAGGTGCTTCCCTGCAATCGTTGGGCCTCTCCCTAGCCGATGACGCGTCCCACTCTCCCGACCTCTGCTTGCTGCCACGACCCTCTCCGGTGGCTGATGCACCGCCGCGGTGGTGGCAGAACTGACGACCGATGCCTCACGGCGGTGGCTCGGCGACTGCGACTAGGCCTGGCAGGGATCTGGTAACCGGGCCTTGCGGCGGGCTAGGTCTAGGCTGGGTCCAACATCATGTGGCTTTTTTTATTTGTTTATGAACCACTGTAATAACTGGCGTGTTGACCGATATTGCAGTGACCCTATTTTTAATAACGTTCACATAGTAACAGGCTGCCCAATATTGCGGTCCTTTTTTTATCGTTATTGCAGGCTTCATTTGTAGTAGTGATTGTGTTTTGTAATTTTCCTTTTCTTTTCTTAGCTTCTCGTTTCCATTTTCCAGCCACGTTCTTTCAAAAGAAAAAGATCTTCCTGCCTATTCTCCCCTCCCGTTCTTTCAAAAAGTTGTCCAGTGTATAGAGTGGGATTCTGCAATTGATATCTGTAGCTTGAAATGGGCTCTAGTGTCAGGAAAAAGAAATGGGCTCTAGCTGCGGCCACGTCCCGCGTCAGGAAAAAGGGACGACACACCATTCCGACGCATAACATATCGCGGCAACGGTTTTGGACGCTGCCATGCTTGAACACTGAATTTTTTTATTGATAACTGATTTTCAAAATCATTTAATATTACTAACATGCTGTTTAAAAAAATTGCAAAACTAACACTCTAATCGTCCGTTGGTAGGGCGACTTTAAAAATCGCCCATCCAGCGAGTTATTTATTTAAAAATCACGCACTAGATAGGGTAATTTATCTAAGTCGCCTTCTGAAAGGCTAATTTATATATAACGCTCTTTAGAAGGGCGATTTGTGGTAAAAATTATTTTTGAAAATTATATTGGTACGAAAATTTTGTTTAAATAAACAGATCAATTGTGCATTAGAACGTTTAGTTAAGTACAAAATTTTATTTAAATACAAAGATAGACATACATGTCGCACGTACGTAATAGTAGCTGCATCAAAACACTTAGTTAAGTATCATGCAACAAATAGTAGATGCAGCAAAACATGTTTTAAGAATCATAGAAAAAATAATAAAGAATAGCAGATGATACAGCTTATGCTACCGTAAGTCATAAGTTGTCCCAAATACATAAGTCATAAGTTGTCCCAAATAAGTTGTAGTCATAAGTAGTTTATTACCAAACATACCATAAACAGTTTTTCCTTTTGTACTTAGATAGGCAATGCAACCAAAACCTTGCTTTTCTATCTTTTGCATTCATTTCACAGTCATAAGCAGTTTTGATCAGTGAAAAAATTTCGGTTCAGAAAAAATATCGAGACCAAGCGGTAAACACGAAATTCGTGAATTTCGGCGATTTTCAGATTTTATCGGTCCGAAAAATTTAAACGCGTTTGAAATTTTGCACAAAAATTGTCCGAAATTTTGACCGAAAAAATCCAAAATTTTTGAACGAAATTCGGATCTTTCGGTGAAATTTCATCAACCGGCCAAAAAAAAAGACAAAAAACAATAAATTGACAGTCATAGAGTCTTCCATCCTACAGAGTCTTACATAATACACCATTAGACGGTCAAACAGAATCCAATTCGTAGTCCATACATAGAACAATCTATTTAAATGTTACAGCTCTTGCACTTTGTGCATACCGTCACCCTCCAGGAGTCTACGTTACTCTAACAAGGCTAGAGGCCTTCTAATCCTGCTCAGATATAAACAAAAGACTGCATGTACACACATACAAGAATGTACAAGCTATATCATGCCAAAATAAGATTCTGCAACAGATTTTTCGTGCCATCCTACTTGTTGGTACCTGCAACATGAATCGATATATTTTTTTAGAGAGCAGAAAATCATAATGGGGGAAAAAAACACAGGAAGATAGCTTCACCATAAAGACTCCTGACAGCCACAGTCTTCTGTCTACAAGTCCTTACAGGCCTAGAAATGCCGTTATCCTCACCTAACAAAAACATAAGCATACCATAGCCATAAGAAATGAGAACATTCAAAGGTAGTTGCTCTGCATTTTATAGAAAAAAATTAGGCAAATGACAAGGGAGGCAAAAAAAACTTGTGAATAATCTGTAAAGTTGAATAGTTACCTGCAAGTATGGACCATCAATTGCTTCACCTGTTGGGCCAGGCACCCCCTCCCCAAGTTGCTGAGTCAACTTCAACGCTGCTACAAAGTAAGGACAATTTGCTTTCTTCTCAGCAATGCCGTTTGCATGAAACCACTTGGCCCAAGCTTTACCAAGTTTCTCTGTCAAATCTTTAATGTTGAATGCACGATCAATTCTGGGTTGCACAGATGTCCGGCTGCGTGCCAAATCTATGTTAAATACTCCTCTTCTGTTAGCAGATCCTTGTTTATCACCTGCACAGCTTGCCACAGTACTACCAGTCCGGTTACTACCACTACTACCGACACCCCCCTTCATGCTAAGATCCCTTAGTGATTTCCTCACTGCAATCTGAACATCATCATCCTCATCGCTTGCATCACTGTGAATTTCAATGAAGTTGTTGCCATTGCCTGTGAGCACATTTACAACCTTTTGTGCGATTTCATGCTCCACTCGAGTCTACGTTTCCTCTTTGCTCTCCTTCTTGCCTTCCCTGATAATCGGGATGCTTTCATCATGTCCCGCACATCTTTTGGAACCTTTGTACACACGGCCACATTCCCAACAACCCCAGCCAAATGTTCTCTGAACGGGTGGCACCTCCACCCTTATATATTTTGAGACAATAGTGACATTTGAATCCGGCACCCACAGATTCACCATGTGACCATACATACTCCATGTTTTGGTCAGATTCTACAAAATGAAATGAACAATAATATATATATATATATATATATATATAATGTTTCATGCATCCTGATAATTGCTATTTCTAATATAGGCAACAAATCAATAAAATCTTGGCGTCATTCCATCAATAATTGCTACTTCTAGTAAAGACAATAAATCAGTAAAAATCTTGGTGCCATTGCATCCTAATAATAGCTACTTCTAATATACATAAGGAAGTACTATTGTACTAAGATTAAGACCAGCTCACGGAAGGAAAACTGAACCTCACGCCCTCACCGTGGTCTCTGCTTCCACCGTCGACGCCGACATTTGCTGCTGTCCCACACCCATCGGGAGATGCTCGTCGTCCTACATCATCTCTGCCTGCTTCACTAGGGTAAGCTTCATCATTCATGGCAAGATCTGGATGGAGAGCTGAGAGGAAGAGAGGCACTCGTGTGGGGAGAGGATAAACAGCAAATGAGGAGAGAGAAATGAAATATGTGACGGCTAGGGTTTCAGCTGAGATTTTATTCAGTTGGGGATGGATTTATGGGCCAGATGGGCTCTATTGGACCTCAAAAAAATTTAAATAGGCCCGAAATATTCAGCCCGGTTAAAACTTATACCGGGCCTGCCCGATAGAACCGGTTTTCGGCGAATTTCGACGAATTTCGACCGAAATTTTTTGGCTGGTTTTGATAAGCTAGTGCCAAACGGTTTGACTCCTTATGCACCAATAAGTTGAATAAGCTACATAAGCAATTTCGAGATGGGACAATTGCATGAGTGCCCTTATTTTGAACCTTAATTCTAATTTTGGACCTCTTTTTGAGACTTTGCAAAATTGGACCTGTTTTCACCCAAGTTGTTGCACGGTTGCCCCTATTTTTGTGGAAGAATTACAGCTTTGCCATCAAAATAGGGGCAATCCTGCAATAACTTTGGTGAAAACAGGTCCAATTTTGCAAAGTCTCAAAAAGAGGTCCGTAATCAGAATTGAACTTGGAAATGAGGGCAGATTTGCAAATGCCCCTTTCGAGATATAAGCTGAAGCAAAAGCAATAAGCTACATAATCATAAGCTCTACCAAACACACCCTATGTCCCGAACCGTGTCTTCCGTGATACACCATTCCTGTTGTGAGCAATAACGAAGCAGATAGAGCATAAAACACTACAGTAATAGTGTACAATAGTGGTAGCGGTGGGCATTCGGGAGCCGCCCCTACAAATACGAATCAATTTGTAGGGGCGGGCCACTTTTCGGCCCACAAGCCAAAGCAAAAAACGGCTCGAGCACAAGAGTCAATATAAGCAACCCCAATTGAGGCAACCATAATTGTTCTCTCCACGTGACTCGTGTCTTCTCCTCTCCAACGCACGCCTCTCTCCCACCACTCTCGAGGCGGCAACGCATGGGCGACGGCCGGCCCTCCGGTGGCGATAGTCGACCGCTCTTAGCCCTCTCCGGTGACTCCCAAGGGCGGGCAACAGCTGAATTCAACCCACCCTGCTCTCTAGCGGCTCACGAGGGCGTGTCGAGGCTGGATCCAGCGCTCTCCGGTGGCTCGCGGGGATGCAGGACGGCTAGATCCGACATGCCCCCCCCCCCATTTTTGGTGGTTCATGGGAGCACGCGACAGCTAGATCTAGCACTCTTCGACGGCTCATGGGGCAGGCGGATTTAGCCCTATGTGGTTGCTCATGAGGGTGGGTAGTGATCGGATCCAGCCCACCCCCTCACCGGTAGTCGCGAGCATGAGCGGCGGTCGGATCCGGCGGCTCGTCGGGGCGCACGGCAGCTGGATCCGGCAGTCTCTAGTAACTCACCGGGATGGGCGGATCCAGCCCTCTCTAGTGGCTCAAGGTGTGGGGGGGGGGCTCGTGGTGGTAGTATCCAACCCTTTGCCCTCTCTCGGTGGCTGGCGAGATTGATCGGCAATAAGATCTGCTCCCCCCCCCACTCCGATGGCTTGTGCGGGTGTGCTACGGTCGGATTCGGTGTGCCCCACTCTCCGGCGGCTTACGGAGGGGGGTGGCGGCCAGATCCTGTCCACCCTCCTCTCTAGTTGACTAACGAGTGCGCATGGCTACCAGATCCGGCTACGCCCGAGTGAGGAGGAGGATCTAGGCGGACGATGGTGGCATCCCGTGTGGGCCACTTCGCGGATGACAATGGCTTTTGGGATGGCTAATCCATGTGCCTTGCACATGGATTTGACTGTCATGAGCCCTCGGGCTACGAGGATTTATGTGGCACGAACGCACGGCCAGAGTGGGTGGCGATGGCGCTAGATGATTTCCAATGGCATACACATCTAGTCGACCAGTACTTTTTGTCCATTTGCAGTAGCTTGGGTTTAGTGAGGGAGCTCTTTCACGCAACAACAGCACCTCAAAACCAGTTTATAGTAGTGACGAAAGATCCCACTCATAGAACATGGACCAAAAGAATCATCAGTTTGCCATGTTTCTCCTGTCTTTATAGGGTACAACTGGCAGCTTCCCGGTTACCTTTTCTTTAGACATCCTAGCAATTTAGACCTTTTGTTTGGACATCCTAGGGAGTACATAGGAAATACGAAGAAAGAAGTGACATTTCTGGGAGAATGATTATGACTGTTTTATGTACAACAACCAGTTGCTGTCTTTTTTATCGTTTCCACGAGGATCACGTTGGATTCTCGAGGTTGAAAGGAGCACAAGGAAAAAGCATTTAAACCACAGTTCCAAACATACATACCAGAACAGAAAACGGGCAAACTTTATAGCACAAGGGTTGTAAAAAAAAATTACCTACTCTCGACGTAGGGTCCCTTACGGGTTGTGTTAGGTTTGACGAACCAACTTAAAAACCAACCATCTAATGGATATGAAATCCATAAGAAACTCGTTGCGGTGTAACCCTCTTAGCGATGTGCCACATCAAAACCCCGATGCAGTTCTTGTTGGGTCTCTGATTTTCGTATTTTCTGTTGGGTTTCATCTCTAGCCTATCCCAACTTATTTGGATAAATGGCTTTGTTGTCGTACAAGTTTTTTCTGCATAGTAGTGATGGACATGATGACCTCAGTGACCCTCAACGTGAGTGGATCCGCTGATGTCAGCATACCAACCACTGCAGATGATTTCTAGTGGCATACACAGCTAGTACACCACTACTTTTTTTGGCCCATTTGCAGTAGCTTGGGTTTAAAACCGGTTTATATTAGTGACGTGTGACGAAACATCCAATTGATAGAACATGGACCAAAACATCATCAGATTTCCATGTTCCCCCTGTCTCTATAAGTTACAACTGGCAGCTCCCCGTTTACCCATGTGTCATCCAAAGGGCCCACAAATAGACATTTTGTTTGTATATCCCAGCAAGTCGAATCTATGACATTTCTGGGAGGATGATTATGACTATATGGTTTATGTGCAACAACCAGTTGCTATCTTCTTCTTGGTTTCCACGAGGATCACGTTGGATTGTTGAGGTCGAAAGGAGCAAAAGAACATTTAAACCATAAGTTGCAAACATACAGACTAGAACAGAAAACGGGCAAACTTTGTAGCCCAAGGGTTTTTAAAGAAAATTACCTACTCTGGACCAACAAAAAAGTTGCCTTCTTCACTGGCACACAACGGCAATGGAAGGCACGTTTGTCTGCGCTTCCAGCAATTTGCCGCTGACACCTATCAGCTTCCTCCAGCGCAGCGCGGTCATCTACCCCGACCGGGTGGCCACTGTGGCGTGCGGTCGCGGCAGCTCGTCGCGCACCTGGCGGCAGACCTGGGCACGCTGCCTCGCGCTTGCGGCTGCCCTCGTTGAACTCGGCGTGGCGCGTCACAATGTGGTAATTCAGTAATTCATCAGTTAATCTGCTCAGCAGCAGTAAATATATGGCAGTAAACTGTTTTTGGTCCTGACGATGTGCAGGTCGCTGTTTTCGCACAAAACGTTCCGGCAGTGTGCGAGCTCCACTTCGGCATTCCGATGGCCGGAGCAGTCATCTGCGCGCTCAACTCCCGGCTGGACCCTGCCACGGTGTCAGCCCTGCTAAACCACTCGGAGGCCAAGGTCATCTTCGTGGACTCTGTTCTGCTTCACGTTGCAAACGAAGCACTCAGCCTAATGAGCAGCAACGCTGGATCCAAGCCACCCCTCGCCGTGTTGATCGAAGACGAGGTTCTCAACGAGTCAGCGCCAGGTTCTGACCACTACGAGTACGAGGCTCTGCTTGCCAGGAACAGGTCACCGCCGGACTTCTCGGTCCGGTGGCCGGTGGACGAGAACGATCCGATAGCAATCAACTACACGTCCGGCACGACGTCCCGGCCCAAGGGCGTCGTCTACAGCCACCGCGGCGCGTACCTGAACAGCATCGCGTCCGTGCTCATGCACGAAATGGGGGCGGCGCCGGTGTACCTGTGGACCGTGCCCATGTTCCACTGCAACGGGTGGTGCCTCGTGTGGGGCGTGGCGGCCAAGGGCGGCACCAACGTCTGCCTGCGCAGGGTCACGGCGGCTGCCATCTTCGACGGCATCGAGCGGCACGGCGTGACGCACATGGGCGGCGCGCCGACGGTGCTGACGATGATCGCGGGGGCGGAGCGGATGCCCCTGCCAGTGCCGGTGACCGTCAAGGCCGGCGGCGCGCCGCCGCCGCCGCAGGTGCTGCTCCGGCTGGAGGCACTCGGGTTCAACGTGATCCACGGGTACGGCTTGACGGAGACGTACGGCCCGGCTACGTCCTGCGCGTGGAAGCCGGAGTGGGACGCGCTGCCGCCGGAGCAGCGAGCGCGGATCAGGGCCCGGCAGGGGCTCAACCTCCTGGGCCTGGAGATGGACGTGAAGCAGCCCGGGACAATGCAGAGCGTGCCTAGAGACGGGCGAACCGTAGGGGAGGTCATGTTCCGGGGCAACACGGTGATGCGAGGGTACTACCGGGACGCGGCGGCGACGGCGGAGGCGCTCGCCGGCGGGTGGCTCCGGACGGGGACCTGGCGGTGCGGCACGGAGACGGGTACGTGAAAATCGTGGACAGGGCCAAGGACATCATCATCTCCGGCGGGGAGAACATCAGCACCATCGAGGTCGAGGCCGCGCTTTTCGCGCACCCGGCGGTGGCGGAGGCGGCGGTGGTGGCACGGCCGGACGAGTACTGGGGCGAGACGCCGTGCGCGTTCGTCAGGCTCAAGGATGGCGCTGGGAGCGTGGGCGCTGAGGAGCTGATGGCCTTCTGCCGAGCCAGGTTGCCAAGGTACATGGCGCCACGGACGGTGGTGTTCGTGCCTGAGCTGCCTAGGACTGCAACGGGGAAGGTGCAGAAGGTTGTGCTGCGGGAGCGGGCCAAGGCCATGGGTACCATCTCTGACTCCACCAAGGTGAAGAGGCATGGGAAAGGATCAACAGCCGAGTCCGACAAGTGTAGCAAGCTCTGAATCCGGACCAGGTTACCTTGCTGTTGCTGATGTTATAAAGCACTCGGTGTTATCAATATTTTTTGCTCAGGAGTTCAACCAAGTCCAGGAGGAAGGGGAATGGATCCGGATCGATACGGGAAGCCCAAAGGAGGTATTCAAATCACTTGCTGCGAATAAGAAGACTACCACATTTGTTACAAGAAAAGGATCGGTATTTAGAAGAAGAAACACAACATATCGAGAAATAGGGTTAGTAATATCATAATCATATCAATTACGGCTCAAATGTGAGGGATATGGCACTATGAAATGGGTACAAGAAAACCATGGTAACAAGAAAAGGAAACATACTGTTGGAACATGAGAAAGGTTTAGGTCTCCTACCGTGTTACCATGCTAACATTTTAAAAATGCATTGTCTACAGTTCTCGAAATGTTGCAACAAAAATATAGATAAAAAACTGGTGTCATCATCTACCATGATGCAAAAATAGAGATGCAGCATAAACTTGTACATGATGCAATAAAAAAGAGAAATCAATGTCTAAACAGCGGGGGTTGCAACTGTTCATGTCACCCACAATTGCTTACTACCCAAGCTTTATCTTTTTTGTTTCTCCTTCCACAAGCGTTGGCTGCACCTCAATTTTTTCGTGTGTAAGTTTGTTGGATTTTGTTTGGTAACAGCTAACCTAGCTAACCTGCTTGTAACACAGGAGCCTAACCTAACCTGCTTGGAATACATGAAACCTGCTAATTCACCGCAGAATTCAACAAGTCCTAAGCATATTATTATCTCCTTAAGTAACCACAAGATTGTAGAAGGACCTCAGTTGGTTCATTTATTCAGAAGTACGAAGATTGTCTGAACTCAAAAATAAGATAGGCCCGATGGCTATGTGGGGCAGGAAACGATGCCGGCCAGGAAAGGTAATCTGCTTTTCCTGTGACCGAAAGTATTTCCAGAAGAACACGTCATTGGCTATTGTTTCCTTGGCTACCAAGCTTATGGCGTGACATAATGTTTCAATAGGATTCTTGTTCATTTTTCATGCCAAAACTTGCGAGAGTTTCATTCTCCAAACTTTCAGCATGCATGCTTATGTTTGGCAAAGTTTGGATGCCAAACAGACAATTGTCTGTAAAGAAACTGTTCTTTTTTCGGATATAACATAACACCATACCCCAGAATATAAGGAGATGAACTATATTATAGTGTGGTTATGTTTATTCACTACAAGAAAAATAACCTCTAGACACGTTTATGTTGTTACGTTTTTGTAAGCGTGTCTATATCAGTAGCTAGAGACACTTTTTGACACGATTTTGAGAATGTGTCAACATGACATGATCTTAAAGACGCTTTAATGTTAATAATATGATAAACACATTTTTTGACATGCTTTCTAAAACATCACAAAATGTTACGACTTTAAACATGCTTTGAACTATTGGTATCCAACATAAAGACGCTTGTTGACATGTTTTTGAGGGCATCTCAAAATGATAGGATATTTAGAGATGTTTTAACCGTATCCAACGACATAATACATGTTTTTTGACACGTTATTGAAATCGTATAAAAAGTGAGATGATATTAGACACGTTTTAATCCTAGATACGTTAAAGCACTAAGAGAACATGAGTGTAAAAGAATATGTGGTCAAAGAAAAACAACTTTGTTTCTTAGGTGAGATGGTCAGATGAGCTTGTAGAAAACAAAGAGGTCGTAGGTTCAATTCTTACTAATTGCATGAATAAGTCAATAAGTCAATTGCTTAGAAGAAGTTTTACAATAATATTTTTGAAACATTATATACAACATGCCTATATTGGTAGAAATGCAGTCCAAACGTATCAATAAAATCGTGTCTACTTCAATACATACAACACATTCATGAAAGCGTATCTATAAACATATCTATGCTTTATAGCATCTCTACTGAACGTTTTTTAATTCAATAGACATGTTTTCAAAAGTCGTATTTACCAAGCTTTGACACGGCACGTTCGGAGACGCCTCGGACACGATTTATGAAAACGTCTCTATATTTTGATTGAGACAAAATAAACGTATCTAGACCTTAAATAAAGCGTATCTATAGGGGGTGTTTTCTAGTAGTGATTCCATGTATTTGTTACATACGGTCGATATATTGCAGGCATGACTATTCTAATTTTTCATGAACAGCATGCCAGTACTGCTTGGCAGTGTATAATACATATACATACTTGCAGTACATATAAGCTTCAAAGTGTCCAGAGAGACCACATGGTAAGGTTTCCTTCGTGGTCATTGGTCAAGGTTTCTCATTACCCGGTGTTCCCTTGTTGCTGCCGGGTTTTGGCTTGCCCTTATGTCCCAGGTTAATAGAACCGGTGATGGAAACACTACAACAATAACATACTGTAGCGGCGTTGTACGGACTTTCGTAGCGGCGCAACAAAAGATACCCGCCGCTACAGTTCCGAAATGATTTATAACGGCGGTTTACAATACATACTGCCGTTAAAAATTGATTTTTAACACGGGTCATTTTTAGCGGCGGGTGACAATATGGACCGCCGTTAAAAATTGATTTTTAAAGACGTACCGTGTTTTGGCCCGCCGTTACAATTGCTACACCAGCCCAAAAAATCCAGCCCACCACAAACGCTATATAATAAGACAAACCCTATCTCTTTCTCATCCCTCACACCCCAGCACCCACCAGCCGCCACCTCCCACCAGCTCGCTCTCTCTCTCTCTCTCTCTCTCTCGCCCGAGCCGCCTTCCCCTCCACCGCCAGCTCCCTCTCACTCTCTCTCGGGCCCGCGCCGCCCTCCCTCCCCCTCCACGCCGGCTCATCCCTCTCCCTCTTTCTCACGGGCCCGCGCCGCCTCCCTCCCCTCCGTCGCCGGCCGAATGTAGAGCGTGGTGGCGCGGATTGAGATGGGAGGAGCGGCGGCGGAAGAAGACCGAGGAGGGCGCGGCACCGTGACGGCGGATTCGCGCGGTAGGGTTTGGGGAGGCGCGAGGGCCGCGGCGGCGCGGCACGGTCCGATGCACAGGGGCCGCGGCTCCCCACCACGCGGCGGCGACGCGGCGCGGCCCGAGGCGCGAGGGCCGCGGCGGCGCGGGACGGCTCGATGCGCAGGGGCCGCGGTTCCCCACCACGCGGCGGCGGCGCGGCCCGACGGCTTGGAGGGCGCTCGAGGTCCACGGCCCGACGGCTTGGAGGGCTGGCTGCACGGGCCGGCCCGGGCCGCCCGTGGGCTTTTTTTGTTTGTCCATAGAATAGTACCGGCGGGTGATGTTTTCACCCGCCGTTACCTTGTTTTCTTTAGCGGCGGTGTGCGATTTTGCGCCGGTAATATGTTCTTTTTAGCTACGGAGACATAGCGGCGGGCCGGCCTACCCGCCGCTGTAGGCCCATTTGGCCTGCCGCTACAGTGGGTTAATCTGGTAGTGAAACATGCCCTCCTTCGCCTCCAATGGAGATGCCAATATCATCCTTAGCGCCTTCCTTGCCTGCTTCTGGAGCGCAGCAGTGAACAGGAGGAGAGTTGCCTATTGTCAAGCAATAAAACATCAGGGTAACTTGCAGCAACCAACAAATATAAATTCTCGCGACGAAGCGAACATACTACCACTGTGTATAGTGGCCGGCCCTTGTACACTGCCGGTGGCTCTGGCTGCAGCCACGTCTCGGATCGTCGGGAAAAGGGACGACACCATGCTGGCGCACAAAATCGCAGCAACTATTTTGGATGCTGCCATGCTTGATCGAAGCCTAACAGGTTTCCTGTGTAAAATATATCGGAATTTCACGTATTTGTAGGATGATGACAAGGGTAAGGAGAGTTTTTGTGACACATGCTTATTTGTAGAAAGGGTGTGTAGACGTTTTCAAACTGCCGTGTGCTGACCGGAGAGAGGAGGTACCTTGACACACGTACGTCAAGCAGTGAACTGCTTGGTGCCATAAGGATGTATAGTTCCTGGACCGTGCATGAGACATCCGATCTCTGAAACGGAATCTCTAATGAGCCAAAGCATGACACATCCTTGACACCAAAAAGCAGCTTTCAGCTTTTCAAACTAAATGAATATAGACAAACATGGTATTGTCCCAATATAGGCGCACAACAGCATCTTACGTTAGCCAAAAAGATCATCGACACCGAAGAAAATGACAGTTCGCTTAAGTTCGAACCAAGTTTATCGTCTGGAACAAACTACAAGGAGTTTTTGAATCTGATAGAGTCATAAATAGGATTTACAGATATACAGCAATAATCTTACTTCGTCAAAGAAATTTTTTATGTACACAGTAACCAATTCATTTTAAGGGTGTGTTTGGTTCTACTTTTTAGAATTTTTGTTTTGAAAAATGTAACAGTCTCAAATTTCCGTAATTCAAAAACCTTGTAATTCAAACTTGGAGAGGAAATCGAATTGCAAAACATCAACTCTTTGTTTGAATTATTCTGCGTAGTGGACCAATTCTTCTCGGCCCAACCGCTCTTTCTTTCCCTTCTCGGCCTATCAACGTTCGACTTCAGCCCAGCCGGCCCAACCCAGCACACTACTGTGCATCTTCCTCCTCTAACTCAATGCGCGATCGACCGATCCGAGCGTGCACGCCGAAACGCGACGTGACGCCATCTCCCTTTGTCTCCCAACCTCACCTACCGCCCTGCCAAGGTCGTCGCCGGTGAGAATTCTTGGCGCCATCGTGCTCCTCGCGGAGTTTCAGGCAAGGAGGAGGACGAGCGCTCGTGTGGAAGGTTTCGGCCGCCGTCAATCCCGCCGCCGCTGGTCACCCCTGGTAAAGCTCATCCCTTCCCCTCCTCCGTTCCGTGCTCATCGTTGTTTGTCACATCCATATGCGCTAATCGTGTCGTCGTTGATCCCTAGAAGCCCCGGAACTCGAGGAGCACGCCCACTGCCTGGTCACCGTCCGAGCTTGGACTTCGTCGCCGCTGTCGATTTTCAGTCGTTCATCCTCACCGAGGCCTCCCCGTCCGATCTGATCCTTCCAAGAGGTTCCTGGTGAGCTGTCAAACCTTTTCCCCTTTCTTCCCCTTCGATCCGTACCCGAATTTCCCCGCTTCGTCGGTTTCGTCGCCGCCTCCAATGGCCGGCGGTGAGGTTTATGTTTCAACGCGCGTCCGTGTTCCCAAGTCGGTCGAATAGCCTTGTACTGGATCTCCGGTGCTCCTACGCGTGTTTTTGGGTGCCGCCGCCGGAGCACCCTTGGCCGCCGCCGCGGTTCTTGTCGTCGGTGGTCTTCCAGCCACCTTTTGGGTCGGGACCGGTGCCGTTAGTTTCGCACGAGCATGGGCTTCAACCTGGTGTGCTTGGTTCGCGTTATAATGGTCGTCCGGGGTTTTCCCGAGTGCACCACCGGCGGAGCTTCGGTGAGCTCGCGTCGCCGCTCCGGAGGGAGCTGGTCCTGGCTGCGACCACCAGCGCGCGGCTGTGCTTCGGCACACCGATTCTCCTGGTGTGCTTCGTTTGATCGCTGGCGATTTACAGCGGCGAGGTGACGCGACTCCGATGAAGCACCGCCCACTTCCGCCGATGCTGACGTCCTCGTCGAGATCTAGTCCATGGGGCGCTGGATTGAATTCCGGGTGGACCTGGTCCATGTAGACCACCGACTCAGCTCTAGATTTGGTTAGTTCATGGACTACTCTGGACTGAAGGAATATTCCTGGAATATTCTTTTCCTTTTCCCTCTTTTATGAATTTTCAATAATCTTTTTTCCTTTGGAAATTCATATCTAAGTCTCCGAGCGTTAGAAAAATACCTGGTCAGTAGTGTTCGGATCGTAGCGATGTACTCTACGCTTTAGCGTAGTTGTTGATCATGTTCTAGTAGTGTAATTTACTGTCCTTACGATTCGTTATCTATTTACGTCGATTTGCATGCCTAACCCATACTGCGTGGTCTGTGGTTGGAGGAGGAGTTTGAGGAGAAACAGTTCGAGGAGTTTTCACAAGAGCAACCGATAGAGTACCCCGACCCAGCCTGGTACCAACGTTTCCAAGGCAAGTGCAATCCTTGACCACTCTTGACCCTATTTAGTACTTAAATAATTTGACTCATGCATATGAACTGTTACTTGCTACTTAGTATTATAACCCATGCCATATCATGTTATCTTTGTCACTATCACCATAGGATGCTCTAGTATTGATATTTGCACGCTTCGTATTGCTTAAATGCTTAATTGGACCCCACATGATAATATGCATGTTTTTGTGTTCAATAAATTGTAGGTGCTTCTTAGGTGTTGTGTTTCTGTACTAGCAACCCATTAGAACTTTGCGGATGCGAGTGTAGGTGATTAGGTGCCGGGGAACTTTTGTGGAGTTCCTATTTGGAGAGTGCATATTGCGGGCACCATTGGGTAGGAACTTTGGGTTATGGAGTTCTTGTTCTGGTGACTCGCCCCAAGAGCATAAGGACCAGCTCACAAGACATATGTTCCAGGCTTTTACTTACACACCACGTGACCCGTATGGGCGTTGTGCTAGATCTTGAGACATGCGGAAGACTGGTGGACTTGCCGTAGTAGTAGTAGAGCTTATGTTAGTGGGTTTTGGAGCATTGTCTTGCCCCATGAGTAGAGGATACCCCACCTAACCTATGGTAGGCCTTTCACACCTTCAGTACCATTTTTCTGTGTTGTGGATGGGGGATCCTAGACCCGAGGGAGTGGGAGCTGTCAGTAGATGCATGTTAACTGATCTTGTAAGTGTTTCTGTGCTTAGGCTACAATGGTAGCCCTAAGTAGAGTTATAATCTATACGTATAGCCGTGCCTCCGGATACGGGCACTACCTGAGAGCATCACGAGTGATTAGCTTTTACTATTTGTCCCGTCTGATAGGTGTTTTACTTTCGGCTTCATGCTGTGATTCCAGTGGAGGAACTTGACCCTTTGCAGGATTGTGTTGTTTCCTGCAAGGTCACTTATAAAATTTAACTAATAATAAAACTTGACTCACTTAGACTTCAGGATAATTGCTTTAGGTGTTGAGCCCTTGCCTATCCTTGAATTATCGAAGCATGCATAACGTTGTTGCTAGGTAGTGCGGCTTGTTTTATACTCTAAGTACTCACGGCTTTCCCACTTTGTTTTTCAGACGCTGATGCAGTTAACCCTTTTAAGCCTACAGTTGGAGCTGATGGAGAGGAGTGACAGTCTCGCCTACACTTGAGTGCCTTTGGATTGGTGACCCTTGTCCAAGACTTCCGCTGTGTGTTTTGATGGTTCGTCATTCGCTAGTTTCCGTTATGTTTGCTGTTAGCCTGCGACTCACGCTCTTGTACTTATTTGGATCATTGATATTATTGAGATTTGATATGTTGTTGGATGTTTATTTCTATCTACCTTGCTTTTAATCTATTAATTGTATGGTTATTTGCTACTAAATTGTGATGGATGTACTTGCCACCCTTCTGGAAGTGGTAAGAGGTACAAGGACACATGTTTCACACTTGGTAAAATTTAGATCCTCACAAAAAAAGTAAATAGTAGAACCGAAGGTAGCTGCTTTCCAAAAATGCAACTTTCACTATATTTTTTACAGCACCCTGAGAGGTGCTTTCACCGGTTGTAGAAGTGAAAAATTCACAGTATTTATCTGCCATGCCACTGGATAGGGAGATCACATTTCGTCCTTTTCCGCAGACTCCCTCATCCACGGAGACCCCTCCTCCGTGGACCCAGCTGCCTCTGGCGTGACATCCAAGTGACAATGTCCCCGGTCTCCCGGGTATGAAATTAAATCTTTATTTACTGACTCCTAAACGAATTATTTTGGATTGTGAAGTGAAAGAAATCATTTTATCTACTAATAGCGGCCAAATTGGTGTATTACCAAACCACGCCCCCATTAACACAGCTGTAGATATGGGTCCTTTGAGAATACGCCTTCTCAACGACCAATGGTTAACGGCAGTTCTGTGGAGTGGTTTTGTGAGAATAGTTAATAATGAGATCATCATTTTAGGAAATGATGGAGAACTGGGTAGTGACATTGATCCAGAAGAAGCTCAATAGGCACTTGAAATAGCCGAAGCTAACTTGAGTAAAGCTGAGGGTACGAACGAATTGGTTGAAGCAAAGCTAGCTCTCAAACGGGCTAGGATACGAGTCGAGGCTATCAATTGGATACCCCCATCCAATTGAAGACAATCCAAAGGTTTCGTTGATACAAAGAAAAAGGAAAGAAGGGTAGAAAAAGTTATTAGATAGCGAAGCGAAGTAAGTCCAATGCTATCTAGTAATTTTTCTACCTACCTACCTACTATTGGATTTGAACCAATGACTCCCGCCGTATGAAAGCAGTACTCTAACCACTGAGTTAAGTAGGCAATTTATCATCACAAAAGAAGCCACATTACTTCGATCGATTATAGATCAAATCCTTTTTATAAGCAATACCGCTCCATTATTGGTATGGTATCATTATTGGTATGGTATTTGGTATGGTATCATTATTGGTATGGTATATAGTAAATAGATCAAAGGAATATCCTATGGCATTACAGAATATTCATCTTGACAACAAATTATCTATATGTTAAGATATCTCTGACAAGGGCTATAGCTCAGTTCGGTAGAGCAACTCGCTTACACGTGCGCCAATGCTTTTCAAGGGAATTTATTATGCAATGAACATAATTGACCTTATTACAAAATCAATGTCTTACTTCATGGATTCGAGAGAATAGGAGAACAGTAGCCGGACAAACAGTCGGTAGTCCACGAAGCCAAGCAACGCCGTCCCCAAGGAGCTTGCCCCTGTGCTGTCAAAAAAAGGAGCTTGCCCTGTCACACACTATCGCGCTTCCTCCGGCCTGCCATCCCAAGGAGCCACCACCGTAACCGTCGTCTGAGCTGCCTCCGATGGCCATGGCCACCTCTTGCGCTGCTAGCCAGACTTCACGACGAAGGAGAGGGTGAGGGACGGGGAACATGACTGATTGGAGGGAGAGTGAGTTGGTGAGGGAGAGGGGTAGGATTGAGCCGCCGGCCATGGCCTCCTCTTGGTAAAGCTTGTGCAAAAATCTCCACCATCGATCTCAACTCATCACAATCACACCTCCTGAAAATCAACTAACTTTTACACATCTATCATCTGAAATTCCGCATCAAATAGTTGAGCCATGGCTCATGGATACAATTCCCTCGCTTCTCAACAACTATTTTCCCTGTTTCTCTTGTTGATATTGAGCTCCAAAGGCTGCCCATGGTGGGCTGGAGGTGGAAGAACGTCATTAAAAGAACACATAGAGGTTTAGAGAATTTTTGCAGATCTTTTGAAATGCAGACCATATATTAATGGTGGATGTAAAATTTAAATAAATTATCATTACCTTTTTAAAATAGTTATTTACATTTAAATCTTTAAGAAAAATATTGTTTTTACATTGAACTTGCATGCATGTAACTTTTGGCTCGAGCCTTGAGAGGTATTACACGCATTTCTTACCAAATCAATAGCCCACAATCATTCCAACTAAACAGCGGACAATAACTTTTTTCACAACCACATCCCACAATAGCTTTTTCTCACGGTCATAGCCAAGAAAAATATATTTTGTGTACCCCCTCACGGTGGTAGCCGATCCTTGAAAGTGGTTGGAAGTTTGACTGGCCCTTGTAATAATAAATATATTAGAGCTGTAGGTGGGGAACGAAGCAAGCTGACGGAGGAAGGCATAGAATGTCTATGACTTTGATATGTTTTTCACTGTGCTACTGAATTGTATGTCTACCAAAGTTATACATTACAGAAGGGGGACTACCCAATTTTTCCTAGGGGTAAAGTATACAATTGTGTATTGTACACGAGATAAAATCAACTTTTATGGTATGAAACAGATAAAATACTCTTCCTAGAACCTTAGTGTCCTGTGAAGAAATCAAATTTACTTCACATGGCATGCAAAAGAGGCAATGTGAAAGCAGATCACCAAATATTCCCCCAATCAGTGGTTTAGAGCAATCTTAGTATTCTCCCAATTAACTTCCGTATGTGGATAGCCAGAATCTTGTGCGCTCAAATAATGACTTTATTGTGGCATCCATAGATGTATTAGTGGATTGGTCTATAGTCGGTGTATAGTAGCGTAATATGGTATTCGATCTGTAGAGGTCTCGACATGGAATCCTAGCAGACACTAATTATTAAATAAATTGTATTTGACTCCTATTCCATGTTTGCGGCGTGAGAGAATATGCAAGTGAAGTGAATGTCGGTGTACAAGTGAATACTCATCTTTCCCCATCAACCTAAGCTTTTAAGTCCAAATGGTCTACGTATAGTATAGCTCAATAGTATTGATATCATACGTATAGTAGCTCAATAGTATTGATATCATGCATGCAAAAATAAATAAATATACATAAAGGGAAGGGGGAAGGCAGAGAAGGCAAGAGGGTGAGGAGAGAGAGAGGATGTAATACAGTTTTCATAACCAAGCATCCAGCATACGGGTCAATGTGCAAATATGTGTGCTACTTTCATGATCCATCTCCCATAATCTGAATTAAAAAAACGTGCGTCATCAAAGTGGCAGTGGTTGCACAGAGGGTACGAGAATAGATTATAAAAATTAGAATTGTCCTATTCTTGAAGAATTACTAGCAGAAGAAGTCGAAGTAGCGACATTAAAATTGAGACTTACCCCTTCGGATACGAATTATGGGATGGTTGGGGTGGATAGCCGCATTAATCCTCATCAACTCTTCCACCCTCAATACTGCCTTATCTTCTGGTAAGCACAATGGACCAACTATAACAGTAACGCTCCGAAGGGAAGGTAGGTGGTCTATGGCCAAATAGCCTTGTAAATCACCCCAAGTGAAATCCTGTGCTCGGAGCCAAAACTGATATTCTTCAAGCCCGGGCATAGCTCCTGACGGGAACATAGATGGTACTGTCTCAAAACCAGAGAATTTGCACACTCTCGCACATGGGAAGGCATTAGCACTAACTGTAAACCTTTCTAGTTTAAACAAACCAGTCACACGCACGGTGAGATACGAAAGAACTGGCAGCATCCCAAGGATTTCAATGCCCTCCGTTGTCACCTGACCCACCCTTATGTCTAAGTTGGAAAGGTGTGAAAGTATAGAGGGATTAATCCATGTCGGCAATGAACTAGGTCCTTCAATAGAAAGATGGCGTAAGCTACCTAGTGACTCTATCGAGGCACCTTCGAGATCACCTCTATAGCCAGACATGATGCGTAGAATTTGGATTTTGTGCAGTTTGCCCAAAGATTCCAACAAAGCATGACAAAGGCTATGAGCCCTTTGTAGGTGGATCTCAAGTACCCTTAGATGGATCATATAGCCCAGGTCTTCCACAATGGATACAGAATCCACTCTTGCACCCTCTAGAACTTCTAGGCACTTTAGATTCCTTAAACCATTAGGCAGCCTTGTACACTTATCAACATACAAGCACATCAATTGTCCTAGCCCTACCACATTGGGTGGTAGTTTTTCTATTTTTGTTCCATGTAAGTCCAATGTCTGCAAAAACTGTAGCTTCTCTAGTTCTTCTTTGAGCTCACCAGCATATTCAGTTTTTCGTAGCCCTAGATAACGCAGATGCAAGATCTTCCCAACAAAACTCAGACTAAGACAATTTTTAAGATTGCAATCTTGGAGATCTAACACGCGTAGAAGATTGCATGAAGGCATTGAATCAATAATTGTAGTGACAGGACTGAAGATAGTGAGAGACCTCACTTTTGATATTCTCATTGCTGGCCAAGTAGTATGGTGAAGGGATAACCTCCGAACACTGCTTCCGAAAGAAGGTACACTTTGCTTAACATCACCCGATACAGTGGTAACAAAAAGTTCTTCTCTTGACAAGGAACAAATGAGATCAAGCACCATGTCATGCACACGGCAAGCCTCAGGCATACCATTTGTGTTCAAGCTTGATGGTTGCATCAAGCTTCTATTTATGAGCTCATTGAAGTAACTATGTCCCGTCTCAAACAAGCTTTGGTCGGTTGATCCAGTCTGCACAAATCCTTCAGCAATCCACCTCCATATCAACCGATCCCTCCTAATGTTATAATCTTCTGGAAATATACTAAGATATAGCAAATGTCTTCAAGTGTGAAGGCAGATCATAGTAGCTAAGTGATAATATCATTCTCAAATTTCCAATAGAATCATTGTCTCCATGTCCAGAACCAATAAGCTCACACAATTTATACCATTCTTTTGTATCTCCTGACTTGTTAGCAAGCATACCAGATGTTGTAACAATAGCTAATGGCACACCACCACATTTCTTCAAAAATATTTTGGACACTTCTAAAAGTTGTCCAGGACATTTATCTTCAGAGCCGAAAATCCTTCCGTAGAATAGTTTTTTTGAGCTTTCAAGTGTAAGAGGTTTCATCATATAAGTGTAACAACCAATTTTCTCCGCAACATCATAGTTGCGGGTAGTTATGATTATTTTACTCCCCAAATCGTTGTCATCCAAACTGCATCTTAATGTCATCCAGGATTTTATATCCCACAAGTCATCAATAACAATAAGGTACCTATTTTAGGCAATAGAGCATCCATGTAAGCCTATCTGACAAGTGAAACTTATGTAAAATTAACTCTCAGTAAACTATTGATAGCTGCCCGTATACAATGCTAATTACATGGAAACAATCTATGTGAGTCACTTAATATGTCATTGGTAGATTTGGCAAGGTGCACATGTAGTCATCTCTAGCAAACAATTCTAAGCTAGATATAAGTATATAACCGAAATCACATCATATATTTTACCTGTTTAGAGAAAATTAAGAGGAGAAGCAAGGTGGTGCCCTCCTAAACACATGAAAGCAGATCATGCTAACCTCTCCAGTATACATCAGCACGCTTACTGATACTAGATGGTTCATACCTTTTATTTTGGAGGAATTCACGTAGTAGATCAATAAGTTGCTTGCCACCCATTGTAGTACAGTAAATGTTATTGAACTTATTCTTATCAAGTTCAAAAAGCATGTCCTTGAAGATTTTCATAATGTCAGGATTTCGGGACACTGAAACAAGAGTAGTGCAATGGAACTGATCATTAATCTTGTCGCACACTACTTTGGCAAGCGTTGTCTTGCCTAGTCCTCCACACCCAACGATACAGAGTATCCTTTGTTTTTGGCTGCACATGCTATCGCCCTTTGTCAACCTCGCAATTACTTCTTCCCTTGCTTCATCGATGCCGAAAAGATCAGTCAGCTTGGTGTACAGAGCTGTTATGCGTGGGTCAATCAAAGTTGTGGTGCCAGGATTTATAGTATCAACCCTGCACCTGTGAATAGGAAAGAGTAAAATTTAAACTCTCACAAAACGACATATTGAAAGATATGTATCATAGATCTAAAGATATACTATATCATTATGTTGCAAACTATGTATTTAAGGAATTGAATCACAAATTAAACAAACTTTGTGAGCAATTTAGTAAAACCTAAATATTTATTGGACAAACTTCTCACAATAATACATATTTAAGACTTATAGAATTTTGTTGTTTTGATGCTTGTTCATGTCACGGTATTAATTTTGTGATACATTTATCAAAAAGTTAGAACTTACTCCCTTCGCTCCAGAATTATTTTCATCACTGATTCTTTTTGTTATGTTTGACCATTAGTCCTATTCAAATTGAAAGCATTATTGGTTATATTTTAAGTTTGTAAGTGATAAACCACATTTCTTCAAAATATATGATATGTTTTTCAAATTTTTAATAAGACAAGTGGTGAAACATAACAAAAAAAGTCAACAGGAATAACAATTTTGGAACAGAGTAATACTTTTTAGAAAATGGAAAAGTCTACTTCTATTTTATCATTACAAACAGCCTAACAAATGTGAAGTTATTATGTGATTAAAATCTTGAAATTTTTCTGAAAACTATATACTCCCTCCGTTTTAAAATTGTTGTTGCTATTGACTTTTTTGGATTCACAATTAGTCTTATTCAAAAACATTCAAATAATATCATATATTTCATTACAATTTGTTTTATCATTATATAAAATAGAAGTATAACTTGAACTTTATATATTTAAATTAATATTTTGAATAAGACAAATAGTTAAACAAATGTAACCAAAAATAGACTAACAATTTAAAAACAGAGGGAGTACATGTTTTGGTATATATTTATTCGATGCAAAGTTGCTGGGTTGTTCCCCTGACCTGTCACGTCGTGCTGCCACCTCCATGAGGCGTTCTTTGATCTCCCCGATCTCTTCAGCGATTTGATGGCACGTCGTGCTTGTAGTGAACATCTTTATCATCTTCTTGATGACTCTTTTGGAGCTCTTTTTGCTGGGAGGGTCAGGGCCCTCAAATCGCACCAAGAAAGTGTCCACGACGTCCTCCATGTCATAGGACAGCTCCCTGACGTCTCGTGCCCAGATCCTGACCTGCTCGTCCAGCTGATCAGGCGGCACCTCACCGACCTTGCGGAGGGCGACGCTAATGCTCTCAAGCTCTGCTACGAGAAAATGGACATCTTTCCGAACTCTCTTCTGCAGGTTGTACTCATCCTGCAGAAGCTGGCTGAGCTTGGGCAGCAGGGTGCCTAGGGCCCCCGTCGCGAGTTCCATTTTGTTTTCCCTCTAGATTCTGCACTGCTCACCTCGCGGAGAGGGGCCTATATGTAGGGGGCGGCCTACTAGTTTATTCAACTGAGCTACCCATCTACGATGACAGTAGAGTTCCGTCAGAAACAACCCAGAATACATAAACTCATCATCGCTAATTAACTTGGCTGCATACTGATGCGTTGTCAAAGAGAGATAGTTTGTCTATATATTACCGGACAGCTGTGCAGTTTCGAGTTGTCGTTTGTAGATATAATGCCTAGCTAATACTACTATATGGCGTAACGATAATGTTTAAGGATCATGCTCATGTACATGATTGGCATAAAATAAGTACTAGGATGATGACATTGGATATAAGCATTAATATCCTTACCAGTGTCGGTAAAGATAAGACTTGCTTATTACCCACAACTTTTATGTACGCGGCAGGTGAACAACAACGATAATATTCAACCTAAAAGTATTGCAGCATCAATGCATCATGTACGTCACGGGCCTCTCGCCTCCTCAGAGTGGTTAGTGGCTACTTTGTAACAACCCTAAAGAATGAACATGCATTTCATGTCATGTATCATATCATCATGAGCATTTGTGGAAATTATTTATCTTTGTGAGAAGAGGATGCACATAAAATATCAATTAACTAAAGAATAGAGTAAGTGCTAAAAAGAAATAAAATAAGAAGAGAATTCATGTTTAACATTTTCTCTGGCTCAAATATCATAAACAAAGATTTATAAACCTATCCTGAAATTATTTTGATTTATGAAAACATTTACAAGAAATAAACAAAGTCTCCTTATTAATTTAGCTATGGTTTTATTTATTCAAAAATGATTTGGAATTTCTACCTGGACTTAACAGGAAAAGTGTCTAAAATATTCTCAAAAACACCCCTGATTTTTCGCGGAATTTGTGGAGCCCCGGAAACCTGCTTTTTAATTAGCCGAAAACCCGGGGGTTTTATGTAAAATGACTCGGACCCCTTTGTCACTCTCCTTTCTCTCTTTCTCTCTCTCGCGCCGCCTTGCGAGCCGCGCTGGCCGGCTCCGGCCGCGCGCCCTCCGGCCCGCGCCACGCAGGAGCTTGGCTCCACGCAGCTACCTAGCCGCTCGCTCCGACCGACTTCCGAGGGGATAAGAACCCGCCGAGCTCATCCATTCTTTCCCTCGGTTTCTTTCCGTCCGGCCCGCGTCTCGTCTTCCACCCCGCCCGGCCGCCTCCGGCCATCTCCCGACGACCCACCACCACCGGCCGCTCCGCACGTTCATGCTGGAGCTGCGCATGGTCTCCGTTCCCGACGAGCTGCCCTAACATCGAAGATCGAAGCCGTCCTTCCCAAAGCGGCAACCCCCGACGTGCCCGGCCGCCGCTCCGCAATTCTCTTGCTCCGGTGCGTTATCTCCCTCATTTCTTCTTCCATGGTGTGCGCTATACTACTCTCTAGTCTCTAGGCCATCTCTTGGTTTCATTTGTCAAACACGGTGGCCGGAATCCGGTTTTTCCCCGAGTTCGACCGCCGGTTCCCCTCCGGCTTCCGATGCGGGCCCTGTTCCGGCCATCCTTCACGTCAACCGTGTTGATGCCGGTAAAGCCCACACTCCCGTGATGCTCGTAGGAAGAAACGGGAGGTGGTTTGGTGCATCGTGGGCCGCGTGCGACCCCGCCGAACCTCCGGTGGAGCCGCCCCTCTCCGTCGGTGTCCTTTCCGGCCACCTCCGTCGCCGTGGGCACCACCACCCGGTTCTCCGCGTCGCACCGAGTCGCCCGAGCCATCGCACCACCCGCCTCACCCCTCCCGCAACTCCTCCGGCAGACCGCTGCCGTGCTCCGCCGCCGGCCACCATAGGCGACGAGCTCCGGCTCGGTTGGGCCGTGCGCGGCTCATCGGGCCGGAGTGGGCCGCTGGGTCGCTAAGGCGCCAGATGGGCCGGCTCTGTTTCGGCCCAATAGCTTATAAATCTTTTTCCGAATTTATCCATTTCCGAGTCATTTCAAACTTTAAAAATTCGTAGAAAATTCCACAAAAATCCGAAAAATGTCCAACAAAGTTCTTTAGACTCATAAAATTATTCTCTATTTATTTATGTATTCAAATACCTGTTTTGAGTAAATTTATTTTATAATTAGTAGTTAATTACTTTCTTTGATTAAAGAAAGGTTATTAATTTATGTAAATAAAATGTTTAATTATGAAAATTAATTGTATTTAATAAAGGAGATACTGCAGACGAAATTAATAATGAAGTTTATTTTTTCCAAAATTAAACTTAAATGTATTATTTTATATAATCGCAATGTATTAGTCTTTAATCACTTAAAGAAATTATTTAATTACTGCCTAATAAATCAGAATAATGCATTAATTATTCAACTTAAGTAATTAGTAACCTTAATTATGTAATTAAGGAAACAAAGCTAATTAAGGATAATCTTAATTAAACATGTGTTAATCAGCTTACTTAATTGTTAATTACTTGTTTAATGAACATACTTATCTTTAACTTGTTAATCAACCAAGGTAGTTAAACATTAATCATCATTTTTATTGCAAGACTTAATTCATGAACCTTTGCATCCTCTCATCATATGCATTCATGCATACATGATCGTGATTCGCAATGCATTGCTGGTCGACTAGGTTCGAAGTGATCGAGGTTCCACCCGAGGGCGAGTCGGAGCCGGAAATCTCGAAGTCGACCCAGCCGCCGAGGAGATTAACTTCGAACAAACTCAAGGCAAGCCCCGGTGCATCCCACCTATGTTTTTAAATATTTTATTTTATCACATAGTACAGTTATGCTTATGCATTAGGTGTTAGGGTTTGGTTGACACCCTAGATGCATTATGGTAGGTTTCCGTCTGTTTATTCTATACTTGGTACAGGTAGCTCAATAGAGGCTAAGCTTAATTCATAGTGGCAACGGTAGCTGGTTAGGGCACTTAAAGCATGGAGGCTTTAAGAGTTATTGTGTTGACACTAAAGATGACGAGAGTGTTGATGAAGTTGAGACCGGACGGGCCCCGTAGGAGAAAGGGCAAGACGGAGATGAGGTCTTGCAAGGTGGTAGCCCCGTCCGTGTCGGTCAAGGACCGTACCGTTGTCGGCTTAGTTGAACAAGTTTGAACGTACCGTACTACATGCTGGTATCATGGGCCCAGCAAGCTGATGTACCCTACCGCCCCGGAGATGTAGCGTAGCCAACTCTCTTTTGCCGGCTGTTAGTGAGAGGATAGTCTCACGGGAGGGAGATGGGTCGACCACGAGGGAAGTCGTGGCGTCGCCATACTTCCGGGGAGTTGGAAATGGCTAGTCCTGCTATCGGTGCTAGCGGGAAAGGTTGTCGTATACGATCGGTGTGATGCGTATACGTCGTGTGGTCGGGTTTTGCCAGCTGGTATAAAATCGATTCGAATCGCTGTCCCTCGCAATAATGAGTACCGCTTGTTTAGCTCGTCACATCGTAGTAAATACTGGAAGATGAAGATGAGGGATGAAAGGATAAATGATCTATATTATCTTGTCTTGCAAACTTTCCGAAATAGGGATAGGTTGCAAACCCCAAGGCTAATGAACTTAATACTAAGCTAAAATACTGAAAGTAATGACCCACCCTCTAATGCTATTTTTCGCAAAGGAGTAAACCCCACGACCGGAAAGCCTTTGCATACTAAGCGTCGGTCTTAGCGTGCCATGTTGACGGGTCGGTCTTGCTGAGTATTAGAATACTCAAGGTTTGTTCGTTACCTTACAAGGAATGAGTCGTGTTATCACGACTTGTACGGCAGCTTTCCCGAGGAGGAGCAATGTCCGGAGTGGGAACGTATCCCCACACCTTGATGAGAGAGAACCGTGATGTACGAAGGGCTCGGTGCATCACGACGTTTCACGAAGTCTTTCGAGTTGTATAATAGACGAGCTTCCGCTGAATACTTATAGGATGTTAAACTCCAATAATGTTATTTTCCGCTGCACGAATGTTATATTTTGAAAACCTGGTTGTATTATACCATGATGTATATATTCGGCTTGTATGAGATGATGTTTCTGTTGTAACTCGCTTCGATGAGTGTTCCTCTGTTTCGATCCCTGGGTGTCCCGGAGGGGATGTCACATACTTACTATGATTATTGCAGTGCCTTTTTACATGTCACTATTTGGTAGAACGCTGTACTAACCAACGATACAGTTGTACAAAGCATTTTCTTTTGAGAGACCTTAGTAGAATAATATAGAGAAATTTTTTGCTCCCTAAACTTCAAGGGGTGTCGCACTTTTGATCGCTCAACTACAAAACCAGGTAGGCGGACCCCTGAACTTTTGAACTCGGTGCAACACTACCCACCTGCTGTTTCAACGGCGGTTTTGTCCGAGTCAGCACATATATGTGGCCGGTGGCACGATCCCGGTGCTGACTGTGTTTATTCGGAAACTCTTTCATCCAATCTCGCCGCAGTCGAGACCCTAGGCGACTTGCTGGCGACTCGGATCCACGACTCGGTTGCCGAAGGACTCGGGTCTGCAACCGGTGGCCGGCGACTCAGGTCCGTGGTGCCGGATCCGAGGGGGCATGGACAAGATCAACGGAATCGAGGCGGGAATCGAGGTTAGTGCTTCCGGTCATGGATTGTACTGGTTTCATATTTTAGTTTGAACACAACGCAATAGGTGTAGATTAGTACTTCCCGTAGATTAGTTTAGTAGTCCGATTAGTTTAAATCCCAGGATAGGGTAGATGAATTAATTTAAGACTGGGCTTTAGGCATTGAATTCATTGTTTATCATTGTTTCATGCAGTTAGACACGCATGGACCCAGCCGCTTGCCACACAGCAGGTTAGGTTTCATCTAAATGGGCAGTTTGAGAATGATGGTGACATGTTGAACTACATTGCAGGGTATGAGGCTATGTCCTAGATTGACAGAGATAAAGTCGGCTACTCTAAGATTGTTGGGCATCTTAGAGATCACATGCAAGTACCTGAAGGCACCAAGCTGCACTGGTTGTTTCCTGGTAAAGAACTGCATTATGGCATGAACATTTAGTGGGATGACAATTCATGCCTTCAAATGAGCGACCACATCATTCATGGAGGTGTGGCAGAGATATATGTTGATTGTGCAGATGTCAAGGAGGCTGAAACAGATGAGAAGCTCAGTGGCTATGAGGATGAAATGGCTGAGACTGAAGGGGCAGATTCTGAGTCGGACGATGATGAGTGCAAACCATCACTTTTAGAGACACACCAGATGAGTGTTAGAGACAGATTGCAAGACCGAAGGAGTTTTACTCAACCCCTACCAAGAAGGGCAAAGAATTGGTTGCATCTGAAAGTGTACCTATGGTTACCCAACGAAGCAAAGCTTGTGAAGCAGAACCAGGAGATAGCCAGCAGCCAGTAGAAGCAGATGATTTAGGCTTTGATAGTGATTATATTTCTGGAGATGAGGAAGATGAGGAGGCAGCTGAAATACTAAAGAAGTTCAAGGCCTTCAAGACGAAGTTCAAATCTGGACAGGCTACAACTCTAGATAATGTTGTTCTTGGACCTTCTACTACAATGCTAGCATGTTTTCAAAACTTGGAGCAGGATGGGGAACTGAGTACTTTGATACAGATGATGAAGAGTCATGTGATGAGATGGGCAGTGATGGGGAGTTGAGAAGGAAGCCTAGTGGAGGACCAAGGTTTAAGAAGACCAAGGATGCACCGAAGTTATGTTTTGGAATGAAGTTCAGTTCAAAGAAGGACTTCAAGAAGGCAATAATCAGGTTTGCTTTTGCAGATAAGAAGGTGATCAATTTTAAGAAAAATGATCCAAAGAGGGTTGGAGTTGTATGTGACTGGTTGACATGTCCTTGGGTATGTTTGTTGTCTCAGAACAGCAGGACTGATAGTTGGCAAATTATCACCTATCAACCAATGCATACTTGCCCAACTAGAAGGGACAACAAGCTGGTAACTGAAAGGAGGATAGCAGAGAGGTACGAGAAGTCATCATGGCTAACCCTTCTTGGAAGCTGAAACCAATGAAGCAAACTGTCCAGGAGGAGATCCTTGCCCTCATGCTATTTCATGTATTTTCTACAAGGCAAATTCATTGGATGATTATATAGCTCCATGTTACTGTGTGGAACAATTTCTAAGCACCTATGCTCATTGTTTAATGCCTGTGGAGGGCATGTCCAACTGGCCTGAGTCTGATAGGCCTCCACTACAAGCACATGCATATGTGAGGATGCCTGGCAGGCCCAAAAAAGAGAGGAGGAGGGAACCCACTGAACCAGCCAAAGGTGTAAGAATGTCCAGAGCGGGAATTGTCATTAGATGCTAGCAAGTGTAAGGGCGCTGGACATAATAAATCAACTTGTCAAAGAGTTACTAACTCCAGCCGTGTTGCCTCTTCTACTACAATGCCAGCACAGGCTCCTCCGCAAATGACCTTGTCCCACTATCTAATACCTAGAACAATGAGGCCACCACGAGAAAGAGAAAGAGAAGTGCAACAAGTGATCTATCTACAGGGAACTCTTCTAGGGTAAATTTCTTACTCATATTGTTACATTTGCTCTAAATAATATATGCATGTAAACTTACTATCTCTCTTAATCTCAGAACATGACTAAGATTATTGCAAAGGCTTCAGCTTCCATTGGTCCGGACGGCTTGGCAATACTCAAAGTGACAACAACTCTATCATACGCTCAAGCCATCTGATTTGTCACTATTGGGAAATCTAGCAAGGCTTCTACTCATGTGACGACCTCTTTACCACCGCTGAGAAAGGCTCTTGCGAAGAAACCACGGCCTGGAGTCATGTTGCTGCTACATCCTTGGGATTCTGCAGAGCTGTGATAATTTACCGTCCTGAAAAACTATTTTGTTTATGAACTGTGTCTATCTGGCTGAGTAATGACCTTGTGTAACTGGCTGTGAAATTTATGTTGAACTCATGTGTCGATCCGTGTAATTTTCTGTGTGAACCTAAACTACTTATGGTGTGCCATGTTGTTAACTACTTATGTTGTGCCAGTTAAGTAATGTGATATCATGCTATCTCTGTTGCGCAATTTGTATTCTGAAATGCCAGTCAATTTGCACAAACACAACCACAGTGAACTTCATTAGGCAACAAGCACATAGTTCATTACTGTCGGGGAGAAAGATTGGCGCTGCCACGTGGCGCCATCTGAACGTACTTAACGGGGGATTAATGAGACCACGTCAGCAGATGAGGATGGTCCCACCTTCGTACGACCCTACCGGAGAATGGGTCAACGGAGGACGAACTCGACCTTGGCCGCCTTACTCGAGGAGGTCCGCCTCGCACGACCTTGCCTCGCTCGACCCCCGAGCCCGACCTTCGAACTCGACCGCGAAGCTCGACCACCAACCGGATTAACTCCTCCCACTCCAGCGCCCACGTGGATGCAACTCGGCAATCATTGACGGGAACTCGCGCCCCATCTCTCCTGCCATCGCCACCTGCTCCCGTCAGGCCACGTCGATGGGACGCATTGTCCCCGTAGCCCGACAGGGTTGGCGTGGACCGAAGACTCCGGGAACGACCATCATCCTCCGACGTACGATGGTACCATCCTCCCGCCATACCCGTTGACAGGTGGAGCTCGAGGTCGGGCTCGAGCAACGCTCCGTCTCGCACGACCTTCGCCAGCAAGCTCAAGACTCGAACGAGCTGCCCCACAACCTCGACCTTCGCCTCATCATCAACGCATCCGACAGAGAAGGACGAAGAATGGCATGTCCCCTCCAACCACTCTGCCATGACGCCGCCCATGGCTCCGCCGGATGCGGAACACTCCACCCCGATGCAACGAGCTACAGGAGCGACGTGACTACCCAGTCAACCAACTCAAGTACACAAGAGGACGAAGACCGACGGGACAGCACAAAGCGATCAGACGAGTCCACGGCCACTCTCTCTCTCTCTCTCCCTCTCCCGTAACTCAAGCTTCACCCCTGTGACTATAAAGGGGTAGAAGTCCTCACGCTCAAAACACACGTACTCATACGAAGACAAGCTTCTCTCACGCTCTCACACACATACCCACTCACGTTCGCCGCACGGGACTTGGAGCACGCTCCTCTCCCACCACCTTTGTACACCGTCGTTCAATTGACGCAAGGAACACGAGCGCCGCGACACCACCCCCGCTGGACGTAGGGAGCTTTCCCGAACCAGCCTAAAATCCTTGTGTCTTCCCTTGTGTACCATCCGGCCTAAAACGCGCGGCCCTGGGACAAATTCTACTAGCCGATGGTTCGAACACCGACAATTACAAACACAACATTCCAGTAAACACAAAACACAACAACCAGGTTCATCCCTTCCGCATTACGCACACCACTTCAGCATGACACACACCAGAGCAGGTAGGACAACAACACTAAAAGGATTTGAACACTGCAATAACAAGCAGCAGAATACATACAGTCCTTAGCACCATCTTCTTCAGCTCCAGCTTGCTAACCTTGCCATCCAGGTAGTCCTTCTCTCCTTCGAATTGCTCAGACGTGGCAATTTTCTTCTTCAGTTCACCAAGTTCATCCTCATGCTCAGATCAACAAGCAAAGTCTGCACAAATGGATCGACTGGTCCATTGTACCAGTTGTGGAAGTCGCATCCACCCTCCTGTATCCCACGAACATATGGATCTAAGCTAATCAAACCAACCAATCCAAATTGAAATCAAAATCAAACCCAAATCGAAGCCAACACCTACTTACTCGACCTTTGTAGCACTTCACGTACCGGCGCACAGGGTTGTCGTCGCTCCACGAGATCCAAAGCAGTGCCTTCTTCCTACAATAGCAGTAGATTGGTGGTTCGTACTCTAGCGGCCTGATACAGTAGCGGATGGGGGAACGATGAACCTCCTCCTCCTCCAGGATCGCCCGCGAGTTGCTCCTGGCCCGAGAAGAGCTCGAGCCCCCGTCCATGGCGGTCACAAGGCTAGGGTTTACTGTTTTGCTGGAGGGGACCGCAAGCGAGCGCGACTGCGACTGGGCTATTGTGACTCGTGGGCTGCCTCGATTCCCCTTATATTCCAATCGACCGAATAAACACAGTTAGCACCGGGCCCGTGCCTCTGGCCACGTATACATGCTGACTCGGACAAAACCGCTGTCGAAACAGCCGGTGGGGTAGTTTTTTGTAACGGGTTCAAAAGTTCAAGGGTCCGCCTACCCGATTTTGTAGTTGAGGGATCAAAAGTGCGACACCCCTTGAATTTCATGGAGCAATACAGGAATTTTCTCATGGATAAGAAAGCCCAACCTTCTTAGCCCACGGGCATGATAAGGTTCGAGATCCAGCTGCGGCGTACAACCAAAAGATGGATTTCAGCCCATGTTCCCCATCTGCAGCTGAGCACAAACTTTATCTTGGCTAGATTGTTCTGTCTATTGCAGCTATGCTCGTCATTCCAGCTTCAAGCCCTGACACATCCTGTTTGATTGGGTACAAAACAACAAAATGTGTATGATGCAGGATACCAAATATTGCAATCTGACGAGACAGAACAGCTTATTCCAGAACACCAAATAACACAAGATTGCGCTATCTTTGTAACAATAATCTAAGGATTCCACTACGGATAATTAACAAGATTAATTATTTTGATTAATTATTGTCCGAGGATTCCACAACAAAATATGTGCGGCGCCAGAGCTCCCAGGACGCAAGGATTCCACTACGGATAAAAAGCAAGCGAACAACGGCAACAATCAAAATAGAGCGAAAGTCAAAAATCTTTTTTTTTTCTTTGTGTTTGAAAACTTGAAGAATTTAATCTTACAAATTTTGTGAGACTTTAGGAGTTCAAGGCTTATGCAACACGCATGTTTCCTGTTCTCTATAATTTTATACTCCATAATTTATTTGCATAACCCCGCGTGTGAAGGTTTAATAGTTTATTACTCTTTTACAAAAAAGATGGGTACGAGAATGACGGTGGACAATGGTGAGATGGTCATGTTCGTTGGGAAGGCAGTTTTTTTCCGTGGCAAATCCGTTTGGAATAGTAATCCTAGATGGTGTAGTTTATGGCTTTTTGAAGGTTTCATGTCTCCCAAATGAAGTTGGAGTTGTTTGAATTATTTCTTTTTGTAAAAAAGCAGAGGGAAAGTGATAGATCTTACTATTTTGTCTATCGCTTCCAGTACTTTTTTTTAATTTTCTTTATTATTTTCTCATTTCTCATGACAGAAAAGTGAAAATATTTCTATATCTACTCCTTAATAAGTTCGATTTGATGAAAACATCTACGCCGTGCACTCCTGTACGCCCACAACCAATAGAGATCAAGTCTATTGTCCGAATTGGTCTCTTCCAATGATTCCATCCTTATGCCCATATGTGTGTTCCTCATGAACATGTAGAGTTTATGTCAAGTCATATACGAGTCCGTTGTAGATGCGTACAATATGCCTTCCATGTTACAAATTCTTTTAGCCTCGATGCCGTCGGAGATTGGCACGGGATCGTTTGCCTCCGCCCGATCACCTTGTTGATATTCGTGCCTGGTTCGAGCAGCGGACGCTAGCATGAGGACCGAGGTGGAGCCCAGCGCGTCACGTCGTAGCATGGTTGTACCAAGCGTTTGGTAGAAGATGAAGATGGTCGCACATGTGCATGTGGGCGTCTACCCGATAACGATCACCGCGACTTTGCCTACTCCGCAACGTGAGCGTCTATGGCGAGGGCACGAAGGCATTAGAGTCTGGGGTATACAAGGCATCGAGATTCTTGATGCACTTACGCCTACTTGTGTTTTACAAGTCAGAAGATCGTCAGCGACATATACAACATGGCCTCCCTTTCGGCTTAATTGTTCATGTCTTCAACGGTGACCATGAGATACCCATGTTGATACGTGGCCACTAGCAGTGCATTGTGGAGAGAAAAATCTTTCTCTCGGTCTACCAACATCGAGGCCAAGCCACATCGGTCTTGATGGCGTCGAGTTTTTTGGAAGCAGACAAGGGCGTTTTGTTTGGCTTTCTTCTTCCCTTTAGCAAATAGCTAATTTTTTTTTATCTCCTATAATCTGGTTAGCTCTTGCAGGATGGACGGGGGTGTCTGTTGAGTATGTGCAAATCATCATTTAGAATATTCAATATACTTGTATTTTTTGTAGTTAATGTCAAAGCATTCCTCTCATAAAGAAATTTTTATCTTTTATTTCGGAATTTGCTATATCTTTACCTTGATTTTTGCATTGCAAATACTTTTCTATCATATTATATCTACCAAATGTATTGTGTTTATACTTTTCTATCGATATATATATAGATATGAGCAAGAAATGGAATCACCTCATTTGCTCTCAAGTCCTAGAGATTACCACGTCAATAGTAGAAAAAGAAGAAAAAAATTACCCATCATTGCGATAACACAAGACTAAAACACCCTTATATTGACTTTTTTATTACTCACCATTGTCCTTATTAAAAACTAAAAAAAGAAAAACATGAAATTATCCACCATTGCCATTATAAAAATATAATAGTCCAAAACAACCTTAAATAATTTTTAACAATCAAGCAATACCCTCCTTCCCTCACATATACCTATCCATCGTCTCCTCAACACCGATGCGCCCTTTTCTATTATCGGCTGAACGTGGGATTGTGATGGGTGGCTATTGGGTGGGGACATCGGGTATGAGTGGGTATAATACCCTTTGGTGAGAAAAAGGGGTGGAAAAAGGCAAAATCTCTCTCTAGATACATCGTTTTTTCTATTTACCCTCCTTATCCACTTCTATTAATTCTTACAATGTGGGTTTGATGTGAGGGGTACATAGTACTATTCTTAGGTGAAAAAAGGTTTCAAAAGAACTCATTCCTAATAGTATAGATCGGCAATTTAAGTAGACCAACGGTGGACGCAGACGTTCGAAGGTGAAGCAGTAGATTCGATGCTGCTAGATAGAACTCCGTTGCCAAGACGGCATAGCACGCGCACCCTCCGCCACTAGAAGCAAGTCCCATCGTTGCCTAATCGCCTTTGCTTCTGATCGGAGTTCTTTAACTTTGGAATCGTGTTCTCCTCATTATCATCGAGCCATTCACGTCCCAAGAGTCATCCAGGTCATTGTTTGTTACACGTGTGCATATATTGCATCATGTATCAAGGTCTCAGCCAACAAGATCAAATCGATCGTTCCAGGTTTCGTTCATGTTACGAGAGAGGAGAAAAAACAAACAGCCAGCGGTTCAATAGTCAATACCGCAAGCATCAATGACACGTTCGATGTTCGATGGGGTGCAGTGCAGTGCAGGCAGACCGTCTTACTTCTTTACTGGTACAAGACAGCTGCATAGCAGCTTTTCAAGTCTCCAAACCGTGTCTTTCTTTAAAATGGAATTGTGATCATTTCAGAAGAAAAAAATAGAACAGTGAGATAAAAGAAAGAAAATATAGGTATAGGCTTTCTCATTGTCAAAAAAAAGACTAAAAATATGGATAAAAAAGAGAAATTGTGAGATAAATTATTAGCCGCCATTGCATTGAACTTATGAGAAACTAGCACCGACAGAGACAGCGGCTTCGTCATCAAGAGCTGGGCCTTCCTCACGACCGGGCTGCCGAGCGTCGATCTCGCGTCCCGGCCCATGCATAGCGTATCCGATAGCGTCCGCCGCGCGCCCGAGTCCGTCGCTCTGTCAGGAGGCTGACCTTAGGGCTTGCCGTAGCCTTAGCCTTGCACATTCTATTCCTTGGCGCACTTATGGTGTTTGCTGTAATGGCTTAACGAGGCAGTTGCGCAAAATCAGAAGACAACCTGACACAGTTTATGTACCAACATCTCTTCTCGGCCACGATGGGATTTGATCCGTCTATGGTGATTGGCAGCGGTGGCTTTGTTATAGTGTTCAAAGGCAGCGTGCCCAACTCCTAAAGATACATCATGACAGACTTGATCCTCATTGGTTTAGGGCATACAGGGCGCAACGGAAATGGATTACGGGCGTACGGTAGTCGGACTTCACATGAAACTCCTAAAGATACACGATGACAAACTTGATCCCCATTGGTTGTGCGCGTATGGAGTGAACGTCTCCATCAAACTTACTAGCAAGATGCCCGTGCATTGCTACGGGTTACAATATACTATTTTTCATTCTCCTCAACAAACTATTCTTTTTCAGAATTCCCTTGCTCATATAAGGTTAGTCAACACCAAGTAACGGTCCCCAAACATTTTGCGGCAACAACAATAAAATTGACCACTTTTAGTTTAAACACAACAAACAATTCATTTATCCTTGTAAAGCGAATCCATTTTGTCTTGGTGAAGAAATATGCATATGCAACTCAGGTTTGCTAACATAAAAAGATCAATTGCATTATGTTGCCGCAAAAAAAGTTGCATTATGAAACTTGCAGCAGTGATGATTCCTTCTGCTAATGGTTTGACTTTGGAGTTGCAAAGGAACTGAAAACGATTTTATAGGAGCTGCAAGACAATTGATAAATTGACTAAAGAATTTGTCTAGCAAAACCGATGTGAGGACCTGTGACTGAAAAATCTGTTAGTTGACATGTTTAGATGTGGAGTGGCCGTACGTCATTGGTTTTTTGTGGAGAGAAGAGATCAAAGAAAGGAACAAAATAGATATAAGATACGTAATGGAGTTGTTTTTAATCACGCTGGAGGCTTGGCATATAATTTTGCTCGGGCCTAAAATGACTGTGTTTGGGCCAGCAAAATCCATGGCGTAGTAGGTCTATTGTTGGGTTAGACCAAATACACACAGGCCCACTATGTTAGCTTCTTTCTTTACCTTCGATAAAGCCATGTAGCTGTATGCCATGCACAAGCACCACGAGCTCATTGGTAGAGATGAAGAAGGCAGCCAAGAAGTCGGGAAGTCATAATTTTGGGCCATTATGCATCCGTTTGGATCATCAAGTTTGATGATTCGGCAGTCGTGGTTGGATCACGCCCTCCAAACTCGTCGGGGTTTGTTCACGCTTGTGATTGTGAGATTTGTGTCTTGTCGCCCCCTTCGTCATGGAGGCAGCTAAAATTGACTCTGGATACTCTTCTATTGCTTCTTGACGACTCATGTATGAAGTCGTAATGAGGCAATACGTCATATCAGGGCATTGTATTTTGGGCAGGGGGCGAGAGACCACAAACATGAAGTCGTATTGAAGCAGGTCATCGTACTTTCAGTAGGAGGCAGGACGATAGACGGAGTGAAACAATGAATCAATCTGTAGTTTTTTTGGCCGGCCAGAGAAATAGATGGGCCCTCACGCCCGCCATGGATGAGCTCCAAGAGCTCGAGTTAGCACAGAAACGAAAGAGAAGGAAAGCCAGGAACTGGGACATCGTGTCCTTGGGCTACAAGGCATCCGTTTGAGTCAACTAACTGTCAAGGCGGCTGCTATGGCTGGCTTCTCACCTGTCTCCACAACATCTGAATCTTAACAATAACACCATGGTCGATGAGACGCTCACGAAGTTGGCACAGTTCAGAGCCAGCAACTTGCTGCTGCGGAGCGCAAACACACAGGCATATGCCCGCCGTTCGCGTGGTGACCATGGAAGAAGACCACGCATTCCACCGTGTCTTGACATGCCTCTTTTTTGTGTCCGCCATCGAGGTAGGTGGAGCTACGAGGCGAAAATGTTGCTCATGAGAAATCAGACTCGTGAGGGGGCAGCAGGTTAAGGAGTTTTACTGTGGTGCTCGTACTGGATTCGATCTTCTAATTAGGATATGAACCCAAATAGGAAACGAATCGAGGTACAAAGTAACGGATCGCGATGTAGAGACGTATGACAGAAGGGGTGTACGACATGGACACTCTGAGTCACAACACCATCAATGTCGTGTCCGAGTGTGTCCACGACTCCGCAGCTAACACCATTTGATCCCCATTGGTTGTGGGCGTACAGGGGTGTACGGTGTGGATGTTTTCATCGAACTTATTAAGGAGTAGAGATTAAGAAGTAGTAATAGAAAAAAGGAATTGTGAGATAAAAGAAAGAAAAACATTGTAGGCTTTCCCATTATTAAACAATATTAATAATGATATTGTACTCCAATACATGCCTAGAACATGGATATCAATACTCGAGACAAACAATAGTATTGCATTCCAATATGTACATTAGAAGATTCTAAAATAAATATAAACATATAATTATGAATATTAATTAAACTAAAAGCACTAATATGAATCGATCATTTAATTAGACCTTACACTTTGATGCTCCCGCATCGCGCAGATGATGCAAACAATTTGGTAGTGTGCTGGCGGACAGCACGGAGGAAGTACCAAAGGAGAGAGTGATGCCAGGTGGTCAAAGATAGGGTTGGCCCACCTCTCTATTGCCCCTCATTCGCCTTAGTGCTGGAAAGTGGATGCGGATAATCTGTATTATTTGTTATTTGTATCTAGAAATATGTAAATATGGTACAAAATGTCCACATTCGATTAATATTGTTAGACTATTCGTATTTGTATTTGTATTCATTTGGAAATATGGATATGAAAGTGATTTGGCATTTTAACATCCGAGTTATCCGTACCTATTTGTAACCGTCATGATATCATAATTGTATCTTTATATACCTAAACTATAATAAAATATATTCAAATTTGATGTGTTTTGGTGACTTCATCTAAAGTATAATATATCAAACTAAATGACTAATGGTAATTTTAAGATGAACTGTAGCTATCTTCATAATATGAAGTTAGATGTATTTATATCCGTCCGAATTAGGGAGTTATTCGATTTGTATTCATATTCTATAAACATCCGATTCGTATTCACATCCAAACAATATCTGTATCTGTAATCGTATCTATATTACAATATGGATACGAATACAGTATAGGCCCTATTCGAACTGTAATCAATCTGTTTCCACCCCTAATTCGCCTCCACCTAGGACAAGAAGTAGCCTCTCCGCCTGTGCCCCCCCCCCCCGTCTCGAATCTCTCCTTCCCTCGTGTCGACCCGTCTTCCTCCTCCCTACCGACGACCATGCCGTAGGGTTGAGTTGCCTCCTCCTCCGGACATGGAGGAGGCTCGCGGGCTCGGGGGCGAGGGCGGCGTGACGGCGATGGCGCTCGTCGTGGCTGGGGCAGCTGGAGGGCAATGGGAAGGGTTGGTAGCCGGGGCGAGGAAACCTGACGAGTTAGTAGGCAGTAGCGTGGGACACCGGCGATGGTCGGGTGGAGGCGAGTGTGGGCGACGAGGCGGCATCGGCCACGATGGTGGAGGCAGGTGGTGCGGCGGCCAGCGACGGTTCCGGTGAGGCGCCGGATCGGAGGGGGCGCAGTTGGGGGGGGGGCGAAGGGGAAGAAGAAGATGTTGTCGTTGGATTATCATGGGCTGCGTCGTCACTAGACCAAGCGCATTTAGGGCTTGAGGTGGGTGGGCAGAGGACAGCCTTGCGTTGACATGAGTCGTTTTGTAATAGGACCGGAGCATGGCGGCGAAGTAGGCTTCACATACTGAACATCACGGTGGCGTAGCCATTAGGGCTGTGGAAGATGCCATCGACATCAAATGAGGAGGCAACAGCTGCGAGACGGACAAGGCGGTGACGAGGAGGGTGTTGGATCAGGCGTGTGGGGTAGGGTTTCTTTCCGGTCGATTGTTTTGTGAAGATCGTGAGCTGCAGCAAAGATGGGAAGATCGTGTGCGTGTCCGGATACATATACGAACTACACAAGTTTTTAAACTTACGAGAAAACAACAACACTGCATGTAGGGAACACCAACAACAATCATGTGGAAAGACTTACCTCTAGAAACTTATTAAATAGTACAAAAAAGAGAGACACCTCTAAAAGACTAAGTTGGTTTAGTTTGAGGTCCACATAATCCCTACGAACATCATGTTGTATCTCCTGAAAAGATAAATAGTCGTAACAAAGGGAGTTGTCATTTGGCACGAGACAATTCATGAACTCCACACAAATTAAAGAAGGTTAACAGAGTCATCTTCAAAATTGATTTTGGAAAGGCATATGACAAAGTTAAGTGGTCTTTTTTACAACAGATCTTACGTATGAAGGGTTTTTCCCCTAAGTGGTGTCATTGGGTAGAAAGCTTCGTCTCGGGAGGTGTGTTGGCATCAAAGTAAATGATGATATCGAGACACAATTTCCAGGACAAAGAAAGGATTACACCAAGGGGGTCCTATGTCTCCCATCCTGTTCAACATCGTGGTTGATATGCTAGCCGTGCTTGTTAAAAGAGCAAAGAATGATGGATGGATAGATACTATAATTCCTCACCTAGCGGATGATGGATTGTCTATTTTGCAATATGCGGATGACACTATCCTATTTACGGATCATGACAAAGAGAAGGCGAAAAACATGAAACTGTTGTTATGTGCCTTTGAGCAATTGTATGGTCTTAAGATAAACTTCCACAAGAGCGAATTGTTTGTTACGGGAGGCAAAAGAATTTGAAGATCAATATACTTAACTTTTTGGATGCAAGATGGGAGGATATCCATTCCGTTACTTGGGGATCCCCATGCATCATAGAAAACTCAGTAATAATGATTGGAGAATAATAGCGGAAAGGTTTGAAGGAAGACTAAATTGTTGGAAGGCAGAACACCTTTCATATGGAAATCAGCTAACTTTGATTAATTCAGTACTTAGCAATATTCTAGTGTTTATGATGTCTTTCTTCGAAATTCCAAAGGAAGTTCTCAAATTTCTAGATTCGATACGTTCTAGATTTTGTTGGCAAGGAGGAAAAAAATACTCATAAATACCGCCTTGCCGGTGGGACTTAATGTGTTGACCAAAGGACCAAGGAGGACATGGCATCATAGACTTAGAAGCCACTATAGCAAAAACTCACTATAGCCACGGTTGGGGGCTCTACAGCCACGGTCAGCCCCAACCGTGGCTATATTTCCGAGACTACGGAAAACCATCCGTAGCCTCGGAAAACAGAACACCCGTGGCTATAGTACGCTACTATAGCCACGGTTCACTATATCAACCGTGGCTATAGTGGCATACTATAGCCACGGTTGACATAGCCAACCGTGGTTATAGAAGGACACTATAGCCACGGTTCAACACGTAGACCGTGGCTATAGTGGAATACTATAGCCACGGTTTTTAAATCAGCCGTGGCTATAGTGGACACCACTATAGCCACGGTTACCAAAGTGAACCGTGGCTATTTACTTTTTTAACAATAAAAAAATAAATATACATTAGAAATAATAAATTACAATTAACATAACATTAACCATAATTACATCAAATTAACATTAAAATATTACATCACATTAATATTTACAAATATTTATAGATATTAACAAAATCCATCAAAAGTTTAATAATGTGAACATCACAATGTTTTTTCAAACTAAGTCTACACTATATGAATCTTCAATAACATCGGGCTCGTACGGTCGTTTCGAGCCGCACCACTCGAAAAGTGCCCGATGCTCCTTCGTCACTTCACTTTGGTCGTCAAAGAACTGACCACGAGGATTGATGACCTCCCTAAGCAAGAAACGGCACATCCTAGCGACAATGTAGTACATGTCGTTTGTACTTAGATGCTTTCGCGCCGTCGGGAATCCATTCTTGGATATTTCATTCAATATCTTTTTGTCCGTTATCATTGCCTTTTCTAGACTTTTTGTTCGCTGTCAATAAATACATAAAAGTTGGTACATGATAGACAAAAACAGAAAGAATGTAAATTAAACAGATGCAATCTTAGGTACCTCATCGGTGGTCTCATGGGTGATGACATTCAAGTAGGATGCAGCGGAGCTCGAATACGCACATGCGTAGTATCCACGAGTGCACACTACCTTTTACTTGCTTAATGCACTGTTAAATAGAGTGAAGTAGAAAACATCACTCTATTTCAATGATAGCAGCATAAAGAAAATTAGATGTGTGTGACGTGTGTCTTACCGGAAATTTATGACGAAAGTATATTTGTTTCCGAATTCTATAACGTGCCACCTTCGGGTTCTTTACGTAGTTCAAATAAGCACTACGAGTATTGAGAAAAGGGTATTATTGCATGAAATTATCACTATTTAATTGTACGTCCGTACTTACCAATTTATAACGCTCACGATATCTTCGTAGCGATTGGAGTCGTAGTCAAGGCTATCCAAGACTAATAGATATCCAATTTTTGGCATGATTAGAAAACAAATCCAATGACCACTGCAACAATAGATCGTATTCGTTAGTATGTCATCTATATTTACGATCGACGAGAGGAAGGTAGTGGTCGAACTTACTCGAAGTGGTAAGGCGCTTAAATGGCGTGACAATCCTGCCATTCCCTGAAGCACCTGTAAATATAGCCTGCAACTCGACCCCTAGCTTTTGTCCTCATGGTGTCCTTCAGTTCTTGTAACTCTTGTGGTGTCTTATCCTTATATATCTTGTCTTTCTCATTTATCCGGGGTTGATCGCACTTTGATTGATCAAGCTCGGATTGAGATATCCAACCTTCCAATCGGGTCTGTCGTATCTCTTCTTTTGAAATGTTAAATTCAAGCTACATTAAAAGCAAAAGGGAGTGTGTAACATGTACTTGCAAAAAGTATGAGACAAGAAAAAGATGGATGGAGGCACTTACATGCACCACAAGGTTACGAAGGTCGTGTCCATCTCGCCGAGGCGAAACATAGTGTGGATATCATTGAAATATAGTCCAAGGACCGAATCACCGCTATCGTTGAACACGTCCCTCGGAAGCTTACAGGTGATCATATCCACTCCTTCTTTCGCTGCCGCTACGTACCGGTCATGCAGCTTCCGCATCTCCCACGGTAGGTTTGACAACATGTTTTTAGATACGAGAGGTTTGCCAAAGATGAAATTTGGGAAGTCCTCATTCTCGTCACGACCCTCAAATATGTCATCATCGTAATGTACCAATTGACGAGGTTCCGTGATTGGCTGCACGGGTCCCTTCCTCATTCGCTCCAAGTATTTCGTGACATGTTCCGGTTGCGGCTTTGACGGATCCACCCCGCAGGCGTAATCATCCTAGGAATTACAGGAGTAAACTCCTTCCGAAGAGGCTCGATAAACCGAGGCTCTTCATCCAAGGCTAGGGTTTCAGCTTCCGGCTCAATAGAGGAGATACATTGCCCTTCCGGCTCGACAAGAGGCACTATTTGTTGCTCGAGGGTCCTCATAGCTGTGTACTCGTGGCGGTTTCTTGCTGCGGGCTGTCCGCGAGTATAGGACTCATAACCGCTTCATGTCCTTGTTCAGCTTGTTTCTTAGAGGCTGAAGCAGCACCCGACAAAGGAGACGGTTCTCCTGCTCCAGCTTCATCCCCCGTGAATTGTTGACTCTCATGAACCGATCCGTGTCCGGACAAGGGGGAGGGAAACTCGTGGTTCCGAGAGCACAACCTCACGACGTTTCCACATGATGAACGAACCGATAGCATCATGTAGAGTTATAATCCCCGCGTCGGGTATGGGGCACTCAATCTCGTGCTCCTCACATCCTTGGTTGACCTCCTCGACGGTAACACGGACGTACCGGGTGGAATATCCATGTTGTGGAGTGTTCGTCCTGAAAGTGCTCTACCAGTTGCAACCTTCATGGTCTTTCCCTTGTAACCAAACGGCACATGCAGCTCACAAGGACATTCTTGCGTTATCACTTCCCCTTCTAACGGGGAGGTAAAGCTAGGCGAAGTGGTTGGGACAGTAGGAGTCATACTGGGGATACTTCCACTTCGCAGGTCGGCTTGGTACATCTCCATCTGTCTCCTCCACTCTTCCTTGTCCCTCTCCTCCTTATCTTTCTTGTGAAATTTATGTTTTTTGTACAACGAGGCGGAAGAGCTAGAGGAGAAACCCTCTTTCCAAGTTGCCTTGGAGGACACTGCTCGCACCCGCCCGCCATGCTCTTTGGTCCCCACAGCAAGAGAGAGTTGGTCTCTGTGATATTCGGATTGAATAACACCAGACTGCGTCTGCGACTTGATGTCACCCGTCAATTGCTGGATAACTTGCGCCGATTCCGCGTCCATCGGAATAATCTCCCCATTTTCATCCATTTTAGAGTGCGCACGGACCCAATTTTTGGCACGCGGTTCGAGGCCCTCTAGTGGATCGAGCTTCCCTTCGAGCACGGAGCTTTTCTTCCATCGCCTTCCACTCCGGAATCTTTTTCTTGTAGCCGCCGGGGTCCAAGTGTGGCTTGTACTTATTTTTTCTGTTCAGCTCTAACATCTTTGCACTAAGGTCCTTGGCAGGCCCAGCTGTCTTCTCGCTGAACAAATTCTTCCCGATCCTGTGGACTTATTTGACCATAATCGTTATGCCGGTGTTATGCCACGTTTCACGTAACGGCAGTTTAGTCGGGACCTCCATTCTCGAAAGATATGTGACATTGCGGTCAGCGTTGCCTTCTTGGCTTTCTCGAGGTCCGCTGGTGGGAAGAGAATGTGTGATCTAACGGCATTCCACATTTCCTCCTTACGCTCTTGAGGAACCAGCTTCCATTCGGTCCCGGTTATTTTGCATTTCTCCCCGACAACAACACCACAACGATTCCGCCATTTTGCATGGACACCCATTGGTTCAATAGGCTCCCGATCGGCGGGGTCCAGTGTTGTCACCTCATATGTGCCCTCGGCCTTGTTCGCGGACCGTTTACCCCCACGCTTGCGCTTTCGGGGGACTCATGGACCGGTATGTTTTCCGTTTGCTCCTCATGAGGTGTTTCTTCGCAAGCCATGGAATGTGTCGCTTGTGCGGCCAAGGCACGATGAACACTTCGTCGAGGAACCTACCATATAAAGAATCATTGAAGCTCGGTAATATGCTAATACGGGAAACTTGAAATATTTAAACAAAGAATGACATTTCACGTGATACCTCTTCCGAGGGCACGTAATCTGGGTCCTCATTAATACCCCTAGGTTCACGACGCCGGGGGGTGAGGATCCTCCGGTTCTTCCCATTGTCCACTTGATGAGGAGCTTTCATGGTTCATATTCACAACATCCTCCCGTGTATACTTGGATCGGGGGCTGTCCGCCATTATAGGATTTGATACCTTTAGCGATACGATAAAAAGATTTAGTAACAAACAATTAGAGGAAAGAGTTAAAATTGAGAAAAGATGACAGAAAAGGATTATTACAGGAAAGAGCTAAAATAGAGTTAGCATTGGCATCAGAACATGGATAGCATCGGGATCAAATAGAAGAAGAGGAAGACGAGATAGAAGGACATACAATGTAGAACACTTTCATAAGAAAGGCAGGTGCACACTATGCAATGCATACCACAATTTATACGACCTCGAGGTAGATAGGTCGGGATACTTGGGTATCCTCCGGAAAATCAAATATAATGTGCCATACACATCACAAAGATGATCCGGAGAATACTCAAGCATCCGACCATGTCTACCTAAGGTCGTACGAGTTGCGGTATGTCTTGCATTTTATTGTACCAACCTTCCTAATGAAAGACACCCTACATTCTATATTCTTCTACCCCATCTTCCCGTTCTCCTAAATATGCAAATGCTTATCAAGAGTCATCGTCATCTGCCAAAAATTTAGAATTTTTTTTGAAGACTTAGTTGAAAATATATTTTTCCAAGAAAATGAGTACATTCCATGGCATCGGAACGGGGAAGAAGAGGATGCAGCTGAGGAGGATGAATATACAATGTAGAACACTTTCATAAGAAAGGCAGGTGCACACTATGCAATGCATACCACAATTTATACGACCTCGGGGTAGATAGGTCGGGATACTTGGGTATCCTCCGGAAAATCAAATATAATGTGCCATACACATCACAAAGATGATCCGGAGAATACCCAAGCATCCGACCATGTCTACCCAGTGTCGTACGAGTTGCGGTATGTCTTGCATTTTATTGTACCAACCTTCCTAATGAAAGACACCGTACATTCTATATTGATCCCCCCAGCCTACCTCCTCTTCTATCAACAATCATCATCTGCCAAAAAGATAGGATTTTTTGCTCTCGGTGCGGGTTGCCGAATCAACGGCCATCCAACGCTATCGTTAAGGTCATCGACTCGTATGTCAACATGTTTCCAACATCCGAGGATGCGGTCCATGCTGCCACACTCATCTCACTTTGCCCGCTTTCATCATCGAGCATGGCTAGACCATAAAAAGAGAGGAAAGAAAAGAGAGGAAGAGAGGAGAAAAGAGAGGAAATAGAGGAAGAAAGGAGAAAGAGAGTGAGAGAGAGAGAAAAAGAGAGTAAGAGAGGAAAGAGATGAGAAATCAGCACTTAAAATAAATACTTTGTCTTATAATCCATGTGCTGATTTAGCTAGAGAGTGAGAGAGAGAGGAAAAGATAGGAAATAGAGGAGAAAAAGAGAAAAGAGAGGAGAGGAAAAGGAGGAGAAAATAGTTTTTATTTGAAAAAAAATGGTCTAGCCATGAAAAAGAGGAGAAAAGAGAGGAAGAGAGGAGAAAAGAGAGGAAATAGAGGAAGAGAGGAGAAAAGAGAGTAAGAGAGGAAAGAGATGAGAAAACAGGTGGGTAATGTATAATTCGAGATAGCCATGATAGATAGGTGGCCAATTTTATACCGTCGGTTTAGCCACGATGGATAGGTGGCAAATGCATACACAACAATCATGAGATAATATAGCATGCAGAATATAGCAGGCTGCAACCAACGACAACTAGAGATAATATAGCAGGCAGAATATAGCAGGCGGTGTACAGCACGGATAATATAGCAGGCAAAATAAGCACAAAAAGTGCTTCCAGTTTTAACAGGGAGGACTCCTTTCAGATAACAGGGTAGCAGCAAGAGCATACGCAGCAAGCAACAAAATATTATACCACTCAAAATAGGACAATTAGATTCATGTAAAAAAACCAACGTCATGTCTGTAAACTACCAAAAACCCGCCAGCTTGGCAACATTTCCACCAATAGGACAATTATATTTCAGAACCTATAAAGGATATGTTGAGTAAACACAACCTATATCTCATGTCATAAATCACCAGAAAAAATAAACGTATCCCAAATTCTGTTCTGTTTTTTCTCCATTGATATGCTACAGAATCTTCAGATAATCAGGTATGAAAAAACAGAATGAATTTTGCATTTGTGTCGCTTATGTCACATAATGAGAAATATTATTTGTTTTTGTTTCCCTGTAGGTGAAAAACACCATGCACCCAAAATCGTCAAAAAGTTCAGAACAAGTAAATCCCTGAGATCAAAGAAAAAAGAAATAGGGGCTGCTCTCAATACTTCATATTTACAGGTAATATATTTCTCATAGATACTTAGTCATGATTTCTCCTATTTTTGATCGCAGGATGAATCTAATCTAGAGAGACAAGCAAATTATTTAGACAATGAGGTACTTTTCAATACTGAAAAAGGTATCAAATTACAAAATGAACTGTTGCAACATTCTTTTTTTTTACCCAGGAACAGAAAAACACAACTCGGAGAGGAAAAACAGACCACAACTATTTGTTTCCCTGTTATTGTTCGACACGGACTATATTTTGCAGAATAATTATAAGGAAAATGAAGATATTATCGACCTAACAGATTGTAACGAAGAGAATAACGAGGTGAACAACAAACAAGTGCAATTAGAAGAGGACAAGGACAAGGATAATGCACCCTTGCAGAAAGAATAATCAACCACCTAGCATCTCAAAGAGAAACAACAACATTCTATTCTGTTTTTTCTCCATAACAATCAACCACCTAGCATCTCAAATGTAGCATAACAATCTACCACCTAGCATCTCAAATGTAGCATAACAATCAACCACCTAGCATCTCAAATGTAGCATAACAATCAACCACGGAGGGGAAGAGGGGGACGGGGGATACAAGATACGCAGAGAGGGGGAGCTTGTTGAAGGGGAGGGGACGACGACGGTCGTCGGCGAGGAGAGGAGCGCGCGACCGGAGAGGAGCTCTCGGGCGGCGCAGAGGAGGTCCGGCCGAGCGCGCGCGGAGGACTCGGACCTCGCGGGCGGAGAGGAGCTCGGGCGGGCTCGTCGGAGAGCTCGGGCCGGCGCGAGAGGAGGTCCAGCGGGCACGCGTGGACGAGCTCGTGGGCGGAGAGGAGCTCGGGCGGGCTCGTCGGAGAGCTCGGGCCGGCGCGAGAGGTCCGGCGGGCACGCGCGGAGGAGCTCGCGGGCGGATCCGACGCGCGGGGAGGAGCTCGGGCGTGGATGAGCTCGAGCGGGGCAGGGAGGAGATCCGGCACGCGGCGAGGAGCTCGGGCGGGGCGGGGAGGAGCTCCGACGGGGAGGAGCTCGGGCGGGGCGGGGAGGAGCACGAGGGCGGCGCGCAGTGGGCGGCGCGATCGGGCGAGGAGGAGCTCGGGCGGGGTGGGGAGGAGCTCGAGCGGGGAGGAGCACGAGGGCGGCGCAGTGGGGCGGCTCTGGCGGCGTCGGTTTGCAGCGCCAAGGGTTAGGGTTTGGGGACCGGGCAACCTGTCCCTTTTATACGCCCGCATCAGCCACGGTTCGAGATTTGTGGGTGGGTCCCACATGTCGGTGGGACAACAACAATAGCCACGGCTGAAGTCGATTCCAACCGTGGCTATTGATCACCCACTCGACACTCGGGGCCCGCATGACGGTGAGACAACCAATAGCCACGGTTGCTCCCGAAACCAACCGTGGCTATTGTTTCCTCCGACCCCACTTGTCATTGAGTGTTTATTTTTTTTCTTATGTAATTTTTCTTTTACATCTTCAATTTTTATTCTAAAAACTATAATGACTTTGCACCTAATTTTTGGCATGTCACCTTTTCAGTTGTTTACAAACACATATGTATTTTTTGTTTTTTCTACTCCATTACTTATTAATATAATATTTCGTCTATAAAATTATTTTTCTTCACTTTTACATGACTCAAATATTTCCAAAAATTCCAACAAAATTACAGTACATTTTAATTTGTATGACAGATGTGTGTGCCGATTTTCAATTCAAAAATAATTAAAATTGTGCAGATATAAAAAAATCAAATGACACTATGTTTTTTCTATTATTTTGCACATTTATCATTTGCAAACTATAAGCCCGTTTGACCTACATTTTGGCATGCCATCTGTTTCCCGAGCATTCGAACTCACTTATATTTTTTATAAATTTTTTTAAAGATTTTTATAAAAAAGCAGTTCAAATGGGACTATGCGTCTCGAGTGAGGGGAGTTTTGTACTCGAAACTCATGTTGTTTGGTACCAAACATATTTATATATTTTGAAAAATTGAACCAAAAATTCCACGTGTGTGTTTATTAATGGCATGCATACCGACCGAATGTTGAGGTCAAAATCGATACGGTTTATGAAATAAAAATGATTAAATAAATGTCAAAACGTACCCTAAGTAAATTTGAAGAAAATTCAATAAAATAGTTTGGAGATTCTAACAAAACAAAGTGGAAATGGATAGATTGGAATTTTATACAAATTTAGAAACAAGAATCAGTAAATTTGGACAATATTTGAATTCTATATACGTGTTTCAAAATTTAAATAGAAATAAAAAAAAACACAACCTAAATGAACTAGTGGATGAACTACTAATGGGCCTCATATTAAGAGTGAGGCCCAAATAACTATTGTTATTTTAAAATATATTATTTAATTGATTTATATTGTCTAAAAATAATTAAATTACTATCTTACACTTAAAAATGTATATATACAAATTTTAAAATTTACATCTAAAGAGTAAATGTTTTTTAAAATTTTAAATTATACCTTGTTATTTTTTTGATTTCAAATAAAAATTGAATCTAAACATTATTTATTCAATATTTTAACTCAAGTATATATATACAAATTTTGAAATTTAAATCTAAATGTATAAATAAATTTAAAAAATTTGGCCCACAGGCCCAACCGCATTGACCAACGCATTAACACAATCAAGGCCGAAGATCCACGAGGCACTGAATCAAGGACCAAGCACAAACAGATGGCCCAATAGCACAAAGAGCCCATAATATCGATAACGTCGAAGCCTTGTGCGGAGTGGCGCTTATAAGCTGGCACGGGCGACATTGGGCAGGCGAGGTGGTACTAAACCCTGCCCGTCGCGAACCAGCTAGACTATAGCCACGGTTGACTTCTTCAACCGTGGCTATTGTTACGATTTACAATAGCCACGGTTGAAGAAGTCAACCGTGGCTATAGCTGAGGTTGTGAAATTTAATACTTTTTAAATTGTGAAATTATTTAATTGTTGATAATTTAATTTATGTGGCTGAAAATTATTAACAGGTAGACTTATTAAATATTTATTAGCAAGTTTTAGATAATTGTTAACTGGGGTTATTTAAAAGAATATTAACAGGTAGACTTAGATAATTATTAATAGGTAGACTTAGATAATTGATTTAAGTGGCAGAAAAATAATTGACAATTTATTAAATCCATTAACGTTGCTGAAAATAAATAGAATATTATTAATTTAATTAAAGTAGCTGAAAAATTATTTAAAACTTGTTAAATTGTGAAAAGTGACGAGAAAAATGGAAAGGTTATTAAATTCATTTATTTTGCTCAAAATTCACTAAAATATTATTAAATTAATTACGATTGCTTGAAACATATATATCTCGAGTACATCATAGGTACATCGCAATGAAATAATAAAGGTACATTATCCTTGAACGATTTTTCCTTCGCAATCTGTGCGTAGGTATGGCATTCCTTGATACGATAGTTTTGCTTCAATGACTTTAAATTTTTTCGGATCCACGAATAATGAAACTTCATCATACTCGATTGTATGCATCTTGATCGATCGACCCCATCCACTCCAAGTATTCTTTGTTTACCGGAATAACAATGTGCTTCTTCTCATCCTTTGGATCGAGTATATAGAACACTTGTTCTGCTACCTTAGCAAGTATCCACGGGTCATCTTTATAACCTACATTTTTCGGATCGACGACGGTTAACCCGTATTCAACGACCTCCACCCCACCTGGGTGTTTGACCCATTTGCATTTGAAGACAGGAACTTGTAAATCTGGTCCATAGTTCAGCTCCCAAATTTCCTCTATGTACCCATAATATGAGGTGTAATTGTTATCGTCATCAAGGGCTTCAACTCGAACTCCGCTGTTTTGACACTTACTTTTCGTGTCCTTCTTTGAAGTGTGAAAAGTAAAACCATTAATGTCGTACGCCTGATAAGTCACCACAGTCTTTGAAGGTCGGGCACCTAAGATTCTCAACATTTTCTCATCCATCGAGTCTCCACGTGGAAGGTCTTGACTCTCGAACCATGATGTGAAAGTTTCTTGTGCTCCTGTGCTAACCATGCACCGCTTTTGCCCTGAACATTGTTTAGTTCAAGCTCCTCAATGTGTTTTGCGAAATACGGGGCAACAATACGTGATTGTTGCAAGTACAGTAAAATGGGCTTTGTCAACTCGTTTATATTCGCGGTCGGTGAATGATTGTCGTCCTCGTATACCTTTTCCACTTAACCTTCCCTCATGACGAGACACGGGTACACCAATAGATCGACCGTCTTTAATATAATCTGCACAACACTCAATAATATCCTCGGTGGTGTAGCCCTCAATCATTGAACCCTCCGGATGACAACGAGTACGTACATAGCGTTTCATAACATACATGAACCTCTCGTAGGGGAACATATGATGCATGTAGACGGGACCCAAAGCAGATATCTGGTCAACAATATGAAGCATGAAGTGTTCCATAGTATCAAAATAGGATGGCGGAAAGCACATTTCGAGCATGCACATTGTTTCCTTTATGTGGGTTCGTAGGTTATCCAACTCATGTTTATTGATCACCTTCTTTGAGACCACGTTCCGAAGTAGCACGGACGAGTGATAGTCAACTTCAACCATTCAGATTTCACGACTCCGATAGCGATAGCCGAAACACCGAAAGTAGTGTGTGACAGTCATGAGTGTTGTAACCACTTATCTTTAAGCCTTTCATGTCTACGAGATTTTGGACATTCGATGAGAAACCGGTCGGTGCTTTAATCCCGTGTAGACACTTCAAGAACGCTATTTTCTCCTCACGCGTTAGGGTGTAGCGGCTGGCGGGAGGTAGTACTTTCCGTTCGCTCTTTCTTGCGGATGGAGCTCGGCCTAATATTCATCTCTACAAGGTCTCTACGTGCGTTCAGTCCATCCTTTGTCTTACCAGGTAGGTCAAGTATAAGGCCGATAGTGCTTGTCAAATACACCTTTCCCAATGTGCATCCAATCAAATGCATGAGTCACTTCCAATTCTTCCCAGTACCGAGATATCTCGTAGAATATTGAAAGCTTCTTATACGGCGTTGCAGCTTTTGACTTTGCAACTCCCTTCACGGCCTTTCCAAATGTAGCTTTAATGTTTTTTGTCTTATCAAAGACATCCCTAGAGGTCCAACGTCGAGGTTCTTCGCCGATCTCAATCGTACCATCAAATTGTTTCGCCATCCGTCGATACGGGTGGCTCCGATGTAAGAATCGACGATTTCGAGTGTACACTTGTCTTCTTGGATGATGGAAGATACACGTGTGATGTATCGTCAATACAAACAAAGCATGCCTCCTTTCCTTTCACCGGCCCGAAAGCGCCCTTAACGCCGGAGAATCGATTCTGTCACGAAAATGATCGCTTTCAACGTGAAGTAGTCTCTTCGGTGCTCATCCCACATACGCACACCTTCCAACCATAGTTTCCGCATGTCTTCAAACAGTGGTTCCGGGAAGACATCTATGTCGTTCCCGGGTTCTTTCGGTCCAGATATAAGAATGGACAATAATATGTACTTCCTCTTGTGGCACAACCATGGGGGAGGTTGAACATTGTTAGCAGCACGAGGCCAAACGCTGCGAACGTTCCTCGTCATACCAAAAGGGTTCATTCCATCTGTACTCAATGCAAACCGTATATTTCTTGGCTCGTGCGAGAAGTCGTCACGGTGGTTACGATCGAAGTTTTTCCACCGGGTTCCATCCGATGGATGACTCAGCTTATTAGGGTCCCTCTTACGTGTATGCCATGTCATCGGTTCAGCATCTCTTGGGTTGGCAAATATCCGTATTATGCGATCGACCACCGGTAGGTACCACAAGACCAAGGCTGGAACCTTACTATCATCGTCGCTACCGTTGACGATACTGCTTTTCTTCCTCTTCCTGTCATTCTTTCCCCTCTTATTAGTTGTGTCTACATCATACTCCTCATTCGTCTTGTAACGACTTCGTTTGCACCTTGGGCATCTCACGAGGTCGTTGAACTCCTCCCGGTATAATATACAATGATTTGGACATGCGTGGATTTTTGCACACCCAGTGACATTGGAGATATTAGTCTCTTAGCATAGTACGTGTTTTTTGGTAACAAGTTTGGCTTTGGCGAGTGTATCCGAAAGAAGATCCAACAATTCATCGAAGCGGTATCCGACCACCCATTGATGGCCTTCGGTTTCATGAGTTCGAGAACTGTACGTAACACAGTATTCTCTTTAGAACATCCCTTGGACTCCTCAAACAATAAATCCTTTGATGCCTTCTCTATCGTTGCAAAGTTATCAAGCCCTCTTGTTGTCCCTGCATTGAGTAAAACTTGCGGCTCAACATGACATAACAATTCCTCAACATCAAAATCAGTACATTGTTCTTCTTCGACATGAAAATCAAAAGTCTCGTCAACTTCGACAAACCTGTTCTTCTTCAACTTCAATCGGCTGCAACTCAACTTCAACCGCCTCGTCTTCTCCATGCTTTGTCCACCTCGTATAATTCTCCAGGAAACCCCTCCTCACTAAGTGAGATTTGATTACAAGTGTATCGGTCCACGGTTTTGATTCTTGCAGTCCACGCATGGACAATATATTTCTTGTCTTCCTAGACGCTTAGCATGCTCGACGACCCTCTTGAGAAATACATCGACTTGACCTCGGAAATATGCACTTAATCTTGACTCTTCGTACATCCATGTTTTGTCCATCTAAACAAGCATTACGCGAATATTAATTATAATAAAATAATTACTAAATCAAATAATTACCGGTATGAATATTAAGTATTTATAGAAAATATAAGGAAACTAATATATTGCATAACATAATGTGCTAGAATTAATAATTATTAAATAATTACTAAATAATCTATTTACCATTATGAATATTATATATTTATAGAAAATATAAGGAAACTAATATATTGCATAAGACAATGTCTTGTCATATATAAAAACCCACTATACAAATTATTATTAATTGACTGGAATCTTTTAATAATTAAACTGTGCTCAAGAGAGCATAAAGTAGATCTTGAATTGATTGACATGAAAAAGGCTTGTAAGACATGATTTTTTTGTATGCAACACAAGCACATGATATATGAGTTTATTATACACAACTCAAACCAACAACAAACCTACAAACATGAAGGAATTTGACAAATCGAAATCAAAACCTAGGTCAAATGGTAATCCAAAATTCTCCATGATTACAACACTATAGCAACAAATAATACATGGGATGAGTTTCCCTTACCATGGAGAACAAATTTCTGCAAAAAAACGAGATCAAAACCTTCCCCCTCGGTTTTCATTTTTTTGCTCAATTTTCGAGCCGCCACACTTGGACTGAGCTCTGTTACGTCCGAACGCGGCTTTTATATCTGTGCAAAACAATAGCCACGGTCCACTTCTTCAACCGTGGCTATAGATGAAACTATAGCCACGGTTGGTGACGTGGACCGTGGCTATTAGCGCAGGCCACTATAGCCACGGTTCACAAAGCCAACCGTGGCTATAGTGGCCTCTATAGCCACGGTCCAAGGGCATAGTAGCCCGCACCCAACTATAGCCACGGTCAATTTTGCTTGCCGTGGCTATAGGGTTTTAGGCTACGTGGCTACGGTGAGTTATTGTTATAGTGAGCCCAAAACAAGTGTTTGCTTAGTAAGATTTTGTATAAACTCCTAAATAAGGACGATGTATGGCAAACTCTTATCCGGAATAAATATCCGGGTTCGAGGACATTAGCCCAAGGTGAAATCAAACAAGAAGACTCCCACTTTTGGCGTGGCCTCTTGAGAGTCAAGGACGAATTCTTCACCTACGTTTAGCTTTCGGATAAAGGATGGGAGCCACATAAGGTTCTAGGAAGACGTGTGTTGTGGTAATCGACCTTTTCGTGATGTATTCCAAATTTGTTCCACGTTGCCTATAATCCCCAGGATACAGTGGAGATGGTAATGGATCAACAATCATGGAACCTCTCCTTCCGGAGGGATTTGATAGGGATCAAATGCACGGAATATGATGCCCTCATGGCTCAAGTCTCCAAAATAACCGTGACTAATGAAAGGGATACGAGTGTGGTGGAAGCCTCATAAGACTGGGATTTTTACGACCCGTTTGATGTAAGCTATCCAATAAACTAAGATGTGCCCTTTTGTCATAAAGAAATTTGGAAACTAATAAAACTTCCCCTCAAGATTAAGATTTGCCTTTGGTACCTCGCTCGTGGGGTAGTCTCAACAAAGGACAATTTAGCAAAGAGGAACTGGAAGGGTAGTCATAAGTGTTGTTTACGTAATCAGGATATGACAATTCAACATCTTTTCTTTGACTGTCATCATGCCAGGAATCTTTCGAGGGTAGTAGAAGTAGCTACGGGGTTACCCCACCTAGATCTATAGCTCATATAGCGAGCAATTGGCTTTCACATATTGACCTGAAAGCACATAAGATTATATTAGTGTGGGTGGCGGCTCTTTGCTGGACCATTTGGCGATGCGTAAATGATATCTGTTTTAACAATGTAAGATATTAATCATTTATTCATGCGTTCTTAAGGGTAACATATTGGTTGCTGTACTGCACTGCTGCAGCCTGAGGACATTAGGAATCACATCTGAGCCACATGCACTTCCATGGAGATGATGGTCATGGAGCTGTTTGCAAGTTTTGGTTGTAAGTTTAATAATAGACTGGGTACTTCTTATTGATTTGTTTCCTTTCCTGTTGGGCAGTCGAATGACTGCAATTTTTGTAATAATGAAAATCAGGTTGTGTGCACTTTGCAGACGCCAGAAATGATGTAATTTGTTTCCATCTTCTAAATGAAATAGTCGTAATTGCAACACACATGCCGGAGTCTTGTGCTAAGACCCAGCTAGATAGCTAGATTGCACCAAACTAGAGGAAGCTACGCTCCATGTGCAAATATCTCTTTATAATAGATTGACCAATACACCACGTACAAATTCAGAAAATTGTCAAACAGAGATGTCACCTTACAAGATTAGCACTTTTTTTTTAGATAATGGAACAAAGTTCCCGCCTCTGCATCGAAGATGCACACAGCGAAAGTTTTACAGCCATATAGAACTTAGGCTACCACGAGTACTCAGACTCAGACCACAACTAAGTTCCCACATGACAATTAACACCAAAACATGGCAAAAGTTCAAACATCACAGCAGCAACTACGCGACGCCGACAACGACTCAACATGAAACATAAACAGCACAAGATTAGCACTTATTGTCATATTTTACTAAAACGATAGCCATCCATATATATTTGATAAATTATCCAACACGGCTATGAACTATGATCATATTCATTACTAGTAATAGATGGAGAAACAAACGAAATTATATGCTTCTTATATTATCTTAGTTGCCTTGTCCACCGGGAAACCCCGCCTGACCTGCCACGCCACCATTGAAGCTGGGCCGGAACCCACCCATGCCTTGCCCTGAACCACCACCACCGCCATATAATCCACGGCCAGACCCATCACCAGACATGGGTCCAAGGACTCGAGGCGGGCGCCCATCTCTGTATATTACAACATAGTAGACAGGTTGGCCATATCCTCCATTGATTCCACCAGGGTTCATAAATCCTCTATTATTCATAAATCCACTCCCTCCTGCAGGTTTTGCGTTCATTGTATCAGATTTTTTGATAGAAAAGGTAAATTTTGAGTAATCCCAGTTTGTACATTTTATATCCACTGTACTAGCTAGTACCCGTTCTAAAACACTGAACGTGTTAGTGTTTTAACCTGTATTACTATAGAACAGCTAGACAAGTTTCTGTAATTCTACATGATATGGGGAGAGAGAGAGAGAGAGAGAGAGAGAGAGAGAGATGCCAACCGTTAGCTCCACTGAGATCTGTAGCATACGCCAAATCCTGGGAGACGAACAGGATCAATACCAGGACGACCTCGAAAAGAAGCACAGATTTGACAGCCATTTTCTTTTTGTACACCATTACTTACTGAGCTAGCCTTGCATGTGAAACATTGCACTGCCCGCTATTTATAGAACAACTAGCAGCGCGTGGCTTGATACGTTCTTGTAGTTCTGGATTATCTTACGGGCGGTCGGCACTGGTACCATGGTACGATCGCGTTGGATCTAGTAAGGATTTACACGTATCATTTTTAAATTGATTAGCCTCGCCATAATGAAGACATACATTGACATTTAAGTACAGTACCCATTCTGTTTGAAAGTCATATAGGCACGGATCATTTCGTTAGAGAAGTCATTTGACAAACAGCCACCTATTGATGGCGCTGAAAGTGGTACGGGGAGCTCCGAAATCTCAAGTGATTCGTATATGAATTTTTGGTATAATGGGTACGATTCTGATCCAAAAATGTCTAAACGGACTCATATGCCGAGTAGAGAGCCGACATACACTTCTACAAGATAAGAGCACTATAATGGCTTTACAGTAGAGGCAATTCTACGAAATCTAAAAAGTTCCAGTATTTTTATAGACGGGTCAAAATATGAACCACCGCTAAACATCATTTTATAGGCAGTCTATAATATGACCTGTCATTAAAAATTATTTTTAGAGATCGGGCGTCATGTGATCTGCTGGTAAAAACAACCCAAAAAGGTTGGCTAGTGGGTTGACTTCTGACGCATCTCAACCACACTAGACAATGGTACTCCTTTTCAAGCATCCACATTATCGGATGAAAATTCTAGAAATTCTCAAAAAAAAAAATCTGACCATCGAATCAATACTCGACAAATAATAACCAATAGATCTTACCAGATCAATGTTCTAATATAAAACGTGTGACATGAAGACATACAACAGCCAAGTTCGAGTCATATATGCAATGCAGCTTCCATAAACATAGCCCGGTTCAGGATGTTGCGTATACGCAGGATGTTAATGGAAACCCGTCAATGGTGTTGATGGAAAAATGCGCGCGGAGTGACGCCTATCCCACCTAGAGACACACGCTGGCCTGGGAGATCTGCTTAACTCCAAGCAGGACCAAATCCTGGGACGCGGTGACGAATTCTCGAGACGTGCCAGTTGGTTTTCCCTGCAAATCAACAAAGACAAATCGAGCGTTTAAAATTCCAGGGTTATCTGCCGAGACAGGCTGATAAGTAACCGCAGTCAAAGATTTAAAACTAAGCATAAAATAAAGCGCATCGGCTATCGGTTACTCGGTTTATCGGCATCTAATTGAAACTAGACATGACATGAACTAGACATTCAGATTCGTCTTGGTAGATTGATCCTAATATCTAATGTTGTCGATTGTATCAAAATAGGCTTTATCATGCAAATCGGCATTCGAACATGTATAAATCGGCAACAACAGATAACTAGAAATAACTCCGCTGATTCATGATTAACTTAATCTAATTCATCAAATCAAAGGATTTAAACATGTGAGGCATATGAAATCACTGAATTATCGAGATAACATGGTTTAACTCTAATTTTAATGATCAAGTTTTATAGTTGACAGTCCATGTAAGATTGATCTAAACATGGTAAGCAATCGGCTAAACATCCCGATTGGTTAAACTGCTAACACAGATTATAGCTCGTATTCAATTAATTATCCTTCACCTAGGAAAAGTCAACTAAGCAAAGACAAAGTAACATAGGACAAGTCAATTGTATTGCACTAATCGGTCGGTAAAGACTATAACCGGCGAGAGCGATCCCAGATATATTACTAATTCGATATAAACCCTAGCACCGGCTCTATCGTAGGACAAATCAATTTCAATAGAGAGATATAGGTCAAGTCAACTGTACTATTATGAACGCTAGAGAATAGATTGAATCGGCAATATATCTTAACCACCACTTGACTAGCTCGATCGACTGTCTACTACAGCACTAGTATAGACAACAGAACGAAACTGGACAAGTCAACTGAATCGAACAGGATAGAACACATTAACTACCCAAGTCGCTGATATTCGTAACTAAAGCTTCTGATCGATCGAAACTATCGGATAACTAGTAGTTACAACGATTCTAGCACGGACAAGTCGACATGAAAGATCTGATGCACTTACCTCATGAAATTCTTGCTGATGTCGGAGCCTCGAGAGCTCGAGCAGTTGACGAGAAAATCCGTCGAGTTGATTGTGGCGATGCGCCGAGTTGTATTTGATTGTATTATTGTTTACAGTGACCATACTCTACTATTTATATTTTAGTCACAACTGACCGACTCTGATCCTATCCTATACCGATTCTATCACTCCTCTTCCTATTTTACATAATATTTCCTAAATGATAACTTTGGAAATAAAACTAAGGCATCTAAAAATATGCCGCTCGATTCCGCTTTCCGGTGCTCCATCGTTGCAACCCGTGTCTTCGTTAATCTTTCCATCTTCCCCTGGATTCGCTTCTTTACAGACTCGCATTCCTTTTTGTACTCATACTGCTGACGAGTAGGCCTAGAGATCCGAAATCTGGTTTCAACAAATGGAAACCAAGATTTGTAGATAGCTGGACGAGCAATACTATCCAAATACAAACATCGCTAATACATTATAAGCCACGCTGGCAGCTAGATCATGAGTGGTGCCCTGCTCTTGATGATGCCTCCCATCCCATTAACGATGAGAGATTAGGAACTGATGGTGTACTTGCATGCCGGCGATGGAACAGATGTCTCGACTTGCCGCAACTCAAAGCCGGAGAATAGACGAGGTACCTGCACTGCACGTCCCACATATGTGTCGACCGCCGTATGCATCACGCCGGTGTCCTGCACTAGCTTGCCATAGGTGATCGATGCGTGGATGCTGCTTCCAAGTAAGTCAACCAAAGAATCCGGTCAACAAGAAATTGTCATATAGAACGTGTGTAGTGATAGGTCGTGGCTTGTATTCAGCCCAGGCAGATGAGCTGACCAAAGTAGCCTCCCAGATATGCATCCATTATTTTCCTTTATGGTCGCAACATCATCAAGGAAGAAAAAAAGCCCATAAGTGGTGATGTTTGATGGACATACAAAGGCCTGTATCATTAAGATGTTTCCTGATAATATAAACCGGAAATATTTGCCTGATAACAGTTAAAAAAATGAGATTCGTGGAGTTAGACCATGCTGCATATAAAAGAAAATCATTATCCTCTAATCTGACAAGGCATAAGCAGCAGTATGTAGTAGTAGGGGCAGGAAAAGCAGTAGCTCTGAAGAGAAGCTCAGCTTGTGACAGGCTGATAGCCATTGTATATAGCATCAACCAATCTTGAGAATAGTTAGTGAACAGGTACAAGTCATTGCATGGAATAGTTAGGGTGTGTTTGACACGGCTTATTGAACTGCTTATTGAAGTACTTATACTCATAATCAGTTTGAAGTGCCAAATGGCAAAACAGCAAAGTGCTTGTTAGGTATAAGAGAGAATTAGGTTTCAGCTTCTTCTCAACCTCACTCATAGGCACGCAACAGCCAGTCCGGGGGCGTGCACTGGCTGACCCCTACCGGAGGGAGGCAGACGGCTCGGAGGTGTGCAGCAGGATGTATGCGCCGACCATCCCCATGTATTGGACAATGGCCCAGTCCGGGACTACAGCGCTAGCGGGTGGCGGACGACCCTGGGGCTGGTGTCGTGTGGCAACCAACCCTAAGTGGTGGGAGGATGATATGCCCTAAGGGTGGTGGTGACGGCCAGGCTGGCGGTGCTCGGCGTATCTACTTTACTTCCAAGGCGTGAGGATCTGGCCGTAGGGTGGCAGGGAGCACGACAGTGAGTGCCCGCTTTTTTTAATTTTCTATTGAAACTATAATAGCGGGTGATGGTAGCTATTAGTGTTCCATAAGCCTAATAAAAATAATCTGCAAGTGTACGGATTCTGATATAGCTTTCACTTGGGAGTATTCCAAAGCATCAAATTTCCTGAGGAAATGAGAAGTCTGCAATTCCAAACTTAATCACGTCCAGACACTACGCAAGATTGTCTAGAGAAGTTCTATAGGTTAAGAGGGTCCTCAGGCCAGGCAATCTAATGATAGCTCATCTTATGTATGCACCTCATCAAGGTTCTATTCCACACATCTGTTTCAGGGCACAACCGTTCTTCTCTCACAGGAGTTGATAACTAACCGCACTGCGAGAGGGACATGTGACTGCTAGATAACCCTACTCAGACTTTCCGAACATAGTGGACTTCAAGGACAGACGAGGCTGTCACCTTCCGCCTACCACACTATCCTTGGGGACGAATTCAATTCAAGGCGATTTAAGTCTAAACACCATGTTTATACAATAACTTTATTGCTAATTCTAGACCTAGTAAGCATAACAATTATATCAAGGCAAGATACAAACGCGCACACATTAATCCCATAGTTGATAAGGAAAGAAATTCTCATTTTATTGCATAACCAAGATATGAGATACATGTTACCCAGCCTTGAAGACTAAGAATTATACTCATGTGGGCGCATCATCTTCAAGGCCCAAGTTGAATGGAAGGCGACATCCCCAGCTTCTCCTCCACACTCTACCTTACACTCTTTCCCTACAATAAGTGTAAACTAGAAAAGGCTTTTCTCCTAAATGAAGTCTTCTCTATTCTCTTTCGCCTTCTCGTGGCCCAAATGATCATATTTATACCTAAAGTGTTGAGAAGGGGTATTTGTAGAATGGACTTAAGTCGGTGGCCACTTTTGTCCAAGCCACAAGCCACCCGGTGTGGTCGGTTTCCTAGGGTGGCGAGGCCACCCGGGCTAGATGTTGGTCGGTGCCAAACTAACTTTGTGTGGATGCCCCAAATTGATCTTGGGCGTCGGTTCTCCTTGGCGGTTGTGAGGCGGTACGGAGCGTGCACAAGCCGACCGGCCTTATGGGATTGCCCGCACATAGAGTGAAGCGGTAGCCCATAGGTGGATTCCCTCTACAAAACCGACAAGAGGTGCCCTTGTGTCTGCTGGTCTTCCTTGTGGGTCCGGCCCTCTTTTCCTTGCATGGCGGGTCCCTTCAATGCTTTTACCGGGCTCGCCGGTGGGCGAGGCCACCCGACCTTCCTCCCCGGCAATGTTGGCAAACGGTCGGCGCGTCGAGTAGACGGCTGGCAACCTCCGAGCATATTGTCGGCAATGTCAGCAACTTAGGTAGAGTGCCAACAACTCTAGAAGGTGGAGGCAGCGAGTGTCACCCAGCGTTAGAGACCGCCCGATAGTGCGAGCAATCCCGGCAGGAAGCCGGGCAATCCGGGCAAGCCGGCAATTCGGGCATGTTGCCCAACGAGAGGTTGCCGCTCGGCGGTGCCTATCGTCCGGTAGTCTAGGCGATCTAGGTAACCGGCCGCCCGGCCCATGTTGACAACTACGAGAGATTTTTCCGGTTAAGAGGTGGACTCTTATAATTTAGTACAAAAACACTCATTTCTGTTAGTTTTCTCCTTCTTTCACCTACAAGGCATAAATCACCAAAACTTGTGGAACCCGTAAGTATAAACCTTCGAGTTCATTGTTGGCCTAGTTAAAGTTTTGACAATGAGAGTAAATTGGCAGATCAATAGAGGAATCTTATGACTTCCAACATTAGCCTCGCTGCTACGGTGCTTTTTTTGATTAGCTACGTTGACATAGCGGCGGGTGGCTTGTCTATTGGCCTATCACTATAGTGTTGATATCCTATAGTGGCACTCACCAAGCTATTTAATTCTTATCTTTGTCTCTGTTTTGTGTAGATGAGTTAACCTAAGGTTTTTGGTGGTACCATAATTCCACCCTGTTGCCTCCAAAAATAGCCCAAGACACCACTTAGGGAATAAACCTCCATATAAAGCTCGAGCAAGATGTAGACAATAGGATCATTATCTAGCATCTAAAATATTGTGATACCCCTCCCGGGAGGGGTACTTTGTGTCCTGTACCAATCCCGGGATCGGTGGTTGGTACGCACAAACAGGTAGTCTCCAATCCATACGAGTACTAAAATACGAGGATATACGGAGGACTCACCAAACATCACTAAGTAACATTCCAAGAGTATGCAGTGGAAATGGGCACGAAAGTCGATCACTTCGATCATCCACAGAGCTACTTGAGCATACGACAAAACGAATCTATCTCTTCGAAGTTTGTCCACTAAAAAACACAATGAACAAACCGTGAGTACATAAGGTACTCAAGCAAGCTCTATCTCTAGCAAAGGGTATATACATGTATTTGGGGTTGTGGGTAAGGAATGGGAAAAAGGTTCGGAGTTTTGCGGAAAAGCGTGTATGCAAGGGCTCACTATAGAATCAAGGGGGTTTTTACGAGGAAAACAGTTTTGTATCTTTCGGTTGGTCGGAGCTAGGGGAGATATTCATTGATCCCAATAGTTCACATAAATTTTAGTTGAGCCTTCCGACCGAAGGTCATAACATCTCTAGCTCACCGGTCCAACACCATTTCCAAAACACGGGCACAAGGTTGCCCACTCACACGTCAAGGAGATAATTTATGTGGCTAATCGACGAGAGCTCAAGGTTTCGCGTGACGGTGGACATCCGGATACTTGTACACTATGCGAGAGGTTGGTACACTTTACCCACAAGCTATGCACTCTTTGCAAGTAAGTGCATAACGCTTCCACCGCAACTAGACCTCCCCACCGAGTCCACCACGAAGCCCGGGGTCCGACGAATATGACACCATGGCATATCGTCTAACGAATATGACATCAAGGCATATCGTAAATATCGCCAAGTAGTAGACTTCACCAAGAGTGACCCCTAGAGGTCGATAAACTACTACACCCGATGGAACTTCTTGTTGTGTAACCTAAAGTTTGGTGTCGATCCTGTCCATAACAGGTTTTGTGGTTGTACACTAAATCACCAATTTGTAGTCCGAAGAAACGGTGCTTATATGGCAGGGCAAACACTCGTCATACCAAATGGACTTACACCTAAACACCAAGTACTCGCACCGGTACTAAGGAGTTTCACCCACGCCCGATAATTTCCTACCCAACTTCGCCTTAACACGGTTGATCTATCACCCACCAAACAAACACACGCACCACCAAACTCATTTTATACATTTTTGCAACGAGGGTTGTATGGTGATATAGTAACAAGGTCCTAATCATTTGCTATGGTGTTACCATTAACTAGGTTAATATTAACATCATGGTTTAACAAGGTGAAGGGTATAAATGGCTAATCAATGGTCTAACATTCATATCTATAGTGATAGATCGTCACTATAAAGCAAGTGGGTCTCTACTAAAATATTTGCAAGGAATAAAGCATATAAGAATAAACTCTTAAGTAGGTGCGCATTTTACAAAATAATAGGAGCAATCATGATCAAGGAGTAGGTAAAGCTTGCACGGCAACGCTATATCCTTAAAAGTTGTGCCTCACGTCGCTACTCATCTAGCCATCGAAATCCATCTTGAGACTTCAGCCTCCGGGCGTTGCCTCCGGCTTTGGGCTCCTTCGGATTCTCCGCCTCTATAGTACGTGAAGCTAATACAAAAGGAACATCAAACTCTAATTAAAACTCCATTTATCGGAAGGTCCGGTGTATACCAGTGGGAGATATGGATAGATCGGAGTATAGGAGGGCAATATTGGGTTATGAGGACTTGGTTTGGATATACCGGAACTCGGAAGTTCAACGGCGAAAGAATCGATGGAAACAGAGTTTGAACGGTGGAGATGGTAGATTAACGTGGGAAAAGTGGGGAAATATTTTATCATAAATGAGATTATGGTGGTTGGCAAAGGATTCCTCACGTCGGGACGATCGCACGAGCGCAAGACTCGCTCGAAACGAGTTCCGGATCAAAAGATATGGTTTCGGAAATCTAGGGATCTTTTTGTAAATACTTTAAAGATCATAAGGACCTATTTGTAATTACATAAAAGTATGGAGTGACCTTTTGCAAAATTTTAGGACCTAAAACATAATTTCTGAACGTTTGGGGGTCTTTTTATAAAAATATAGGGACCAAAACATAATATAAAAGAAGGTCAAGGGCTTAAGTGTAAAAGGGTAGGGCACTGGGATTTACTAGGATTTTTGGATTTATTTTTGTATTGGAAAATCCATGGACCGGGTCCATGGGGGCGGTGGACCGAGTCCACGGGGCGGTATATCGGTTTATGAAGGTCGGGATGAGAATTAATTAGGTGAAGGGGTATGTTATGATCTAATCGTTACCGTTGATTGGTTGATGGACGGTTGAGGTTGGCTTGGGTGGATTTGCGGCGGCGATCGGCGGTCCGAGGAGGGCAAAGCGGTTGGGACTCGTTAGAAAGCTCGGCGGCGGCCGCTACGATGGCCGAACGAGCGAGGCGGCGTGCTCGCCGGGGTCTACGGCGCAATGCACAGCTGGGAGTGGGGGTGTGAGCGAGCGGCGACGCCGGAGCGGTTGCTTGTACGCGCGAGAGGACCTTGGTGTTTGAAGGGTCGGGCGTGCGCGGAGGCATACTGGTGTATGTCGTGGCGGTGCATGGTCGGGGGACGCAACGGTGGCGGCCGGCGTCGAGGGAGTGCGGCAGCGAGCGATGGTGTGTGGTGCGGATGTACTCGCGACGCCGGAGCTCATGCAAGGGCATGCAAGGGAGATTTGGCAGGTGGCAGCGGGGCTCGGAGTACGTGGAGGAGGGCGGGAGGCGGCGTGGAGGGAGAGGAAGCATGGCAAGGCGCCATTTATAGGAGGGAAGGAGCTCGGAGGAAGGCCGTGGTCCGGGATGGCGTCGGGAGTCCGGTTTGGCCGGGGCCGGGCGGCGGTGGCTTGGCCCCGACGGGGGTTTGACGCGGCCGGCGGTGGGACACGTCACGGGGCTGCGGCGATGAGGGTGACGACGCGGCGACGTGGCATGCTCCACGCCACTCGTCCGTCGTAGGCCTGTTTGGTTGGTGGGCCACACGGAGGGAGAGGAGGGGAAGCGGGTGGGCTAGGCCGGATGGGTCGGGAAGGAGGGAAGTGGAGGCGGGCGGCCCGGGAAGGAATATGATTTTCCTGGAATTTTCTGTATTTTTAATTTGGTTTGGATTTCAAAGTATCTTGGAGTTTTAAAGGGGGCAACAATAGTCAAAAATAAAAGAATTCAAATCAAAATGCGGTACCATGGTTTATTTTATAATTTTAAAAATTTTAATTTCCCTTTCTAGTTTACTTGCTTAGTGGAGTTTTATTTTTTTCAAAAATTTGTGAAAATATAATGTCGCAGCTACCCTTTGTCACTATTTCGCAGCTATTGAAAATATAATGTGTAACAGGCCGATTTCCACCCAAGGGTGAAAACCGAGCCTTTATACCCCGATCGTTCCTAAGAGTATGACTCGTACAACTAACACAATTGAATACTATAAAACCATAAGACAAGTAGAAATTAAGGTAAGAAAACAAGATAAGATATTATTCTAAGAAGAATAGCATCTACAACATCGGAGTACAAGGACTTGGCATGCGGGCCAAGGGACAAGACAACATTTCTAGCGTAAGCGAAGCACTAAGTGTCGTTGACGACCGAAGCAAATCTTCAACTTGAACGTAGCGGAAGTCTTTGTAGTGAATCCAAATCCACAAGCAACTTGAGTGTAGGCAAAACCCTTCTTCTTCATCATCACACTTCTTCTAATTCCGTTGACGACGTCTTAAGGTTGAAACTTGAACCACTAATGGCTGAAAAACAAAGTGGTAAAGCCGTGAGTACATAGAGTACTTAGCAAGCCCAACTACCTAGCAACAATGTGATGCATGCTTGGATATTTCAAGGAAAGGCAAGGGCTCAGCACACTGAAGCAATTATCCTGAAGTCTACGTGACTCACATTTTATTATTATTGAAATTTTATAAGTGCCCTCATAGGAAACAACACATTCCTTTAAGGGTCAAATTTTTAAGTCAAGTACACCTCCACTAGAACCAGAGGTCGACGGCGGAATAAAGCACCTATCACAAGGGAGAAGTAGTAAACTAATCAAGTGGGGAGCTCTCGGGTAGTGCCCATATCCGGAGGCACGGCTATACGTATAGATTATAATCTCTGCATAGTATATACACATGTACCCCCACGCAGCGAGGCTTGACACCATGTCGGTTGCCCCAACCCAAGCACCAAGCCCACATTGGACCCCTCAAATCGCATCGACCGGTGGCGCCGGTCCTCGAGGTCCGTGATCCTCCCTAAGAAACGGCAAAGGGTCCCGAAGGTGTGAAAGGCCTACCACCGGCCGGGTGGGGTGTCCTATACTCACGGATCGAGACAACGCTCCAAAACCCACTAACACTATCTCTACACCACGACGGGCTAGTCACTCCTCCGCGAAATTCATGATCCGAGCACAAACGCCAATATGGGGACATGTAGTGTGTATGTAAAACCAAAGAGCGAGCAACCCAAAAGGCGGTCCATATGATGCTTGGAGCTAGTCACCAAATCCCTATCCTCAAACCACAGTCTCAACAACAAGTACAACCACAACAGGGACCTATAACCCAAACTTCCTATGCAACTGTCCCCGCAACAGGCACTCTCCAAATGAGAACTCCCCCAGACACCTAATCACCTACACTCGCCCCGTAAAATCCTAATGGGTTGCTATAACAGAAACTCAACACCTAAGAAGCACCTACAATTTATTTAACACAAAAACATGTATATCATCATGTGGGGGTTCAATTAAGCAAATAAGCATACTAAGCATGCAAGTAGCAACGAGTAGAGCATCCTATGCTAAATAGTGGCAAGGGTAATATGATATGGCATAGGTATGAATCTAAGGAGCGAGTAACCATTTCATATGCATGAGTTCATATTATGCAATTGCTAATATAGGAGCAAGAGTGATTAAGGATTGCGACTTGCCTTAAAAACGGATCCAAGAATAGATCAATAACCTCATATGGTTTCGACGGGTAATCCACGAGCTTCGACCATCCGATCCCACTTGTCATCCAAAATTCGAGGCAGAATGAGTAAGTGACACGCCAATTGATAAAGCGACACGGATTTACGAGGAAGATTGGATCCTTATTATCTTCGTAAAATCACATGAACAGATTTAATCATCGCTAGAACATGAACACTAACAATACTAATGCATAAAGCTCAACGAGATGAATCCAACGCAAGTGACCGCGCATTTTTCCGAGGTCTAGGGAAAAAAGATATGATTTTACGAAGATAACAAGGATTAAAAGGAGTTTCTGGAAAAGGAAATGAATTAAATCAGAGAATATTCTTGGGAATATTCGTAGGGAGATATTTCAAGGATGCGTGGGGCCACCTTTCATTGAGAGGACAAAGGATGGTCCACGGTGGACCGTGTCCACAGATCAGGCCACAAGGGTCATGGACCCGTCCCACTTGGTGGGACCCACGGGTGACATCATCCCTGACGGAGGCAGGTGGCGCGAGGCAGGCCTCGCCTCGATCTCCCATGGTAGGGCTCCCTAAAGGGACACTGAGGCCATCAGGGCCACTAGCTCCCCGCTGTGGACTGCATTGGACAGTCCCTAGCGTCGATGCAACAACGACGACGGCGGTCGGGCTCGCCGAAGATGCTCCCGTTGGCGGCGGTCAACGGAGACCACATGACACCTGCCAGTGACAAAATCGAACACACCCAAACCTCGAGCTTGCTCACGCGAAACCAGCCACAAGGTCCCAAAAGGCCATAGACAGCTAGTGGGCGGCGAGGGGCACGGCGGCGAAAAGGGAAAAAATGGAGAACAAAAAATTTACACGCAAAAATTTATTGGCAATGCGCGCATGAGCTGAGCTACAACGGCACAAGGCGGAGCTCCTCGGCCCATCCCTATATGTAGACGAGCTCCAAGGAGGGAGCTCGACTGCCGGCCATGGCGAACGGCGGCTGCGCCTCTACGAACTCGAACCAAACGTGCGCAATTCAAGAGGAATAGGGTAGGGAAGATGCGCGCACTCACCAGGGGATTAAGGGTTCCTTCTCAACGACGGCGGCCGGAGCCCGGAGGCGAGGAAGAGGGAGACGGTGGCTGCAGTTCCAGCTCGAAGCGGTGACCGGCACGGGGTCAAGGCATCACCGTTCCCGAGATGCAAGTGGAAACCAAAGTCTAGGTGTTAGCCAAAAGAGGGGGTAATCGATGAGGAGTAAAGAATAGGGGTCGACGGAAGGTTTCGCTCACCGACAAGGACGAGCGGCGATGATGGTTGCGGCGGCCGGTAACTTGCGATGGCCTGCTGGTCCTCGACTGCTCACGATATTCAACGGGATCGTTACCAACATCTTCACTAGAGAACGAGGAGCGGATGGGGAGAAGGACGGCTCGAAGGCAACGAGCTCTGCTGCTGCGGCCATGGCGAGCGACGGACGGCGGCTAGGATTCTAAGTGATTTGGGGCATGGCGGCGCTAGATGGAAGAACAGAAGGGTGCGGCGGATGCTTGGGTTTTATAGGGTAGTTTGCCAGGGTTCACAGGACTGGGCGCCAGCAATTTCGGCGTTCGCACCACGGCGGGCAGGAGAAATCGTGCGGCAAGTCTTCATCTTGTGGAAGGGGAAGTAGAGAGATGGTCTCCTCGTAGCAGGGCTCTAGAAGATTCCGAGATCGAGGTGCATACGCTACGGTGCAGCGAAGGTGGGTCGGTGAGTGCGCACAAGCGAGCAGGTCGGGTCAAAGAATCCAAAACCATGGCGTCACCCACACGCAGACACGCTGGCGAGCTGAGGGAGAAAGCGACCGCTGTCGCTGAGCCAAGGTGGGCTAGTGGGCCGAGCTAGGCTGCCGGGTTGGTGCTGCTAGGTTAAAGAGAGAAGGGAAAACGGGCCCAAGCTACCTGGATTGAAGGAAAAGGTTTGGCTTTTGTTTGAAAGGGGTTTGGTTTTAATTGATCTAGTTTGATTCGATTCAAACACGAGCAAAATCGGATCTTAGGTATTTTTAGGCTGTTACATAATGCCTGTTGTAAACCTCTCTCTTTGAAGAAAAGGAACCCCATGAAAAAGCAAAATGATGCACAGAACAAGCCTCATCGGTGGGCTCGATGAACTGGAACAAAGTGACAGTTTTAGCCATACTTCAGCATATGTGGCAGCCTGTCATTAGGAGCATCATGACAATTCCATGTGTCATGGTCGTGACGCACGTCGGCTTCTGATGGCTGACGTGAAGGCCAGCAATGAATGGCATCAACGCTGACGGAGCACAATTTGGTCCGGTGTGGCCAGTCGTGCTTGTATCTAGCCAGCGATGGATGACATTGTTACAGAGCCGTCTCCATGATTTTGAGGTCCTGGTGCAAAATACAATATGGGGCCCCAATTGTTTTAAAAAATTGTACCACAACAAATTAAAATAAGGATTTTTTAAAAAATCTCAGGTTTTAAGATATATATCACAATAAAATGTGACTGACACTCTTTTGAAGTTAGTTGTTGCTTTTAGTATTTTTCTTCTTACATTCTCCAAAACCAGAGTTACGTTTTTCCAAATCGGAGTCATACTTTCAATTTCTAGAAGACATAAAAATTGATTGGGACCGATTGCTATTTGATAAACATATAGTATAGTCTATAGTCATAGCCTTGAATCATGGGTTCTTTGTGCACACGATAAAGAGAAAAAGAAGAGAGAATGAAACGATGTTTGCTCCTGGCCTCCTGCTCTTTCGTTTAAACACACAGTGCGTGCATGTCATCTGCGGTGGCCCATGGGCTGTAGCTCACTAACACAAAATTGCTAATGGCCCAAGCCCAGATAACCGTTCACTACTCCATTGTCTTCTTCCTTCGGCCGCAGGAACGCAAGTTCTCGGTTCAGGTAATTAATGGCGGAGGTAAGCCACAGAATAGATAATTGGATGGAGTGTTGGAGCTATTGGCTAAAAATAGAGTTATGCCTGCCGTGCCATACTAAGCGTCAGGTTGAACACTCGCAGTTTGTGTTTTGCTATTTTTTTTATACTTATAAGCAAGGTAAGGAATTGGAGGCCCCTAACTTTTAGGGGCCCTGTGCCGTCATCCACGTTGCCCCTGCTAATCGACGGGCCTGCATTGTACAAGGGATATCTGTCTCTTTAGGATAATCAGCTACTCCCTCCATTCAGAAATATAAGTATTCGTTGACTTTCGGACCTCTCATTTGACCACTCGTCTTATTAAAAATATTTATAAAATATTTATATATTTTGTGATAATTTAATTTATTCTTAGATATATTTTAAGTATGACTTCTTTATTTTTGTATTTATACAAAATGTTTAAATAAGACGAGTGGTGAAACGTGATCTCCGAAGTCAACGAATGCCTATTTTCTAAACGGAGGTAGTAGATGAGCACTGTTTTCCAAGGTGGACGGGATCTTGGATCAATGGAGCAAGGTTTTGAGCTGAAGACTCCATTAATACTCGGGATATCTAGATCGGCTTTTTATAGATCGGAAGCCTCTGATTACCTACATGGACAAATCCAAACCAGGAAATTCAGATTAACATCAGTCTTTTTTGTCTCGGATTAGAGCATCTCCAACAGACTAGTTACAAAAGATTAGCTATTTCTTGATTTTACCTAGTATCTAAATTAAAAAGTCTCTTAAAAAAGTAATGTAATCCAACAGCCTCTTTAAATGTTTCCATTCTCTAGATTCGAAATAGCCATGTCATCAATTGGGTCTTATTTGAATATCAAAGCTGGTGAACCCGTCGATTTATCCCGTCTGTGTATCGATGTTTATGCAATTTCACCCCGCGCCTACCCGGAGACGGCCTCTGCGTCGCCTCCCCAGGCGACGCCTCTGTCCCGTGCTCCCGGGTGGCTTGGCAGCGTTGTACAACTTCGTCTTCCCAGGGCGACGGCGAGATCAGATCCCGCGCGCGAGGTGCGCGTGCGGGAGTTTCCTGTTCCGAAACGGCCATCCCGCCTCACTCACACTCGCCGGCTCCTCCCCGACTCAGCTGCCGCCCCGCACCCTGCTCCTCCCCAACTCCGCTACCACCCCACGCCCTTCTCCTCTCCGACTCAGCCGTCGCCCCACGTCCTGCTCCTGTCCAACTCCGCCGCAGCCCCGTGCCCCTTCCCCGACTCAGCCGCCGCCGGGTGCGCGAGCGCGGCAGTTTCCCCTTCTCTCGGTGGTGGCGGCTCGGCCAGGCCACCACCTTCTCTCGGAAATCCAACCTGCATCCTAGATAGGGATGACCTACCGAGGTGAGGGTTCGTGCTGTGTCTCCTACTCCTCTCCTTCTCCTGTGCTCTTGCTTGGCCATTAGAATCGGCCGCATAGAATAGAATGGGTTAATCTCCTCCTGCCTCGTCTCTCATGGCGTCTAGAACTGGGATTTGTGCCCAACTGCATCTTTTTCTTGACATACACGGTTACAATTATGGGATTCTCAGAGGTACAAGCTTGCAATTTCTAGCTGCTGCTGCGCTCAGCTGGCATGCCCGAGTGGTGTTTGAGAAAATTCCCGAGAGAAATGCTCTTCTGGTTTTGACCAGCACTTAGGTGGATTGTGGCTCTATTTACCTTCTTGTGTATAGAAGATGAATTACTCGATAATGTGCTGGATAACGTGAGTGCAGGGCACTAAGGTCAGGTTAGTAGATTTTTGGTAGCAGTTGGAAACCAGCCGTGATTTTTCAGGTCAATGGTTTGGCAAGTAATATGCACTTTGGCACACTTGACGTCTGACATGGTTATTTGATAACAATTGTTGCATTGCCGATAGGATTAGTGAACAGATAATTTGTGAAATTTAAATGTCATCCTTGCAAAAGTGTAGCTTGCTTGACAAAGTGTCCCAGAGAGCGCATCACCAATTGAATGAGCACACTGTAGTAGGTTTTATCTACTGTGTTCTGTAACCATATTCTCAAAAAATTCTCTCTTGTTAAGATAGCAGTAGGTTTGAACATGTTCTAATTGCACAATTGGAATCAGAATAAGATGGCGGATGTCATTCTATCAGTAGGCACCGTATCCGCTCATTAGTTGATTTAGCGCAGCAATATCTAGAAATCCAGATTTTGTCCTGTTCAAGCATTTACATTGTCTTTTGATGTATCGTCAAAGGATACAACAGTTTCTCCGCCCATGTTTGAAATTGCCACTGCAACTGTTCATGTGATGTTCTTCAAGTTGTGCCATGTTCATCTCCAACTGACGAACTAGTTGTTGGTTGCCTTATGTATCTGTACCAGCTTTGCTGCCTACCTACTGTGGCCTGCCACTTCAGCCATTATAGATGCATACCAATCTGAATGTGAATCATTCATATTGTTGCAACTGCAACTGATGTGAATTTCTAGAAGCTAATGTATGACAATTGCAACTGATCATTCGTATTGTTGCAACTGCAACTGGTTCGTATCTGTTAATATGGAGCCGCATGATCAAGATGACCAACACATAGGAAGATCAAGAGGGATTTAATGGAGCATATATGGCAACGCTATGGTAACAAAGAAAAATAGACAAAAAAACATTGTATATGTATAATATAATTATTATATTTATGGTTCATAAACATTATTGTGATCATGTTTCTCTTATTGATGCTTCATAATATTCTATGAAATAGCAACACAATTGTATACACAATTACATTTGTAGTTGATCGTAGTTACATACAAATCATTTAAACAGTTTACAGACAGAGGGTTGTTTGTGGGTTGTGTATGAGTTGTCTTTATACTGTCTGTATGATAACTTCGAGATAATTAGAGACGTGCCCCGTTTGTGGGTTGTACATGTCCTAATCAGCTCCCCATGGCCACCCCGCTCTCTCTCCTACAGGAAAGGCCAAGATTAATGGTTTTTTCTCCTATTCTGGCCACCACGACCCACCTTGCCCTCACCATTGATTTCTCCTCCTCCGGCTAGCTATGGACCAATTTCCTCGTGTCCATGAGTTTCTCACTTTCTTGCGCAACGATTAACTTGTTTTTGGCCCATAACACATCAGCCGCCACCGCCGGAATCAAGTTTTAATTTTTCTCGCTAACAGAACGGAGTTTTTCCATGCCATTGCCGCGGAAAGGGAAAATAGCAGCGGGAAAGAGGCTCGTGCGCACGAAAGAATGGTGATTGCGAGCCGCGCGAGTCCGCCAAAGTTGGCGCATGAGGACGACGGGATACCGAATGAGATAGAATAGAGGGCAAGGAACCGAGTCTATTGGATCATGTTTTTAGCGAAAATTTCTATATTTACAGAATGCGTATGTTATACAGAGTCTGTTGGAGATGCTCTTAAACTAATCTTTATTTAATTCTGTTGTCTTAAAAAGTGACAACACGTCATTCACTTTTACGTTGTGTATTGCATCAAATTAAATCCGCTATAGGTCCAACCCAATTGTCCTACTCATGTACAACTCAAGCTATTATAGAAACTATATATTATCATTTGGAAATTTAAAACACTTGATTATCATATATTCATCCAGTTGGAACAGAGTTAGACATTCGGCTTGGCTCTACAGAAATTCCCATTATATATATTGATGCATAGGCTTCCAACCGTGTGCAAAGTTAATAGATTTGAGAGTTGTGGTTTTGAACAGATACGCTAGGAATAGGGACTAATTTGGAGTTCTTCAAACACACTCGGTATGTTTGAAGAACTCCAACTTAGACTGGGAAGGTGAATCATTGACCTCCACGTGGCTCTTCAATCAACTGAACAGCATTAAGGTAGCTCAATTAGTTAGCATCGTATATTTCTATATATATAAGTTCCCAAAAAAATACCAACATCTAGCCATCAAATATGATACTCATCAATGATAGTAAGTAGACTATGATAGGAATGTAAAATTACCTACTTATATCTCTGAAAATTTCGCCCCAATTGCATCTAAAATATGCTTTTATATTACTGACCCTTACAACTAAAAAATTCTAAATATGTTGATGAAACAAGGCATATAAAACATCAAAATAAACAAAATCTCTGTTGAACTTATCAAAGGAGATAAAACAAGCTGTTTCTACACGCATATCATATATGGCTACCAGTAAAATTTGTACGACTCATCCACATGGATGCATGTCCGATTGTTTAGATTCTATTGGTAGTCAAGCATAATATTCTATAGCTCATATATAGATGGCGTGTGTGGAGCAGCAATACATTGCATATGGAAAATATAGTCTACGATGTTAACTAATGATACCTAAATAACATGTGTACAAAAACATGTAATGTAATATTTCTTTCTTACATATAATTTGGAACGAAAGAACATATAAATATATGTTTATACTCCCTCCATACTACAAAAAGATGTCGTTTTGGACAGCATTTCAAATACCAAGACGTATTTAGTTGAGGTGTATATTTCCTGCTCTACCCCTATTAAATAACTTCGATGGGGAACTTCATTCAGTACTATTTGTTGGACGAGATGGTTACTGGCGCATACCTTGGAGTAAGACATGCTGAGTTCGATCCCCGGTGATCACGTTTTTTTTTGCACGCATAGTTGTATTTTTTTCACTCGTGTCACTTCTGTTGTGACTTGTGAGGATCCTTTCGAGATCCTATTTCTGCTCCATGGCCGCTGACGGGGAGCAACCAGCGGCTCCGGTTCAGTGGCCGGCGAGCAAGGTCCAGGCCAACAAAAACGAATGTATTTGGCCGTCTCGGGACTGCAAGCAGCACGTTTAACCCAACCGGCAGGAAGCAGTGCCTTTAAGACTTTAATGTGAACTCAAAATACGAAGAGATTTGAATACGTTTGGAATAATAAAGCAAGGGTATGACCGTCCATATGAGTATAAAAACTGTAAAACGACATCTATTAGAACTCTTTGGGTGAATAGGTAGGACGACATCCTTTTACAATATGGAGGGAGTATAATGAATGAAGTATATTTAGGAGATAGCTACTGATTATAGGTTTGAAATGGTTTTCAAATTCTTGCAGTAACCTAGACAGAAAATTCCAAAAATGAAATTTTGACTTTATGAGCATATTAACATCTCTTGAAGGAAAATATATAAGGTGGTAAGCAAAAAGGTGAAAAGATAATAGGAATTTCAAGAAAAAGCAGGGATGATCAATGAATTGACCTTATCTACAACTAAAACATTTCTGGCTATTTGAGTAAAAGCATAAAAAAGTAATAAATGTAGTTACAATATAAAAGTTAATTAGACGAAAAATATTCTGTAGCCAATGTAGATTAGAAAACAGCAAATATGAAAGTGATGCTTAAAAAGATATAGCATGGTTTGATTATAATATCCTAATCTCAAATACCATATTAATTTTCAATCCAAGTAAAGTGGAAGTAGCTATAACTGGCTTTGCAAAAATAAATAATTTTTGCCATGGAAGTTCTATAAATCGTGAAATATTTCACTTAATTATAATTGCTAGCCCGTGCAGATGCACGGGTTGAAGGACTAGTTTAAAGAAGTTGTAGTCGATCACAAGGGTATAGTACAAGTTGTAGTCTATCACAAGAGTATAGTACACTTTTCTACTATTATTGCACCAATCAGTATGGTCTCCATACCAATATACACTCCATATCCAACTATTAAATTCATGCGGGCTAACTCTTGATTTAGTTTTGAATTGTGTAGTATGTTTTTGCACTTAATTTTTCTTATCTTGCCAACTATCTATCCCCTATGTCGAATCGATTAATTTTTCTTATCTTGCCAACTATCTATCCCCTATGTCGAATCGATATCCATGCTCAAAGTGATCTGTTAGATGATGTAGAAAAAATCAATCATATGCTCAAAGTGATTCAGCACAAACTTGTTTCAAAAAAAAAAAAAAAAGATTCAGCACAAACTTTGGAATACTCCGAAACAAAAGCTATATTTGATTTGTGTACTTGCAGTTTATACTATAGGGAACTTATATCAACATATCTGAGAATAAAAACTTGCAATGTGTCATTCTAAAATCAACCATTACTATTTGCTGTGGTCAAAGCGGATCTTTTAAAGTGTGCCACTTTTTCCCAAATAAAATAGCCAAAAATAATGTGAAAGTAAGACCATCATATATAATGGACTGAATCCAAACCTAGCCCATCACAAAACAATGGCCGGCTGTAATACCATCTGTTATGAGCTAGGCCCAAATAAACTTTGGAATACTCCGATGGATGCGGCGGCCGGCGCGCTCGGGGCGGAGCAGAGGGGCGCTCGGGGAAGAAACCGTACACGAGAAGGTGCACCCGTGGGAGAAACCATCGGGGAGCTCGCGCCGATGGATGCCGTGGCCGCCGCAGCCGCCGCCCTCGCCAGCCGCGGCCGCTGCAGCCGCCGCCCATGCCTGCTGCAGCCGCCGCCCGTGCCTACCGCCGCCGCCATAGCCGCCGCCCGTGCCTGCCGCCGCCCTCGCCAGCCGCGGCCGCCGCAGCCGCCGCCCTCGCCAGCCACGGCCACCGCAGCCGCCACCCGTGCCTGCCGTCGCCCTCGCCACAGCAGCCAGGAAGGTCGATCTATTTCTTTTCTCCACGCTGGTTCTGTGGGTAGCGTTCAGGTCTGCTTCAATTGTGAATCAGCTACTGTACAATTCCCAAAATGGGGCTCCTATTTGGGTGCCCCGTTGGAGAGTGTTTTTTGCAAATTTACACTCATTTTAGGGATGGGTACCCATATGGGTAGTCCATTGGAGACAGCCTAACTCGCTTGACACAATTTTTACCCCACTTCGTGTAAAAAGATTAAGTCGACTTCCGTGACTTCCGTTACTAGGCTTTAAGTCGCTAGGTATTAAGTTAGTTGTTCTCAACTAATACCACTCATATGTTACTATTTTTTTCATGCACAGATGAGAGCAGCCCAGCCCAACACACCATGGGTCTTACACTACTCTCCCTCGGCTCTACCCTCAACCTGCTATTGTACCATGTAGCTGTTGGTGTACTAAGCAGCGAAGATGAGGCTTACTTAGCACACCGAACACAGAAATGAAGTATGCAAGGCAGTACAGAACGTAATGGCAAGATAACAGCTCTAGTATAAGCAAAGTTAACATGCTGATTACATGTATGTTTACAGGTGATTTTTGGGCTCCCTTTATAGTCATAGGGAGACACAATTTCACAAGACCGTTTTATCCTTGACCACGGTCGTCGATTCCACTAGAAGGCGGTAACTCTCGAGGGCAATCCGGGAAAGCCAGCTAAGCACGCGTGATTCGTGGCTTAGCTGGCCGCTGGCTGGAAGGCAATATGACCAGGCGCTTCGTCTGGGTGTTTGGCTTCTGCTTGGCCGTTGCTTCGCTCAACCGGCGGACACATCGCCGGACGTGGGTTTCGCTCGGGGTCCCGTCCCTTCGTCGGGTGCTGCTCCGCTTCGTCCCCGGGAGCTTCCCTTTGAGGCGTCACCTTCGCTCCCGGCGCCTCGCTTCGCCTGTCAACCTGCGAGTTCACTTGGGGTCTAGAGTCAGTCACAGAAAATAGATACGGGATGCTTGACGTTTGTCCCGCGCGAGCCGCTTCGCGCCAGGCCCCAACAATACCAATATGTTGGCTTTCGACTAAACCTCATCAACAAGAATCGTATCTCTAGTTTCATTATTATGATCTCTTTTTTTTGTGAAAAGTGTCATTAATGATCTAGATTGCTCATTTCGGTATATATGTGATTCTTTGTGCGGGTTCGGATGAATTGGCAGTGTCTCCACACAAAAGAAAAGATCT